>VCAZ01000087.1:1200000-1792500 GCA_005784505.1 Bagarius yarrelli
CTCTGGGATGCTTGGCGAGGCTTAACTCACCCAGCTGTTTGGTTTGGTTCTAATGCTTTTTATTGTTTTGTTTTGGTTTTTTTTTAGCAAATTTCAATTTGATTCTCTAACTGATCAGATTAGACACTGAATTGGAAGAACTGACTCTAACAGCCTACAGTCTCTCTCCCACTCCTTTCCTTCCATTCCTTCAATTGAATTTAAGTTTGTTTTCCTGCTTGTTGTTTTTCCAGCATTGTCAATGTAATTATATAAGATTCAGCAATATCTAATGCCCACACTGAAATGCCAAGTTACTACTCATAATGCAGCCTTTATCAATGGTTCTTTCTTCTGCATTACTTAAGTCCAGAACAATAGCAACTGTGAGTAGAATAACACTTTGAGTTAATGAAATATGGCAACAGATAATCATTTATTTTACAGTAATGTGTACTCTTCTGAAAAGGCTTTTCACAAGATTTTGGTGTGTGTTTGAGCCCATTTTCTTATTCAGTGAGTCAAACGAGGAGGTGTGGGGTACAGTCAGTGTTCCAGTTGATCCTGAGGTCAGGACACTCGAGGTCCTTCCACACCATGTCTTAATAGAGCTGAGATTCATTGTGCACAGGGACACTGTCATGCTGGATCAATGTTTGGGCCTTTTAGGTCCAGTGAAGAGAAAGCTTAACGCTACAGCATATAGAGACATTCTGTGTCTCTATACAGTCTAGACAACTGTGTGCTTCCCACTTTGAGGAAACAAATAAGACACACTTATGTGGGTGTGCTGCTCAGGTGATCACACATTTTGGCCATATAGTGTACTTGAGGCAAGTCTTTTGTCTTAGCTATACATTTTTAAAAACAGTAAAAAACTGAAAAAAGGTATTATAAATCGACACAGCAAAGGTGTCCTTGAGCTTGGCCCATTGCAGTATTGAACCAATATATTGATAAGAGGAAGAACCATTGCTGAGGTGGGACTGACCACAAAATAGGCAATGGTAATTAAGTTTAGTGCTGTGATATCTAAATGCAGGTGAGGCACTACGACCGCTGTGAAAGTGCTGATTCTAACATTCCATAATGCTCCCGGCCATCAATGGTTAAACCACAGCAAAAATACAATATATATAAATAGATAAAAACTCTCTCTCTCTCTCCCTCCCTCCCTCTCTCTCTTTCTCTCTCTCTCTCTCTCTCTCTCTCTCTCTCTCTCTCTCTCTCTCTCTCTCTCTCTCTCTCATCTCTATATATATATATATATATATATATATATATATATATATATATATATATATAGTGAGTGAAAATTATTATGTTCTTGATTGTCTAGACTGTTTTTTTTATTTCACACCTGTCTCATACTACCAATGGGGGGTGTAATAAAAGTTTTAGTGGGGTGGTCTTAATTCTGCCAATTCGGCCAAATATTAATCTCCTAATTTTTAATTTTTAATCCAGACAGACAGGAAAATAAATGTCTTCATCCAGCAAGCCATGATAAATAATTAAAATCAAAAATTGATTGTTTGCGGCGGGCCTTAGATTTATGTGCATGAGACTTGGTAGCAACCCCGAGGGAGCCACTCCGACGACCGGCCAAACCAAAGATCTAATGTGCTAAGCATTTTTTTCACACTGTACCCCACCTAATATGCTAAGGATTGTGTGTGTGTGTGTGTGTGTGTGTGTGTGTGTGTGTGTGTGTGTGTGTGTGTGTGTGTGTGTATGTGTAAGAGAGAGGGAGAGAGAGAGGGAGTAGCTTGAATGACTACAGCGCAGTTTTATTATATTTCATGAAATCTGTACAGTTAAATCTCCAGTCTTCTTCCTTCTTAACTCCATGTTTATTTCAATGCTACTGTCAATACATTTACATCAATCTTTTTATATTTGTAATGTGATGTAATATTGCACACAGGGAATATAAATGAATAAATTTTCTGAATCAAGTCTGAATCAATAGAAGGTTTTAATGCAAAAGCTAATTGTAACCCTCCTAATGGGCTTTATTAGGGTCATTCTAAACAACTGAACACAAATCTGTTGCCACCTGTTTACTGTAAATATATATTTTTTGAAAAATTAAAGCTGCATTTTATTATGTTTGAGAGTCAATTTATTACAAGATCTCCTTTGTAAAACAAAGCGAGTTACAGTTTGTGGTTTTGCACATTATATTTTAGGGCCAGAACTTTTTTAGAGTCAAACCCTCTTTAGCATTTGGACAATTTAAAGACAATTCTGAATACTTGTTACAGTTCATCTGGAGATTTATCTGGGAACAGAAAGTGTAAGAAGCTGTTTAGTGGGGTTAAGTTTAGGGCTGTGTGCCGGAATGTTTCCACACCGACCATAGCACCTTATGTCATTATGAAAGTTAAAGGCTTTGCGCACAGGGACATTGACGCACTTGTATAAGTGAACTGGTCAGGACCCCCCACCCACCCACACACACACACACACTAACTCTTACCTATTTTCGTGCATTTATTTTGTTACAGTTGCGATCAGTTTTTCTCTACTTATTAACAGTTTAACGATATTATTTAGCTAAGAGCTGACGTTGTAAATAAAGCCCACAGTTATGCTTTTTCTTTGTTTTTAATGAGAATTGATTCCAGATCAAATACATATTATTCATTTCTTAACCGATCTTAAAGAGACACTGTGGCATGGCACAGACTTATACTGGCTGCAGACACACACACACACATGTACACACAGAAAAAGAGAGAGAGAGAGAGAGAGAGAGAGACAGATAATCTGTCAGTGCTGCTGTAATTCTCCCATGTGTCAGTGCAACACCACACAAAGCCTGAGCCACTAAAACCTTGGACGAATCAATTACACCCTGATATACCTGTGGGAGATAGAGAGAGGGAGATAGATAGAGAAAGAGAGAGAGAGAGAGAGAGAGAGAGAGAGGTAAACCTATATATTCAGGACAGAGCATCCTGGTCTCAAAGGGTGCGAGTCATCTTTTCAAATTACTGTGCCGATACACCTCTCAATCCTTCTGCCTGCCTTTTCCTTAGATCTGCATTATTTCTTCTCCCCAAGCCTGATGCGCAAATTGCTGTTATTACAAACAGTAGAGGAAGCAATATGTTTGAAGCTCACCAGTCCAGGTGTCATAAACACAGAGAGAGAGACAGATGGAGAGAGAGAAAGAGAGAGAGAGTGAAAGATGTGTGAGGAATCTGCTGGATAAATTTGCTCAGGGTTCTTTTTTTCTGGGATGCCATTTAAATTCAGTTATGTGAAGCTATTTGCAGACTGATTAAAGAAATAAACAGAAGCGGGCTGTGGCAGAAAAACAAATAAGTGTTTGTCAGATGTGTGTGAGTTGTTTGGAATCGGTTTGTGCCAAAATATGGAGAGTGAAAACAGACACCTCTTCAACACACCTGCCCAGGACACATGCATAAAACACACAAACACACACATGCACGCACACACACATCAAACACAATGATAATTGCTACATTTGCATCACGTGCTTAGGTGGCATGTTCTATATTCGTCATGCTGCTTTAAGCATATATAACAATGTCTTTTTTATACCATTGCCGTAAACATTAATGTCAAACGGTTTTATTTAATACTTATGAAAGTATATAGGCTTTTATCACATCGCACTGTTAGAAATAAAAGAAATTCTATTTAACATGACAGTGAAAGTTGTGTATGATGTAGCGTTAGGCATAACCTTTGGCTTTTATTATCGTAATACATGTTTTTTTTAATATAAAATAATATTTCGATTTCTTCCAACCCTTAAATTATCTTAATTATTTAACCGGAATGTGTGCATAGTCTATACTTTCGCTACATGGAACATATTGTTGCATATAATTTATATAAGTGATAATATTATTTACATTTTTTTTACTACAATTTTTAAATGAAATGTCTTTATATGCATCTCTATTCAAAGATATGTGAAAACCAGCAGAAAAAAAGTGTAAGCAGGATTAGGCCAGGTTTTCATTTCAAGTTGTCTACTGTAAATAATTGTGTATATGATGTGTGTAAATCCTAAAAAAAGATCTGAATATCCTCACTAAAAATAGGCTTTAAAAATTTAGTGCATATGTAAATATACTGAATATTTTGTATGACAAAATGATCCGTGATTTGTAGACTTGTAGGTCAGCCCTCTTAATTGAATATGCTGCTTGATACAGGCGAATTGCCGTCTCGTTAAACAGTAATGGCTGAGTATCAAAGTCAGAGAGGTGTCCATGGGGTTGAGGATGAGAAGGGAGTGTCTGCTCTCAGGCTATTAAATATCCATGCTGATGAGAATCCTACTCTCCACTCACCCACCCACAGCAGTTTAACACACACAAGCTGGAGCAGACCTAATCACAGACTGTAAATACACAAACATTTAGAGGTATAACTGGAATAGTTCTCTTGTGTACTGTAGTAGTGGTGTCTCGAATGGTTAAGGCTTTACGTTTCTACTTGAAAGATCAGGGTTCAAGCCCCAACACTGCCAAAACCGCTACGGCTGGGTCCCTGAGTGAGGCCCTCAATCCTCTATGCTCCAGGGGACTATATTATAGCTGACTTTGCACCCTGCCTCTAAATGTCTTAAAGCTGGGATGCAAAGATAAAAAAATTACTGTAGCTGTGTTTCCTAATGTGATGCAGGTCTTTTTATAGTTCGCAAAAAAAAAAAAAGAAATGCAAATTCGGTGTGTTTCCATCAAGTTGTTCAAGCGGCTGACAGTAGTGGTAACCTAGCAACCAACAGTAAATACATTTACAGTTACAGCATTTAGCAGACGCTCTTGACATACAAAAGTGCTTTGAAACATCAAATGTTGAATAGCTCAATACTGAAGAAAGCCAGTGATTCTTCTGTTCTGGCATTGATAGAAAGTTTATTCCACCATCTTTATGCCAGAAAAAAGAAAAGTCTCGAAGCAGACCTATCTCGTGTGTTAGGGGATGGTGGGACTAGTCGAGCGGTGCTTATGGATCTGAGGAAGCGTGGTGCGACGCGAGGAGTAATAAGTGCTCGGAGGTAGTAGGGTGCTTCTCCATTTTTGGCTTTCTAGACAACTACAGTGTTTTGAATCTGATGCGTGCAGCTACTGGGAGCCAGGCAAATAAAACCAGGCAAGCATAATGGAGCGGAAACATCCAATTAGTTATGTGGTTTTAATGTTTGCTAGGTCAGAAGATATTCAGAGTAAACAACAAAGCAAGCATAATGGAGACACAACTTCAATTAGTAAAAACTGGACAAATAATAAATGTCCTAGCAGAGCAGATTGCAATCGAATAAAAGAATGCTATTTTGCTATTAAGAAAGCAGAAACACAGAATTGTCACGTGGGATTAATATTCTCTTTATTCAGAATTTATTCAGTAAATACATTTCCAACTACTTTTATTCGCATTAACCCTTTGTTGCACAAATCAAAAACCACCTCAAATGAACAAAAGAGAAAGATTTTTTTCCGTTTCCATCACTCGTTTCTGATGCGATACCTTAACATGTGCGTTAACACAGGGGGATGGAAACATAGCAACCGTGCTGCAATGTATAAATGATAAAAATAAAGGCTATAAAAAATAAATTTGATACTTCATTAGAAACTGTACCAGTATGGTATGTTACTGTATATACAGTATACAGTATAGTGTAGTACAGTACGGATCATTTTTCTGTTGCTAGCCCTAATAAAATAAATACAAATTTAAATAGACATTTGTGTTAAAAATAAGGCTGTAGCCTATTATACGATGTGCCCAAACCTTTGCTGTTATTTCAATGTAACCACTAGCAGGAGTTAACGTGGTAACTGCATGGCCCAAGTTTATAAGTCTAGACCCGGTGTGAATTATAAACTGGCTCTCTCAGTCTCTCGATCTCTTAGTCCTACACTACACACACAGCTCTACTTGGCACGTCACTTTGTTTGAACAATGAGCCTTGTATCGTGAATATTTAACTTTCTCTAGCAGGGCACAGCTAATGTCGTTGTACAAGGATCAAACTGCACAATGATTACCTAAGGATGAGTGGATGAGCTCTCTCTCTCTCTCTCTCTCTCTCTCCTGTCCCTCTCTCTCCCTCTCTCTCTCTCTCTTTCTCTCTCTCTGCACACATAGACATGAATCCTGGGAACCGGATTTTTATGTATTAATGTAATTGCTCAGACTTCTCTTAAATCCTCTTAACTGCTTTATACCATTTTCAATATTTTGCCTTTTTTCACATGAATTGATTTTATGTGTCAGGTTTGGAAACATAATTTATTAGAAATGATATGCCTACATTTTAGGTTTGCTCAATATATTATTTATTTATTTTGTAAATGCTTTTAAAACGTAAAAATATTGTGTCAAATTTTGTTATTTACATTATTGTTAATTTGTACAGGAAATATTTATTTAAAAAAGAAACAGGATGATAAATTAATGTCATATAATTCCAGTTTCTATTAAGGTTGATTTTTCTCCTCTTATTTTTCCTTGTCCTATTTTTTATTTCTCTTACCCAAGTTCTTAGTTTCTTTAAAACCCCTCTAAGTGCATATTTACAACCAAAAAAAAAGTGACAAGGTATTATGAAACAAACAAATGTTTGCATCAGCATTTTGCAAGAAAAAAGGGACCTTCCATTTTTTTTTTTTTACAATATATATATATATATATATATATATATAGAGAGAGAGAGAGAGAGAGAGAGAGAGATAGATAGATAAGATTACACACTTTTTCTTATATACACCTACACATCCTTGCTCAGTGCTGACAGTTGTAATGTTCCTAAATTCGACCAAATGCAGCCTGGTTTTAATCTCATAATGGTAATAAGAACGATACACCTTAAAGCACATCAGGAGCTATTGACCAGCAGGGTTATGCATTATTCAGGGGTCACATTTTTCATCATATTTCCTGTGTTGCTGTCACCATCAGTCAGGGGTCTAAGGGACACCCACCGTCCTTTCTGTTTACACACACACATGCTTAAGTGGACTGGACTTACGTGTGTGTCAGCCCTGCCCTTATAGTGCTAATATTCCCCTATCCTAACGCACATGCTAATTATTCCCTCATCTATAATGCATGCACAGAGCAGTGCAGATTCTAATCAGGCAAGCACTAAACAGGAAAAAAGAACTTCAATTTTAACACTCAGGGACGTGTGAGGGGACTTTTTTCTATTTGCTTTTTGCATGTCCAGGTGTAATCTTTAAGTCATGTTTAGTGTCTTGTTGACACTTGTTAGCAAGCCAACAGACTGTAAAAAATTAAAAACTTTTAAATAAAACTTTAGAAATAGAAAAACCTGTTTTTTTTTTATTGGCGTAAAAAACTAAATGATCGGATGAGTGGAGAGCAGAAGGGGGGATGTAAATATTACTGACTGTGTAGGGTTGGTTTGTGTACTCAGCCCCTGGGTTGGTGGCTGTTAATTGGCCTCTCAGTGATACACCCCTCTATAAAGGCACAGGATGAGATTTTTACCCTTTCACCCTCTACCCACTTTCTTTCGCACACCACAGTAGGGTCCCTCTTGATCCCCCTTTTACCCCCACTCCTGCCTAACCCTTCTGTTTGAGGGAGGTACCTACTGCGCCTTCTTTCATCTTGGCTTGACTGTTTAACTTCATGTAACCATTATAGTATAATGTTACAGACAACAATAGGTCAGTGACATGAACTGTAGGTTTCATGTACTTTAATACATCTAAACTTTATTTCTGATATTGTTTTAGTAAATTTTATGTAGTACAGCATTTTTTACAACCCTATGTTGTTACTATAGAGCCAATGCCAAGTACATTTATATAAATCCCTGCAGCTGGAAATTCAGTCAGGAATGTTACAGAAAATAAATCAACACCCTCGAACAAATCTGAGTCGAGCAATCAACAGTGCTGGGCTTTAAGAAAGGAATAAAATAAGACGGTGCATGTTGTTCTAGGATAATAATGTACAACAACGCTGATGTTGTGATTTTACATTAAAACAGAATTATTAACGTCTCAACAATTTTTGTATTAAGCTTTTGCACCAGAGGCTGAAAATGGTTTTGAGGTGTCCATGTTTAGCATTAAATTTCTTTCTCATGTCACAGTTCATAGTGATGATTACTGGCTTATATATAAGTAGACACTTAAAGCTTTATCGAATTTCATTTCTCTTTAAACCTAGGCCTTCTTTTTAAACTGATGCTATAAAATTGTTCCAAAAACTTCTTTGATGTGGATCAAAAAATAACCCGAAAATTATCCTAAGACAAAAATAAGGGACCCATTTCTGTCTCTGAGACACTCTAAGTGTTTGTGCATAATCAGCAAGAATTTAATCACTAAAATTTGGGGTCAGGTTAAGCCAACAGAGGTAAAAGTCGCTCAGTGATAGCCGACAGTGTCCTGACTAGTTTTCTATCAGATTTGCAGCAATATAATGATTTATTTGATTCCTTTGATTGAAATGGTCCAGGAAGTCACTTTTCAGTAGTACACCAGTATACTGGTTAAAAGGTGTAACAGCATGTATTAACCTGATATATTTCATACAGTATTACAACAATTTTCAAACAATTATATTGTTTTTGTTATAATATGAGGAATGATGTCCTACTTTATGGTTCTATGTGAAGTTGGAAACTATCTGCTTTATTTTGGATTATTTAAAGTGCAATTAAACCTGATTATACATATAGCTTGGCGGCAATATTTTGTCTTTCGGATTGTAGTATTATCACTATCCTTTCACCAGTCTGATAAAGTAAATGAAACGATGTTTATGTCAAATATTTAAAAAAAATGAGAGGGTCTGTAAATGTTAAAATAAAGCAATGGTACATTTCCTATGACAAGGTCTAGCATCTCTGTAGTAATGTTCTTTTTTTGCTCTTTCCTTGTTACTGCTGTAAATACCTTTAAACCTTTTACCAGATTGGCAGTTATGTATATTTGCACAATAGACTGGACAAATTGTTCTAAAGAAATGTCACAAAACACAAGCCGGGCCTAACTTTTCACTGAGCGGTGGCCTGAAGGCTTGTTACAGCACCCACTACTGTGACACAAAAAGATGCCACATTATACACACACACAAACCAAATGCACAAAAATGAAAATATTCAAGCTAACACAAGTACCATCTATCACACACAAGATGTGCTGAAGCATCCGGACACACACACACATACATACGCACACACCACACTTACAGACAGACTCTCACCTTAATTGGTCCACCAAGCATCTCTTAAGAAGCCTTTGAGAGGGAATGTGAATGAGGGAGAGAGGAAAAATGGGAAGGAGGAGGGAGATACTGGGAGCTCAGTGTGTCTTTTGGGGGGTTAATTACAGATGCAGATGTGCTTTGCCACTTGCAACATCTCTGAATTCATTTCCAGCCTCTCTGCCCTTCTCTGATGGCTCCGGGGATTCTTAATCTGTGCATGTGTGTGTGCCTGTGTGTATGTGTGTGTGTGTGTGTGTGTGTGTGTGTGCATGGAGGAAACATAAAAATGCACAACAAAATTCTGGAGATAGGGATGATAAAGCAAAGAACTTATTAAAGGCGTGTAATCAGGTCTGTCGCTAGTGGGGTGAAAAGTGGTGACAATTATACGGGCCCCACAGTTACATTATAATGGTGGTGGGGGCCCAAATCAATATTTTTTAGGGGGCCCCAAATCCTCTAGCTACGGCTCTGCGTGTAATTGGAATGTACAGAAAACAAATAGAAATGTAACTGAAGGGAGAACTGCCACAGAAAAATGGCACGTGTCTTGGGATATATTTATCTTTAATATATATAAAAATAATAATATATAATATGAGATTAAATTTAGTATAACAAAATCCGCACTTACAAGTTTTATCCACATGGGGCTGAATGCACTGTGATGATACAGCTGCAGAAAGTGTGTGTGTGTGTGTGTTTGTTGTGTGTGTGTGTGTGTGTGTGTGTGTGTGCTCTTCCTGCAGGCCCACCTTTCTCTTTCAGCCAGACTGATTCATTATCCAGCTCTAATTGAATGGAGTGGGTCTCTACTGGGATGAGCTGTTTAGATTCACACACATGCATATTTGTCCCGGTTTGCTTAAGACCAGCAGAAAACATAAATCATTTTGTAAAGTCACCCACACAGGTATATAAAAACAAAAAATGCCCCTATATAAATTAATATAACAGGCAAGTTTTATTTGTATTCACATTGTAAAAGTAATGGCTTCCTGATGGCACTTTTAATTAAGATCTGTTTAAGGAATGGATTGAATGTGCTAATCCATATCAAATCAATCACTTTAAGGGGTTCTTAGAATATGTGCATTTTTTTTACATGATTACAGATGATTATGGACATTGGATCATAACAGTGACATACAGATATGTAATTGGATCAAATTTTAGGCCACTTCAGCAATGCATATTTTTGGGGCAGCCAACATGCAAGTGTGTGTTTTTCTCAGTTGCTCCTGCGCTGAGTGGACAGTGTGTGTGTCATTCGGATCCTGTTTTTATACATGCCTGCACATTCATAATAAGCATTTCACAGCTTGTCAAAGATAAATGAAAGAGCAGGAGGAGTCCCACAAGGAGCTGGAATGGGCAATCCACCCACACTGACCGCAAACACCCCTGAGCCTTTACACTCTGACCTGGCCCTGGTCTGTAAAAATGAGATCAACCATGGCTATGGATTTAGAGGGAACAGTGAGACTGAAGGACAGGGGAATGAGTGATATTTTTCCAATATCAACAGTATTGGTGTTGGGGACGGTACTTTCCTGTAATTTGGTTTAGCCTTTTCGATATAAAAATTGTAAAAACTTTTTGCTACTGTTGAGAGACTAAGAAGACACACACACACACACACCATGCCTCTCCAGTCGGATTCTCAGTGCAATGCTTTCCAACAGCAAATGCAAAAATTTTGATTCCTTCTCTTCTGAGAAGATCAACATCAGAAAGGCAGTTAGCACATCCCTAAACTATACAGAGGTTAGACAGATTTGACCACAATTTAAAATAGATTTTATTATGTGTGTTTTAGAAGTAATTAATAGCAGAATTTTATAAATGACACAGAACCTTTAATTCCTCAAACTGCTACCTTGACACACTAGAAAGGAGGAAATTTGTGGGAACTTCCTAAAAACTGCAGATGTTAATCCCCTCCTGAAGAAGGATAATCTGGATAACTGTTTTTTAATCAGCTGATCAAATGGACACATGGACAATTTTCAATCTCAGTACAGAAACAGCACTCATATAATAACTCAGGTAATAAATGATATTCAGTTAATTCGGATTCTGGAAAAATCTGTGCCTGTTCTTCTAGATTTGATCACTGTTGTTCTAGAGGGACTGGAAAACTCAGTCTGCCTTTCTGGGATGGTCCTTAAATGGTTTAGGTCATACCTAAAAAGGAGAGGTTATTATGTGAGTAGAGGCGACCATAAGTCTAAGTGGATGTCTATGACATGCGGAGACCCACAAGGCTCAATCCTTGTGCCAGACTGTTCTTGCACCCACCCATCTAAATACTTGGAAGAAACCAAATTGCAAAGATGAATTTCTCATGGTAAATGCATACTTTGACCCTAAGGGTCAAACAACAAAAAATCATTCAGGAGTCTTGATGTGATTCTGGCATCAGACCTTAATTTCAGTAGTCAAGTCAATGCAATAACCTAATCAGCATATTATCACCTAAAAAACATTGATAGAATTTAGTTGTTTCCATGATGCATTTCTACGATGTGTATCTAGAAGCTATCATTTTTATAGTGGTTAATTTCTATCCAATCCTATTTCCTGTATCTGTCCATCATATGTTCTATCTCTACTTTAAGACTTATGGAAGCTTCTGTATAAAAAGAAAAAAACACAATGCAATTTTGCTATGTCATTGTGTGAATAAATACAATGTAAATGTGAAGGAACATATATTTTTTCTTTTATTCACAACCCATTTGTTATCCGGTTCTAATTGTTCCAGGTGTGTGTGTGTGCCCAAGGTTCCTCATCAGTTCAGTGCTTCAAAGGCCTGGAGTGTTGCCCCCACCTCTTCCTGTATTCACGTCCAATCTCTGCTCCTTTGTCTTTGTGTTCCATATTTAATAGGGTGGCATGAGAGTCGTGAGGCGCTACCTGAGGCTGCCGGCGGGGCCCACTGATGTCGAGTGTCTGCCCTGTCTTTCTATCCATCGTGGCCCTTTTAAGACAAACCTTGAGTGGGGGATCAAAGGGAAGCATTGATGTTCTTCTTGGAGTGGAGATCGAGGATCCAACTGATACCCCCACACCGCCTGTGCCATCCTCAAACCGGTGCTGTGTATGTGGAGTGTCTTGTGTGTGTGTTTGTGTGTGTGTGCGTGTGTGTGTGTGTTTGTGTGTCTTTGTGCATGTGTTGCATAAACGGAACCAAAGAGAATCTGTTAATTAAAAGGTATCATTAAATAGCTGTAATAAATTAACATGCACTTTAGGAGTAGTTAAGCAATCTACAGATACAACACTAACTATAAATTGTTACTCTATCAGCCCTTTAGTCTCTCCTCTTTCTCTCTCTCTCTCTCTCTCTCTCTCTCTTTCTCTCTGTCCAGATAAAGTGTGATCATTGGCACTCCTGTTTACACTCTCTGCCTGATTTTATCGCTCGCTTTCAATCACTTTCACGTACAGATCCTGAACACGTGTTTTCTATTGATCACCAATCAATGATCAATTAAGCAAGCCATCTGTTCAATTAGGAGCCCATGGGTCCTGTTGGAATGTGTCGTTATTTAGGTATTTGACATGAAGGAATGCTTTAATAGATAGTCTTACATAATTGATTAACAGGGGGCATGGCAGGTTGTTAAACAAAAACCTCTGTATTTTCTGTAAAGAGATCAGTAAGATATAGTGATATTTGTCTCTTACTAACTGGCTGATTAATCCACTGGTCTAGCAAAGCGTGATTCTGCAATTTTTGTCTGTGATGTAAAAATATACCAAACGTCTATTGGACCGGCTTCTAGCTTTTTGCTAACATTATTTATTATATAACATTACTTACAGTTAACATCATTATTTCTCATGCTTTTGAATAGCCATTAAGTTACTCCATCACTAAAGCCTACAACACTAAGTGCAAAAATTTATAAAACAAACTATACTTTTTTAAGTTTTGATCATTTATCCACACTTTTATCATGAAGTTTTTCAGTCCATATTTTAGATGCTTTGCTTGAAGCGTTTTTCCTGCTTTTATTTTACATGATTTTATTAGCAGAGACTACTAGCGTTATCTAATTTTTTTCTAATTTTCAGCATTCAAGTACTATTTTACATTTTTTTTAAATCTGATAATGACACATCTTAGCACAGCAATAAAAGCATCTAAAAAGAAGCATTTTCTATTTTATTGTAACCCTTTATAATAGTAAACATTCCGGCATCATATGTTGCATATTCTAGGTGATGTTTAAAAAAAAATAGACAGAAATCCTCAACCCAGAATTATGGTACATTTATAAATGCATGATCAAATTTTAAAAGTTGTATGTATTAATTAATGGACGTGATAATGTTTCATCTCTTTTACTTAGGAATATAGACAAAAAATTCTAAACTTTTAACTTTTTATTAAACCTATTATGAGATTTACCTTTTCACGTTTACAATTATGAGCTAAAATAAATGTAATAATGGTGGTTAGCAATTTCCTTCATTGTAAAATAATGTAACAGCTTAAGACAAGGCTTTGGTAACCTCCAGACTACCCGGACCCCCACTTTGGGATCCAGAGTTAGTCTCATAACCTAATATATAGAGGAATTAGACCTCTGAATCATTTAGTCCTGAGAAATGCCCAGCCCCGAGTATGCTTCTCTTCAACTTCGTTTGTTGGGGTTTTTGTTTTTTTGGGTCAGATAGTCAGACATCTCCAAAAGGAGGTGGAAAAGGGGGGCATCCCTGACCCTCAGCACCCTCAAACCCCCTTCTATTTTCTACCCATTAACCTCTTCAGCAACAATGGGAGCTGACAGAGCAACTGGAAACAAAGAGGCCAGAAGCAGAAGAGGTCTGGGGCGGACGGTTAAACCACCGCCCACTGCACTGTCTAGAGCTTTGCGCCACTAGAGTGCCCCGCTATCACTCTGCTGCCCCGCCACCACTCTGCTGCTTTATTTTATGTCTTCTATATCTCTGCTGCTCTCCTTCTCTCAATGTTTCTCTCTGTATCTGCAATTCTGTCTGTCTGAGAGTAGAAGTGACAGCTGAAAAAGCAACACAATGACTGTTGACAGCAGGACATCTTGCTGCTCCTCTCTCTGTTTCCCATTTCTCCCTTTCCTTTACTTCTCTGCCACTGTATTGCATTGTGACTGATGTGTGTAGGTGGTGTTAAGTGAGAATCTGTGTGTATTAGTTTGTGTGTGTGTGTGTGTGTTTGGTAAAAGCAAGCATGCATGCTCCTGTGTGTCTGGCTTTTGTGAGGAATTGTGGGTGAAGCAAGAGCTTAGGGAGGAGGCAGGAAAAAAAGCGGGGGCCGTCTGCAGAGTGACAGTTTGGGAGCTTCACACTTAACTGCCCCTGAGTTGCCTGTGTGCACACGATGCCCGCGTTCCCATGTGAAAGTACTCTTACACACTCTCTGACCGTTACCACTCGTCCTGTTCGAGTGTAAGGACATTTCGAAAACACAACAACTCTTTTAACAACAATGATGTGACTAATCCCATTAAGCTCCTCAGAATGGATGCTGGTTGGGTCCAACCTTTGGTCTCACTGTCTTCATTTGTAACAGAAGTCATTTATGCAGGAAGATCATTTGTCCTTTGGCCATGTGCCAATCCTTTCACACATCATTTACAATAGCATGCAATTAACACACTGGCACACGTATATGATGTGGACAATTTGGGGTCCAACATTGATTTAAATTATTTTGTCTGTATCCCTCAGTAACAGCTGACTACAGCTGTTGAAAACAACAACCTGTTACAACAATAATACAACAACAACAATAACCTGTAACCTGCTCACCATTAGTATGGCATTGTATATATATATATATATATATATATATCTGTGTGTGTGTGTGTGTGTGTGTGTGTGTGTGTGTGGAGCCAAGAGGGAGTGGTTAGTGGCAGAAGGTCGGAGTGTGGGATGAGACTGCTGGCTGAATGAGTGAGGGGATGAGGGGCTGCTTGAGCTTGAGGGGAGGGGTACATTCTTGGGTGATGCATCCTGCTGAGATGGCATGAGGTAAGGGAAGGAGGGGGTGCGGATGGATGGAGGAGATGAGTGGAGAGGGGGGCTCCTCTCCTGCAGGCAGAGAGGCAGGCAGTAGGGACAGATGGCTTTCCTCACAGGGCTGAGAGAGTCCTAGTTTTCACCTGCGGCCCCATGGGAAAAAAACAGCCTGCCTCGCACGCGCACTCAAGGGCCACCACTGTCCGGCTCCTGGAATGTTCTACCCCAATCCTTTGCACCCATCAATGAATGGCAAGGGTGAGAAATACTGAGAGAAATAAACCATGCAAGAAAAAAAAACTGCTAAAGCTTAAAAAAATAGAACACATAGGATCGGTCATCAAACTGATGAATGGTTTTCATAGAGAGGGACGAGAGATTTGTGTTACCAGATGGACATCTACAAAACAGTTGAGTTAGGCTGTCTTCCTTCTTTCCACCCACTCTCTGCCTCTTGTCCTCCCTCCCTTCCCCTCTCTGTCTTTCTTTTTCTGTCTCGCTGTCCTGTTGCTCTCGCTCCTTGACTGTTGGATCATGCAGATGGCGCTTTTCAGGACAATGAATAAGGGCACCCAAGGTCACAAGGATGAGACAATAACTCAACTATTCACTACTCGCTTAAGCAATGCTGGCCAAGGCTCAGAGAAAGTGAACAATAGTCCAGGGCCAAGGTAGGGATACGCATGTGTGTATGTGTGTGTGCATGTGCTGTGTGACTCCCTGGGTCAGTGTTAGTTGCTTGGATTTTTCTCTCACAACATTGGCATGTGTCAGGGTTAAGTGAGCACTGAGGATGAGTGTAGTGCTTCTCCTACAATGTAGCGTAAGTTAAGAGACAAATATTTATGCAGTACACAACTTTCAGCAACTGGAGTGAAAATATGTGAACTGTAATAAAGATTTCTTTAACTCTGAGCAAAGGTTATTTCAAATTATTTAGTTAACGAGTTAACCATGCAGTTTTATCATGTGACTATGAACTATGATTTATAAAGAAAAACTAGCTCAAATATTCTGGCAGAAACAACCAGGTTTTGGGATGAAATATACTTAAACCAGAAATTATAATTAAACCAGTTGGGGAGTAACTAGTTACATGTAAAAACGTTACGTATATTAATTACAAAATAAATGTAACAGTAGTTTGTTACAGTTACTTAGACAAAACGTGTAATTGAATAACAGTTACGTATTAAAAATGTTTAAGATTACAAACAGGGTTGCATATGAATATATTTTCTTTAAAACCCTAGGAGAAGTTGAATATTATTAATTTGTTCTTGCTTCTTTTCTGCTAAAGTGAATTTATTTAAGCGGTGCTATTCTGATGCTTTTGATTGGCTCACTGGTTTGATTACATGAATCCACATTGCCGCTGACAGTTTTAGTCTGTACACCCTGTCTGATAGTAAGTTTAACCCTGCCTGCTAGAAATGTTGGGAAAATATTTAGTTGAAAATATCAGTTAGAAATGTAAAAGTTATCAAACATAATCAGTGATTTTACTTGTTAGATAAAATGTTGCACTAATTCTTACATTTTAAATAGGGTAAATTGTAATTTGTAAAGTCCCCTTCCTAATACTAAACAAAACTTTATAAGAGCTCCTAAACAATGAGCCTCAAAACAACCCCGAACCAACAGAAACTTGTTTAATTCATATTGATCCTCTATTTTTTCCAGACTACTTCAAATAAAATAGGTAATTAATTTGAGTAATGTTTCAAGCTAAACAGGACCACAATTAATTAAATGACCATTTAAAGAGTCTGTAAGAGTAACTAACTATAAATTCTGGTGTTTCTACTGGGAGTAAATATGTTAATGGATTATTTTTGTAGCCATAGACAATAACAAGAAGCAAAACATTACACAAACGGTTATTCTAAATTTATATAATGTATTGTTACATTTCATGCTCAGGGTATTTTAATCTCCTTTCAGTCAAGCCTAGAGTCTCTGGAGACGCATGTCCTCAAAGCTCTTTCTCTCTCTCTTCCTCTCTCTCTCTTTCTCTCTCTCTCTTTCTTAGCAGATGCAGTTTTCACTCATGAGACCTGCTCGTTGATCTCAGACAGGGAGAAGAGCATGTGGCATGCAGACAGACAAGGGATTTATCAATCCTATCGGCTGGAGGTTGCACCGATCAATACCGACGATCAGCACTTCTATTGAGCATCCTTCCCTGAGCATCCACATGACAGCTGATCCTACTGATGCTCTCTGTATGCTTGAGGTACTCAATATAAGAAACATAGAATCCATATATGATTAAACCTTGTGTGAAACGTAAGTAAGCTGATCTTATTTTTTTCTATAAATACCAACATGACGAATTAGAAATAAAGTTCACATGAATCCCAACATGGAAAAGAATGGGTTAAAGCTATTAAATGGTCATGGATTACATTGCAAGGAAAAACGCTAAAATAATAACACACCAGGAGTTTGTAAGGCAGCAAAACAATTGGCCCAAGGTCAGACAGGGAAGTGAAGTCAGGAGAGACTTGTGCTTATTTTAACAAGACTGGCTATGTTATGCTAATCCTTGCTCTTGTTCTGTGTTTCTGCACTCCCTCTCCATCTTTGGGGGTACGCGCTTTCAGTGGGACATGAACTGCCCATCATCCATGAACGATGCCCCCCCTGCCAATACCACTCCTCTATAAATCCTCTTGCTCCCCCTTTTCCCCACTCCACATCCTTAACCCTAAAACCCTTCTTCTACATCTGCCATTTGATTGACAGGTTTCAGGAAGCAAGAGAACTGTAGTTGGAGACATCATTATGAGAAAGGAAAGAAATGGGCAGAAATCCTTACTGACCCTCGACCCCTCACCAGATCATCACACAATTACTACACATACACAGACACACCATTCAGGGTGGCGTTTAATTGTTTAGGTTTCGTTGCAGGAGGAGGTCTTTTCTGTTAACATTCACTCGGTGTGTCTCAACAAATGTAGGTGAATTATTGTAAATCTTTCATAGTGCAGGTCACCAAAAAGAGGATATACCGATATTTGGAACTGAAATAGCACTAAAAGTTTTACATTTAGTAGGTTAATGCTAACTCTCTCTCTCTCTTTGTCTGTGTCTCTCTCTCTCAGAGGTGACGATGTCAGCATGAGGACAGTAATTGAGAGTGGGGCAGAGTTGGAGAGTAGAGCCTCTCTTAATGGAGACTTACTCCACAGTGCCCAGACCTCCAGCTTCACCTCACAGCCTGACTCTCATAATGATGCTGCCAAAGCCAGACAGAGCAAACACACAGCAGCCTGCTCTCCTTCTAACCTTTTAATCCTTCCTTCACCCCCTTTTTTCTCCTTTAATTCCCACCATTCCCCTTGCTTTTTACTATATCTCTGTCTGCTGATTCTTTTTTTGCTGCATCCATTTTCACCATTTTACTTAGATTTTTGTCACAAACGTTCATCAGTAATCACTCTTGAAATGACATTTTATTGTATTTAAATGATTTGTTTGATTGGTGAAGCTTAAGTGTGAAAAAGGTAGGCATGTCGGTTTATTCTCACCGGTGGATGCATGATTGGCAGGGACGAAAACCATGAAGCAGGGCAACCCTATTAGCCGACCTGGGGACTGAGGATCGAGTGGAGGACCAGGCAGTTCTGGCTCCTACTCATGTCATTTTTTATTCTCAGTGGCAAAAAAAAAAACCAGATGACAAGGTGCTGTGAAAAATGTTATGGTTGAAGAGGTGAGAAAAGATCAGGCAGGAGAGAAGGGCTGGATATAGAGGACTAATAAGTCAGTAAGGTAAGATGAGAAGTAGAGTACAGAGTAAGAAATAAATGTGCAATGCAGAGAAATATAGAAAAAAGTAAGAGAGACAGAGAAAAAAAAGAGAGGAAAAGTGGAAGAAAACAGTGGGGCTGCTTTAATTGATCTCTGGGTGATGCAGGGGGCCATGCCTCAGGGGCCATAAGGCTGAGGTTATTAGGATGCAAATCCTGCCCTCTCTCTTCCTGCAGCATGCTGCTGCTACTGCCGTGGCCGACAGGTAGAGAAAGGGGAGGACAGGGAGTATGGGAACAGGAGCAGGATCTTTTAGAAGGTGCAGCTGGACACAGAAAGTACATGAGCCTTCATCCTCTACTAAAGCTTGTCAATAAGAACTATACATCTGCTAATCCTTCTATTCAAGGGGCTACTTTGGCTCCTGCTTTCTGTTTCCTTTTTTTAAAAACAAAAGAGGGTGGTAGTCGTGGGTAGAGTATGGATATCATAAGAGGGGGATTTGAGGTGGAGAGCTGGCCTATCGGAGTATCATTTTTATTCCTCCTAATTGACGTGAGCAGTTCCTTTGACCCTAATTAGCGGTCTGTAATCTCTCATTTGCATATCACAAAGACAACGGTATTTGCATATTTGTAAATTTGTAAACGAGAAGGGCCTTGCATCCCTTGTTTCCTGTCCTCTCTATTACCCCTCCCTACCTCTCTTTCTCTCTCTCTCTCTCTCTCTCCCTCTCTCTCTGTCACTTTCTCTCTCCATCTTTGTCTCTCTGTCTTTTTCTCTCTATCTCTCTCTCTCTCTCTCTCCGTTTCTGTCTCTGTTGTATTTTGTGTCTGGCTCCTATAACCAGTCATACCAGGCAGTTCTACCATTGACATGACCAGAGCTCAAACAATAAAACTTTTTACCCTCTAGTCTTAGTACAAAGACGAAATCAGCAAAAGAGAGTCAGTAATGAAAGAAAGAAAACTGTTTTGGAGGAAAGGTTGCCTGCATATCGAACTTAAAAGGACAAAGATTTCTAAATGTCATTTAATTTATATTCATTAGTCTGTGTGTACATTATTTACTTATTATTTTAACTTGACTATCAAATTAGTCATTCTTTTGACTCTCATATCCTTCTGTCATTTTGTAAATATCACTCAATCTAGCTGGTCTTTTAGAGTGTATAAAAAAATGTTCACAAGAGAAGACTATTCACATCTAACCACATGATATCTAGTAACTGCTGAAGCGACAGCATTAACAACTCTACCTACGTTCTGGCTTAGGTAAAGCACTGTAACAAAGTCTTGTCGGGCACCTCTCATCCCCTTGTCATAGCTGACCCCTCCATCATTCTCCTCAATTACTATGGAAATGGGGGCTAATTGAATGGTCTGTGTGTAATGGGAAAGACAAAATGGCCTACATTATGATAAGGAGCAGAGAGGATAGGTGAGTCTTTACACATGGGATGAGGCTTAGCGGAGGATTGAGGCAGTCTCACTTTCTCCACTGCAGAGCGTTGCAGCTATTCACAGTCTCGTGCCCCAATGCCCTGCTGTTAGCATTAGCGGGCTGAGGGGCTGCAGGGGTTTGCTCAGCACCAGCCCAAATGCCTTCTTTTGTATTCACCATTGCTTCTCCTTTTATATCCCAGGGATATATGCGGGCTATTATATAGTCTCGAGTTTTGCATATGCTCCTCTCTGTGGGGCCCTGTTATTTTTGCTTGCTGCTGCAGTTCTGCTTATCTGTGAAAACTTGTGTTGCATAGAGTCACTTTTTTTGCTTATGTTTTTTTCCTATCGTATTTAAAAACTTTACTAAACATCCCTGTGAAATTGGTATAAGAAATGAGTGCTACTCAACTTTTTGAGAGATTAAGGCAGCTGAAAACTCTACTGTATGGGCTCTTATAATCCTGCCATCATTGGGGGTTTAAAGTGTTAATGTGAAAAACATGGCAGCTTTAGAACTGTAAGCATTTGTCAGGCAACAGGGGATATATTTAAAGTAAATACACCACTATTTGATTCTCTTTTTATTAGAGCATTTAGCTCTATTAACCTGATTTGTGTGTTTATGAGATAGATAAAGACAGAGAGAGAGAGAGAGAGAGAGAGAGAGAGAGAGAGAGGGGAGAGGGATTATTAGATACTAGATAGGATGATCTGGTGTTTAATTAGGTGTGTGTGTGTGTGTGTGTGTGTGTGTTTGTGTTGGGGACAGAATATCTCATGAGAACCCGAAATATAGGTAGTTTTGTTCTTGTGGTTGATGGTTAATAGTACAGCTTTTTTTTAAAAAAGAAAAGTTTTCCTTTAATTACTAAATGCTTTGCAATCCTCCTTTGCACCAATAATCAGCTAGAAGATAGTAGATTAATTTCTCAAATTTTGAAAAGCAGTATTTAAAATGAATGTTTCTAAAAAAAAAATTGTATTTTATTCATTTTATCTGACTGAGCACAGTAATAATAATAGTAAATTATTATATAAACCTGTATAAGAGTTGGAGAGTTATTCACTAAAGTGCACTTGACTTCCTATTATTATTTCCAAACTTATAAATATGAGCTTTCCAAAAGAACATAAGGAACTTATAGAATTTTTTAAGCACACTGTGCCTAGGCTAACTTTTTTTTTTAATTGTTTTCCCAACAGCCAAAGCTCCTCTTCAGATGAATTGACAGTCAATATTGTAACAGTGCTTTTTTCATTCGACTCTGGCTAAATAAAACTGTGCTCTCTCTCTGTTTTTTTTTCTATCCTGCTTCTTACATTTGATTGACAGCCTGCAAGTAGCTATAATCTTTTACTTTCCAGAAATTGTGGGTTCAATTCCCACACCACGAGTCAGCCACTGCTGGGCCCTCAACCCTTAACTTTTTAGTTAGGGAAAAAGAGATAAATGTCAGTCATTCTGGATAAGAGGGCATCTGCCAAATGACAGAAATATAAATGTACCCACTCAACCCACCCTTTGCGAAGCATAAGAATAAAAAAAATTAAAAAAAAAAATTGCAATAGATAGAAAAACACTCACCAACACCCAGAACTCTCTGTCTATCTTTTTTTTATTTTCCTTTCCTCCCTGTCATGTTGTTTTTTTTCCTTCACTGTTTTTTTCCTTCTTTCCTGCTGCGGGTCTTCTTGTGCCCCCTGCCTCTGCCCATATTGGATCTCAGTGGGCACTTGGTGCTTTTAAATGAGTAGGCAAATGAGAAGCGAATCCACAACAGAGTGGGTGGGGGTGTCCAGGGGTGGAGGACGGAGCTGGTGTGGTGCCATGGTGGTTTGGTCAGCAGGCAGAAAAAAACAACACACACACATACACACACACACACAAGATGCCTAGAGGTAGCAAAACCCCCTGGAGATGGCACTCATTTTAATATCTTGTCAGCCAGGGACTGTTCTGTGTCCAAGGCGTGCAGCAGCTCACCAGTGGCCACTGATCTGTAAGGATTGAACCTCTGTTCAATCCAATTCCAACTTCACAAATTGCTTATTGCCCTGTGTTTTCCCTCCTTCTAACTTGAGTTTGTGTATGTGTATGTGTATGTGTATGCATGGCCATTTCTGCCTGTGTAGGAATGTGTGTGTTTGGGTGTGTGTGCATGCTTTGGGTGTCTCTTTAAAGGCACCTCCATCGGTTAGTCCTTAGTTGCATGCCTGAGATTTTTTTTTTTTTTTTTGTGCATTGCAAAGGAGAGATTTGGCTCGATGCTGGTGAAAAGTAAATAACACACACACACACACACACACACACACACACACAACACATGGCAGAGTAAAAGGTAATGATGTGCAGAAGAAAAAGAGATCCTGGGAAAAAGGAGAGTTAATGAACTTGCATTTGATGCTTCAGTGCCGATGCCTCATCTGAGGTCTATTATAGTAAATACTTAACAGACGGGTGAGAGAGGGACAGAGGGAGAGTGGGAATTGGGGAATTGGGGATCTACAGTATAAACAGTTTTTTTGTCCTTCACCTTTCTTCTCACCTGCAGAAAAGAAGTGGAATTTTACAATGTTGAGGGTCAGGAGTGCAGAGGAAGTGGAGTGCAGTGCCAGAGTAGTGAGCAGGGATGGGATATATGGTATGGAGGGAGTGTATGGAAAGAATGAACCGAGGCAGAGGAAGACGAAGTATGGATGTGTTTTTTGTCCTCCTGGGTCACAAAGCTCGGTTAAGAAACAAAGGTGGCCAATAAAGTGACTTAAAATATTTATACCTTCTGAGAAGCAAAGATACAAAGAAGCAGCACACTCACACACACACACACACACACACACACACACACACACATATATATCCAGAGAGAAGGGGGGTGGCTGAAATATTAATATCTGAAGTAAATTAAAGCTGCAACATAAATGATGGGGTTCTTTTTCCCTCTCAGTATTTATTGGCTATGTTTTATGTCTCTCTCTCTCTCTCTCTCTCTCTCTCTCTAGTGTGTGTGTATAGGAAAGAGGGAAAGAAAGAGCAGTTAAGTATGGGAGAAACATAGATATGAATCTATATATCGATAGATAAACAGCAGAGATAGATAAATGGTAAACTCAACTGTCCTGACTTTTGCTTTTAAGTTATGATTTTTATGTGATGTTTTTATTTGTGGTAGACATGTAAAAGTTTATTTTGTTATACCTTGAAGTTGCACATGAGGAAAAAGCCCTATTTAGTTTAAAAGTAATTTTTCTTTTTATACATTAACAATATGTTTCCTATTGACCACTGATCAGAATTTTGTGGGTTCCAGACAGCGCCAGGTGTAGTGGGTTAAGGTGCTGGGTTGTGCTCCGGTGACCCAGGTTCGATTCTGGTTTGGGTCCCTTCCGTGCCACCCCCCTTCTTTTTCTCCCCTACTTCATCTCTGTCATGTCCTATCAATAAGAAAGAATTTTCCTAAAAAAAAGAATTTTGTCTGTTCCATTTTAGCATCCTCCTATCACTTTCCACCAACTGCTTAGTAGGTCACTCTGAATAAGGGTGTATGCCAAATGCCATAAATGTAAATGTCCAGCAATGCAAATGATGCCAATGTAAATGTCTATATTTGTCACATATACTGTACAACACAGTGAAAAGCGACACCTGTTTCTTTGCATATCCCTTTTCAGAAATTCTGGTACAAGGCACAGGATCAGCTATGTTATAGCACCCCTGGAGCAGAAAGGGTTAAGGGTCTTGCTCAGGGACTCAACAGTGGCAGATCGGCAATAGTGGGGCTTCCAATCAACTCAGTGCCTTAACCATGAATACATGTTTAAATTATTTTATTATAGACTGCTTGCTTATAGAATCAACAGTTTAAAAAATCGTTTTCACGTACAGTATAAACTTGCTTTGAAAGACAATGAAAGGGTGCTAATAAGGTAAACTCTTACTACATTGATCCTGTGCTACTATCAGTTTTTGATTATAAATTATACACATCTGATCTCAAGGCCTTTTAGACAAGATCTTTTTGTAACAGCTAAACTTGAGCTCACTACATGTTTTTTGCAGCAAAAAACCCATATATATGCAGTGATGATCTACAGTTTAATAATCAGGAGAATTTTTAATCTAAAGAATGCTGACATTCATGAAAACATGAACCAATCAGAGCACGGACACATTTTTTTGCTTTAGTGTGATGCAGTAATCATCTATGCCGTCCTCAGCTAAGAATAATGGCAAGATAGACGCTGGGGACTGAAAGAAAGAAAGAAAAAGAGAGAGCAAGAGAGAGAAAGAGAGAGAGAGATAGCAAGGGCAGCGTATCTTGAAGGTCTCAGGGCAGCAGCTAGTTTGCATGTATCTCCATACGCAGGCAGCTCGTTCCTGAATGCAGTATGATGGAGTGCTCTGCCTTTCCAGCGCTACAGTGCCAACCTTGTTCCCTCAACAGCTTCCTGACCAAATGACCTCACCCACCAGCTCATCAGACTCTTTCTGCACACACTACCTCTCTCACAAAATAACATAACATATTAGCTGGAATTCTATATGTACATTGAAAGTACAAACGGTGTATGACAAAAGTGTATTCTGTTCATGGTAAAACAACAAGTCACACACAAACAAGGTACAGCCATGTGCACAAACATACACGCACACACACACACACACACACACACACAAAGAGTTTATCTCCCTCATCAATTTCCACTCTGCACATAGTGGTGGCTGTTTATGCATGATCCCCTGTGCTGCACTTTATCAAGAGCCCATCCCCCTATCAAGAACCTGCATTATTTAACACACCCAATCAAGAAGCTGCAGGTAGTCCCTAGCCCAGGTCCAGGGGTTGCACACACTCACACAGATACACACACAAGTCTTATTCACACGCATGAAAGCACAGAGGCATGCAGTCCATTTTAGTATCAGAATGTACAGTGGTGAAAGTGGTAGCTCAGTGGTTAGCAGAAGATCATGGATTCATTCCTAGCACCACCAAGCCAGCACTGCTGGGCCCCTGAGCAAGACCCTTAACCCTCAACTGCTAGTCAGATAAAAATTCTAATAAATGAAGGTCACTTTGGGTAAATGCTTCTGCTAAATGGCAGAAATGTTTAGGTAAAGTTTAACAGTGAGATCATTAATTTAATATTCGATACAAAAATTTAAGTGACAAATCTTTATTTCTGATGCCACAAACATGTTCGATAAAACCATCATCCTTCTACTATAGGTTTATTAAGAGCTTCTGGCATAAAAAAAATGCTGCAATAGCACAGGGTGTGGTAAGTGATAACGATTGACAAAGTGTAATTTTGCTGACTGTGTGTGCACATCACTATGTACCAATACCAACATCTCCAAAGGCAGAATTCTTTTCTTTTCCTTTCTTTTTGGTGGGTTTGGTTTTTGGATTTGGTTTGGCTTTTTTGCACCTCCTAACAAGCATGTCTGCAGTTTATCAACTTATAGAACTATGTTGCAATTTGTTTTAATTTAGTAAAACAGATTAATCTGGGCTTTATTTAAATCAGCAAAGATGTGATGTTTGGCAAGTGGGGTGTTGGTTTTATACAAGAATTCTATAAACAAGAAAGTAATATTTAGTATCTTTAGCGATAATATACTGCATGATATTTTGTTTAATATTTTCGCTTTAAAAGGGGCATAGGAAGTGTAGTAGCCATTTAATTTAATTGATATTTAAAGATATTAAAATTGACTGTTCTGTTACAAATGTTGTATAAATTACTTCATTTTTAACTGAAGGAATGACTTGGTAAATATTTTTGGTAAACATAATGCCTATTACAGAATTGCGAGAGATTATGGTTATATCAGTAGGCAAAACATAAGCAAGAGACAAACTAGTAACCGGCTTTATTGACCAAAATAAACAAACAAACTTCGTTAACAAAGAACAAAAGCAAACTTGAAACAACATCATATAGTATTTAATTACTATATAAATCCGGATACATGGCTTGACAACTTCTCCTTTCCACACAGCTGCTATGACCTCATCCTGTCCTTTTCCACTTCTATTTTTAAATCCTGAGACTCTTCTGGCCTCTTTTTATGCATGTCCACTGAGGGAATAACAATAAGATAATATTGACTACTCTCTATTTGCCATGACTTTGTAGAAGGCAGGAATAAAGTAACACTGAACATTCTGTTAGGTGAGGATGGGAATAAAAAAGTTGTGAGGAGTGTGTGATGTACTCTTGACCAGTCTCACTGCTCTTCACCTTGCTCACTGACCTTTAAAGACAAAGCCTGAGATGTGTATAAAAGTCATAAATGGGAGAGATGACAGAAGCAGGGTACTGAGACACGAAAAATAAAGCACTCCTAGCATGAGTGTGCGGGTCCTGCACCTTCGTAATAATCTATATTCAAAAGTCTGTATGTAATACTATTTATGGCCAGAAATACATTTTTAGAATTTTATATTTGTTTATGGCAAAATCAACAGCTCATAACAGATTCGAGGCAATATGTCTATTAGGAAAAAAACCCTAGGCAGGAAAAGTGAAAAACAGGTAATCAGAGTTAATTACTAGCTCTGCAAACCCAAATAAAGCCTTTTACAGGTTCATTTGATCTTTTTATGTATCTCATTTTGCTGCTGTAAAACCTGTGGATTCGTGTTACAGCACAGACGATGGAGCGTCTGCCGGATGGATGGAGCTCTGCCAGGCCTGGCTGCCTCATGCTGGGGTGATGCTGGCTGGATTTCCTTTGGAACATGAGCCAGTTGGCAGGAATCGTAAACCCTCCGCTCCCTCAGCACCACGCCTGGGCAAGGCAGAGCAAGACCTTTGCTACAGAAGCACAAAGCAGGAGGTCTCGTTGAAAATTAATTATCCACAGTCAGATCTATTTACATACTGTTTCACTTACTGATAGGTAAAAACCCACTTAAATAAGACTTGTTTAACTAACATTGTGTTACATCTTCTACTTCAACAACTTCTATTTTATCTACTAAAAGAGTACAATAAATAGTATGATAAAAGAAAGGCAAATGATTGACATACGAACTCTACAAGTCAAAATGTAAAAAAAAAAAGTACAAAAATAAATAATAATAATATAAGATGTATGCAATTACCAAAAGAATTGTAAAAAACAAAACTAAACTCCTTAATCAAACTGTCTGCAGGTAAATCTTAAGTATATTAATCCAGTACAGTGGTACAGTGACTTACGAGTGTCCCAACAAACAAGTTTTTCAAGATACGAGCCGTCTCTCGGCTGATTTTTTGCTTCAAGTTGTGAGCTTAAATTCGGGTTAAGAGCCAGCTTCAGATACCCAACCGCTAGTTGGCGTAGCGAATGCAGTGAACACCGCAACATCCGCCCAGCATCCCTTATTTCACTCGATAGCTAGTCAAACATGCGTTAGCAAGTGCGTTAGTAAGTGGAGTCGTCTGATCTCCAAGGTAAATGTTGTACATTATTCCTAATAAAACCAGTTTATTGCAGTACATTCTATTGTATTGTTTTTTATACAATATTCATTATTTAAGTATGTTTTTTTTTTATTTAAAAACGTAACGAAAAAATTGCAGTGTTTTTTAGGGGGTTGCGGAACGGATTAATGGCATTTCAATACATCTCAATGATGTAAATTGATATGACATACGAGTAATTTGAGTTACAAGCTCCGTCATGGAACAAATTAAACTCGTAAGTCAAGGCACCACTTTATTTCCAAACTATTTATTGACATTTTAACTAACAGATAAAAACACTCTTGATTTACTTTTTATTTTGCCAATTTAAATATTACTTTTTAATGGCATAGGTTAAAACTAAATCGCATATGTAACATCACTGTAAATTGAAGGTGTGCAACAGGAATCACAGAACACACCAAAAAGCATTACATCCAGGCCACATTTTAATCACATGGCATGCAGTAATTTATAAGGCGTGCTGTGCTGTTCATCAACGTTTTATGAGTTCATTAATTCAACTTCATTACAAGCATCATCATGTTTGGGGTCATTTTGATTAACATAGTAAAAGAAACTATTACAAGCAGGCACAAGTACAAAAAAAACCAGTGTGAGTGAGAACAGAACTGTTACAGCGATTAAAAGAACGATTCTTAAAACATTCCAATATACTTATATTGCAAATAATTGTTAACATAAATGCTAGGTCTGTGTCATTATTGATGATTATATTAATTAATCCTCTTAAATAGGATACAAAATTAAACATCAACTTTTCCCCGACCTTCCTTTCCAAATAAAAGTGAATAGAAGTTAGAAGTAATTCCAACTCTGCTTTATTTTGTATAAGAATATTAAGAATTTTGTTCTAAATTGCAATTCAAAACCAAAATGCTTCTCACATTCTATCACACATGCATAACCATAAAATAATAAATACACATTCTTTACACAACACTAAATAATCATTACTTTAAATGTTAAACAAGTGCTACGCCTTCTACAGATCTAACAATTATATTAAATACATGAATTGTTGGATTCTTTTAGGGCAAAGTTATGAGTAGCTTTACTCTGGGGACAAGGTTACACACACACACACACACACACACACACACACAACGCATCTGTCTCTAGTGAGTTTGTTCCACCCCACTGCTCTCATCCGTGCTTTCTCTTTAAGCTTGCTTCCACATAACAAAAAAATCAATAGCTTTCCCCACTTTATCCCTTGATTAATTTATTGCCTGACTCCATGGCTCTGTATGTGTGTATGCGTAGGACACACTTCTCCCTATGCGATACTGATATTATTACACGAACACACCAGTCTGAGGAAGCAGGCATTTGTCAGTATTGATCGGAAAAGGGTTGAACACACCTAACCACGGGCCACTGGAGTCAAGTGGGGGGTGAAAGCATCACCCAGGGGGATGTTTTACTGATGGTGTTCACACACACGTTGCCTCACTCTTGGGAGGAACTTCACATTTGTCAAAGTCGAACTACTGAAAGGGAGAAACAGTGAAGGCTTATGGAGCTGAATTGGAATGGCTTGGTCTATTTACAGTAACAATGACTCCAAAGCACTATATAAATGTTTTTAAAGAATAAAACTGTAGCTAAATAAGTATTTGAGCGGGGAAAAATGCATAATGTTGCGCAAACAACGTATTTTTGCTTAAAACGTTACTTTATTTTAAAAGTCACTAAAGGAATCATAAAAAAGAGCATTTTTCTTACATATTGTTGGCTGTGTAATGATTTTGCTATTAGAAAAATGTTGTGTATTATATATTTGGAACTTTTAACACATTGTACCTGGTCTCTGTAAAACTTGCCTTTATATAAAACAATAACAAAAAGGAAGGCAATTTCTGCTCCATGACTTTTCTGAATTGAGCTCATATACGTACTCATTAGAACATAAGTGTCATATTGAATTAAATTTTGAAGTAAAAGTGTATAATTATTTATTTATTTCTAGTATATTGCCAAAAGTTGGTCCAAAGCTTTATGTTATTTTTATTCCATTTGTTGTTGTTCGTTGAATTTGAAAGAACATAATTGTGTAAAATGTCGCTGTGTGTTGTAATATTACATTTTCCATTCACTGGAACTTTACTGGGTAACAGTCTTCCATGCCCCTGTGCACAAAACCCCTGGTCTCCATTAGGACATGGTGTGTTCTGGTTGCTGTGGAAGAACTTGAAATGACTTAAAAACCCTAACATAATATTATAATACTATTGTTACAAATTCTATATCCATTGGCCAATAAATCTGGATTAGGGTGCTTAAATTCACATACAGTATGGTTGTGATGGGCAGGTGTCCACAAACCTGGCCAACTAGTATATGTATGTATATATGTATGTACAGTATGTATGTGTAAGAATATGTTTCCTGTTTTATGTTTGATCATGTTTCTTTTTTCATGTTTCATGTGTATGTCAAGCTAAGCTAAATCAAGTCAAGTCAAGTCAAGTCAAGTTATAGTTAAGATTATGTTTATTGCCTGGTCAAGTGTTTATGTTAACGCTAGTGCTAAGTCAAGTTATGTTTAGGTTAGTTTATGTTTATTGGTTTTTCACACGTAAATAAACTGTACCTAAAACTACATTTTCGTCAGTGGAGTTCATCCCAGCATGTATGTATGTGTGTATTCATGTGTCTGTGTGTATGTACATTTTACTCAAAAAGTTCAGTAAAAGAGATGTATCCACCATTAACCGTTGCAAGCTTTTATCTGGCTTCAAATACAGTCTTAGAATGTAGCTTATTCTGTACATGTCATGGAAAAATCTTAACACAACTCCAGTTAAGACTGTACATTGCACAATTCTTAAATATAATAACTCAGATGATGTGTATTACTTTCCTTATAGCAACACAGTAATGCAAATCACTTTTTGTGTTTGTTCTAATATGTTCTCATTTCTATAGAAAAAGTTTAACGGGGTCGGTGTCTCAGACCAATAATAAATCCCAGGGGGAAAAGAAAACTTAACAGTCATTGATAGATTAAAGGAGATTACTTAACATATCTGGAAAGTAAGAAGTCTTACATGTCAGCACTTTGTTTCTGTCAGTGTTCTCCAACATATCAGAGTGTTAAAGGTAGAAGACTTTCCAACTTTTCAGTAACATGACAGGCTGTTATATTTAATTAAAGATTATTAAATACTGATCATAGCTACTTTAAGTTATCCTGCAGATGTAGAGGTTCTGCAGTATTTAATAACTATCTATTACTATAATATAGAGGGAGTATATCCTTTTCGGACATGATGTTATAAGAAAATAATTCACTTTTGATTGCTTGCTGTTCATAGTTTTCCTGCGAGAGCACTATTGTGTTTTATTCCTTATTTATGTTTTCATTTAAAATCCCCTACACTGCCATAAGGTCTATCATGTTGCTATGAGTAATTCTATACATGATCAGGTTAAACTTATTTGACGTTTTATAGGAAATAGTCTAGACATCATGTGCCCGAGGATGCTTGGGAACTTGAGTGCAGCTTGAGGTAAAGATAAGGTGGGCCCAGTGTGGGTCAGGCTTAGATCTCTTATGCGTTGACACTCTTTTTTAAAGCTAGAATAACCTAGTGCAAGTGAGCTTGCTAGAAAAACCCTCAGGCGAAGAGTGGAGCTTTGATAGTGCTTCACAGACCTAGTTTCCTTATGCGCATAGCGTTACATGCATTCCTCAATCCACCTGACAAGTCATAACTCAAGACCTAAGACAGGCGTTTCCTAACTTCAGTATCTGGCATTAAGTTCTCTTTAAGGAAACTATGTTGTAGCTGATTAAAAATTCAGCCAGTCAGCAGATTTCAAACATTACGTGATGGATTGAACGGAAACCTTGACCCACCTGTCAAAAATAACAAGCTTTCTGTGATGAGGGAGATTAATTCTCTGCAGTAGTATTTTTGCTTGGCCCTTAGAATGCAAAGAAGGACCCGGAGCATCAGGTTTGTAACTGTTCATTACAGTAAGGTGGAGGAAAATTGATTTTTAATCACAGTCACCAGGATGTAAATTTGATTGAGCTTAAAACATTTTTAAAACTTTTTTTTCTTAGCAAATGAAAAACAGCAAAAATGTTGTGTATTATCGCTTTAAACCCTCGGTAATATCTCTAGGCGCAGAGTGTCTTACAAATATTAAATCGAGGAAGTCTGTTGGAGACAGTAAGAGAAAGCCTGAAGCAGTGAGGCGGTTGGGGGGTTGTGAATGTCAATAAGGTTAAACATAAGGTGACCCTGACACTGCCCTTGCCCTCACACTCCTCTGTCCGGCCAAGTTAAAATCATGAGTAACGTCCAGTGGTGGAAAGCAACAAAGGAGAAGCAGCTTTTATGGGAGATTGAATAGACCCTGTTGGAGATGAAACAGAGTACTGTTGGGTATGAACACAGAGAAAAAACAGAGCTGTACATACAGTATTTAAATACAACTAAGGATGTGTAAGTCACCTATTTTTATTCTATTTTACTAGAATGTTTTTTTTTTATTATTTTAAGGGTCATAGACTAAAGCCTAAAGAATACGTGATCAAAATTCAGTTTTTACAAAAACTAAAATTCTGTGGGGTTTTTTTTATATTTTTAATATTTTTTTACATCATATTTTCAGAGATCCAGTTAAATATGATCTCGATTTTGACAACTATTGTTGTTTCCTGATTTTTATTTCCTTGCAGCAGATCATCTGATTCATCTGATCCTTTTTTGGCTGCCCTTTTCTGACACAACCCTCCAATTTTATCCAGAGCCCGGCACTCTCTCTCTCTCTCTCTCTCTCTGTCTCTCTCCCTCTTTTTCTAGTGATAAAAGCTCATACACATGACACTCTATAGGTCTCTAACCTCACTATAGTTTTTTGGGGGTTTTTTTACATATAGTCATTATTTACCTCATGACTTAAATTTTGGATTTATGTGCTGACACCCTTAAAAATTTATTCTGTCATTCAAAAAGTCACTGTCATACCCATTACATTGTTTCTTGTTTTTGTTTCTTTAAAGCCTATTTAAATTTTGCAGTAGTAAATTACGGATCGTTGTAAAATATTAAGCTTGTTCGGCAATTTTACAAGATTTTTACTGTCAAATATGCTTGTTTATTAGTGGTCAGACTTACAAATCTATAGCAGATTTAACTATAAACATTAATGACTGAGTTAATTATATTTAGCAAGATTATATTTTGAGAGAGAGAGAAAAAAAGGGAGAGAGAGAAAGAGAGAGAGAGAGAGAAAAGCCAAGGCCTCAGGGATGAATTTACTGTCAGGATTCTGTTTGAGAATCCAGCTTGAAAATCACTAGCTGTTACGAAAAGAGAGGAGAAGCAAAAGGAAAAAAAAACAGCTGAAGATGTAAATAATTCATGCAGACAATATGACTTTTTTATGTAAATTTGGTGCATTAACCCTCTATTATAATGATGGACGACAGATATGGGTGATGTTTCCTTGGTAAGAGCTAATGGATGACCATCATAAATTCACTGCACATTTTATTGTGTTGCCAGGAAAATTGTGCCTGCAGGCAACGTTGTTTACTTTTATGTAGAAAAAAAAAATATCCCGTCTGTCTTCAGAGGGGAGAGAGGAGGGAGCAAAAAAATAATGGGGGCAATAGTGAATGCCTTGTTCCACACCTTTTGCCATATTTGAGATGGGCTTAACCCAACTGTCTTCACTGTGAGTGTGTGTGTGGGGGTGTGTTGTGCTAACCACTCTTGTTCTGCTTCCTTTTCCTTCCATCTTGATTCATTCCAACATGACTCGATATTAGCGTCCCTCGGCTTTCTTTTCTTTTTCTGACCTCCATCTTGTCATCTGCATAAAGTAATAATGCCTGTGAACAATTTGCATTTAACTTGCTACATAAAGGTAACATGATGTTATTATGACATGTCGTGTTAAATATATTTCTCACACCGAACATATTGGTATGTTGTCATCGCAGAAATGACTCAATGCTGTCATTTATCATGGCAAAGTTAATACACTCGTACATGCTCTCCGACTCTTTCTGTGTTCTTTCTCTGTCGTTTTTCATCATCCTGTGACAAATTAGAGTCTCTCTGTTTAAGAACACTTTTGAAACCAGAAGAAAATGACAATAATAATTTCATGGAGAACTCTGTGGATATGAAGAACAGTGGCTGGCAGCTAGGCACTAGAATGTGGTGAATGAACCTACCAGCTGCAAGTGCATATGTGTGCGTCTATGTGTTTGTAAGAGAGAGAGAGAGGTAGAAAGAGAGAGGGAGAGAGAGAGAGAGAGAGAGAGAGAGAAAGCAGATGGCAGAGAGCAGGTGTTCTGCAGCAGACAGGCTGGTGAAACACCTCAGAATTTAACAGAGCATCAGTGCCACATCTGGCCATTGGACACAAAACAGGCTGTGATAGAGAGCAGTGAATTCTGTGAATGGATTACATCAGTACTTGTACTAGATCCTTTCTCTTTTCTTTTTTTTTTAAAAATACAGTAAATGGCAGGTGAATCCATGTATTACCCTTGTTAGCATTTTCTGCTAAACATATAGATGATAATTACCAGCACAGCTGTCTGGTGCCATGTTTTGTAATAGGTCTCGCCTCACTGCCTGGTCCTCTGAGACTCTTCTCTGTGCGTTGCTAATTTCTCAATTTGTCCGCTGCCTTCTTCACCATTTTGCCACAGTTAACCTTGCTCTTTCTATGGCTGCTCTTATCTTCCCCCCCCCCCCACGTTTTTCCCACTTTGCACAATCTAGGCCACTATGCCTTTTTTCCCTGCCCATTGACATTGCTATGATTTATTCCACTGAACTAAAGGAAGGTAGTGCCTTCAGTGCTTGAAAATGATTCATGGACAGTTGCCATGTAGGTAATATAATATAACAGTGTGTCAGGAGATGATACTTTAAGGTTCATTAAAAAAATGCACATAAGAAAATTAACAAATTAGTCATCTGTTCTGTCAAACAGAACGGCAGGTTTTTTTTATAGAAGTGTGCACGTGTGTGTAAGTCTAATGCTCTTATATACCAGGTAGTCCTTGTTATATTGGGACCAAGACTTGTGATTTATGTCCTCAGTTTTTTAAATGGTTAATAGTATGAGTAAAAAACAATAAAAAATTAATTAAAAAAATACAAAAAAAGAAAATGTTTTTTAAAAGTGGAAACCTGTTTATCATTCATTCATTCATTCATTCATCTTCTATTATTCCCTAATTCGGGGTCACAGGGATCTTCTGGCGCCTATCCCACCGTCTCTAAAAGTGCAAAAGGCAGGAGGGCTACACCCTGGACGATCGCCAGTCCATCACAGGGCCACACACACTCACACTCACTCCTATGGGCAATTTAGAATCACTAATCAATCTAACATACAAGTTTTTGGACTGTGGAAGGAAACCGGAGTACCCGGAGTAAACCCACACAAGCACAGGGAGAACATGCAAACTCCACACAGAAAGGCCCCTGCCAGGAAATCGTACCCAGGACCTTCTTGCCGTGAGGCAACAGTCCTAACCACTAAGCCACCGTGCTGCCCAGAAACCTGTTTCTTTAATGAAAAAAACCACAGGTGCATGTTCAAGCCAACATGCTGGATGTCAACATATTTTTTGAAGACTATATGTCCAAAGAACTCAAATTACTCGTCCACTTCAAGGCTTTAGAAAACACAGGCCCCCGAGCTGTGGATGGGGGGCAGGTGGCAGCTTCATATTGGAATTATTACAAGTATCCAATTGGAGATTCCTGAGAATTGTTCTCCAGCATCGTCGGCACAAGCAATGTATATATAGAGAGATTAGAACTGGATTATTTTAATCCCACATTCCTCAGGAAGATAAAAATGGATATTTGTTAAATGTTTAGTATTAATGATTTTGTTAATGATTAAGTATTAACGATTTTAGAAATTCACTATTAATAATCTTGCAAGTGTTTGTATAATTTATACTATATAATTGCTCAAAATCATTATGTTTGCACTTTTATACCAGTTCTTAAATTTTTAGTGAAAAAAAAATTGTAAGAAAACTATAATAAAATAACTACTAATTTAAAATTTTCCCTGTCTGACTGGTTGTGGTTGTTATTTATTTTATTTTTTTAATAAAAAAAAAATATTAACAAAGGTTTTACACGCACCGATATAATTACTATACATATTCATAACCTAACCACTGTATTGAAATGTCTACACACACCCACACACACTCATACCCTTACTGCTTACTGTAGCGTGAACTTATAATGTCATGGGGCCTACATCACAAGCGGTGTTTACCGCCCAGTAATTAAAATATTAATCATCTTATTATTAACTTAGCTGGTTAAGTGCTGGTTGTGGTTTTATTAGTGCCACCATTTGGACACCTCAGTGACACTCCTAATGGGGCCACTTTTAAACGAGCATAATTAGGTCTGGCAATTCCATTTATTTGCACGGTTACTTGCCCATCCCTCTGCCATCAATAATTCATCTAATTACTGATATTGTGGTGCAAGTCACTCTCAATTTAGAAGACAAACATGATTATTTTATAATAATTATGCTGGAAACATATGCATTTTTGTTCTCTCACAGTACTATTTCCTTAAATTTTTAATGCCATGTTAACACAATGGCTTAAGCAAATCCAAATGAAAGAACAAAAGAAGATTCTATTATGACCTTTCTAACACAGATTAGCTGAGCATTGATTGGACAATTGGACAAAAGTCAGCAGCGGAAACAAATGGCTCTGTCAGTTTTAATGTTTAACGTGGGTAAAGGGCTTTTTTTACACCACCTTTGGGTGAAAAACGGACAGGGTGCAGGGGAAAAAAAGTGCAGACCAGTGGAATCTCTGCAGCCCATAATGATCTCGGTAATAATGATGTCAGCAGTGCTGCCGGAGTCGAACTGGTCTGGTGTGTGTGTGTATGTGTGCGTGTAACTAGAGCTGGTGTAGATTATGTGGGGTAGTAAAACACTGAGGGACTCCCCTGTATATGCAGGAGGTAAATGAAGTCTCAGGGGTGTAATATTCTCCAGCTCCAGCAGATACATTTGTTTAATTCTCATCTGTCAGAAAGCCTGCTTTGGCCCGCATATGTGCATAAAAAAAGGGGGAGGAGAATAAACAAGACAGAGGAACAAGAGAAAATTATGCATGTAGCTAAATACATGCTTCTCGGGTTCTTCTGTGTTCGTTATTAAGTCCAAAATGTGCCAGTCTAACTTTCTTGTCTGTTCACACTGGAGCTATTAACCAACAAATCTTCTACAACAGTCTTCCTCTTTTTCTCTGTTTTAGAGTTGTTATTCTATATTTTTTATTTAGAGTTAAATTTTGTTTTGTCCAACGATTGTTCATGTGCAATGCAGCTTTAGAAGTAAAATTAAAATACTGTGTGTAATAATAGCAACCTAACCAAAGTAAAGAAAATCGGATTTCTTAATAATCTTTTGTTTATTCGTCTTGAGTAAATACTTTAATTTGTTCTTGGTTGTTGTGGATCCGGAAACTCTCGCAGAATCACCTTACTGCACAAAGGGGGATTTCATGTGCCAAGTTCTCTCATTGGCTGTAACGATTCCGACCTCCCACCACTAGAGGTCGCCATCACCGGAATACTAGCGCCACTTCCAGTAGTACTTCTGCTAGCACTTCCTGTCGCTAGCTTTATAAGCTAGCGTCACAGGCCATATGTTTATTCCAAGTATTGTTTGTTTGTCGGGCAGCACAGTGACTTAGTGGCTAGCACAGTTGCCTCACAGCAAGAAGGTCCTTGGTTCAATTCCCCAGCAGAGTTGTGCTTTTTGTGTGGAGTTTGCATGTTGTGCTTGTGTGGGTTTACTCCAGGTACTCAGGTTTCCTAACATTCTAAATTGCCCATAGGTGTGTGTGTGTGTGGCCCTGTGATGGACTGGCAACCTGTTCAAGGTGTCCCTTTTGCCCTTTCAGAGATAGCTGGGATAGACTCCAGCAGATCCCTGTGACTCTGAATTAGGGTATAAGTGGGTATAGAAAATGGATAGATGTTTGTTTGTCAACTTTACCAAGTGGTTTGTTTCATGCTCTTGCTCTTGCTCTCCTTCTTTTGATCTATCCTCCGTTTATGATCCAGATTTCCTCCAAACGTTTTGGATTTGTTTGCTCGGATTAATTGTGTTTTTCGATAACCGATCTTTGCATGTTCATTGACCACACTTTTGGTTTATAGTTATACTGTTAATAAAGCCTTACTCTGCAACATGGATCCCTCTCAGACGTTTTCTTCACATTGGAGTTTTGTTGGAAAGAAACCAGAGTATGTATGTTGACACAGAGATGACAAACCTCAGCAGAGACAGCAGAGTTAACTTAGTTTGAACCAATGACCTTATCGCAGAGCCACTGGTAAAACCAACAATATTTCATATATCATGATGACCAATGATTGATTATATGGGATGAAACAAAGCTTGATAAGGTGTATGTACCTGTCTATTATTGTTTAAAGCTATAAATAAAGGATTTAAATATGAAACATAATTAAATGTATATTTAAAGTGAGAATAAAGGCAAATTTGCACATTTTGATCAAACAATAGAGCGAAGTCACATCTAGCATCTAGGCCTGAGATTATTTTCTGAATCATCTAGATATGAGGTAGTTGTACAGTGTCTCCAGAATAGTGTTTTGTCCATAATATTTGAAGATATGAAGATATGTCTCTAAAAAAACTCTTGGCAACAAGCATCAAGACTGTTAAGAAAAAGTGATAATGGCTTTAATACAGGAAAAAGAGGTGTGTCCTTGTGTTACAAAAATATTTAAAAATGTGTATAATTAAAATGTGTACAGAACGGCCAAAACATTAGTCAAAAACATTCAAGTACCTAGAAGACATCTCGAGAGTGATGCATAAAAATAGACAACAGAATTTCTATAGTATAGATAGAAAAATAGCTACATACAAACCACTCACATAGAAAAGAAGACACCTAGAAAGTAGTCTCTGTATTTATTGTATGGAAACACCTATAGCAAAAGACATCAGGACACATAAGACAAGGAGAAGATAAGAATGCCGTGAATGCCGAGGCGAAGTCTGTACTGTACTACACCTGAACAGTTAGAATCATATTCCTATTATAAGGGCACCCAAACACTACCATCCATCTACTGAAAGGAAACGTAAAAAGGTGAGATTTGTTCTCTGTACACATAAACACCCGCTACCACTGACATAGAAAAAGAAAACCGTGGAGTCTGTACTCTTTATTCAACAGGTCTGGAGCTCCTGCGCTTCCCGTTGATGCATTACAACATGAATCATGCTGCACCTGGAATTAGTCACCTCAGAAAAACACTGATGTGTTTGTCTCTGTGCTCCTTTACCTGGTGGGTGGTTCCAGCCTGGTCCTCAGCACGCTTTAGAGTACAGCAGCTGTCACTGCAAATGCGCATGTCATTGAGTGGAGACATTAATTGCCTTTGCAAAGGATGCTGGGTGGCAGCAGCACAGTGCTCAGGTGTGTGTTTGGGGCCCTTTGGCGTGCAAATGAGATTTGGAGCTCTGTCTGCACTGTCTCCTTGTTGGAAATAATTGATCCATGGGGTCTGCCTTAGAGGTGCATCTCCTATTTTCCACTACAGTCCCTGACAGTCTCTGAGTCTCTGATTGGTTAGCAGTCAGCACTAAATGACCAGCTCCTGACCTGGAACCCCCACTTTCCCAATCACGCCACCAATTCAGAAGGACAACCAGAAGCTGAGGTGGTCAAACCAGGAGTGTTTTTTGCTTTTCACTGTCCTCCACCTATTAAATTTATCCATATACACACAAACACACACCGGCACTAAGCTCATTTATGTTTGTTGTCACTGGTCCAAGTTTTAATTAACTGGAAGCATTTGCCATGGGGTAAATATGGACCACCAAAAACACAGCCAGTAATTATATTATTGGGGAATCAGGGGGTTAAACTTTAAACTGCAGATGGCATAATTAAATGTATGTTGTTTTGTGTTCAGTAAGAATCAGTCTAATGTTTTTTCCCTGGTCGAATGCCTGTATCTTACTTGAAAAAAAATGACTTGAGATGCTATATTTATATTTATATTTTAGATTAGATATCTGCTACGATTTTTTCCTTATGAAATAAATATATGAAAAAGGGAGCTTATGTAATATGCTAATATTGGTTGGAGAAATGTATTGTAATGGAGTAATGTGTGACAGGAGAATATTAGCTTGAATTAAGGGGAAGGTGTACAAGACAGTGGTGAGACCAGCTATGATGTATGGTTTAGGGACAGTGGTGCTGAGGAAGAGACAGGAGGCAGAGCTAAAAGTTGCAGAGCTGAAGATGTTGAGGCTGATTGGAATATTTAAAGCTTGATCCCATCAAGTGTTACTGATTCTGTTCCCAGTATAACCTTGGAGTGTGGTCAAGGTGGTCAAGGTTCATAGTATTACATATCATCAGTGGCTTCTGACAGGTATAACAGAGCGCAATTTTTTCTCAACCTTTGGCTTCCAGTAGCTCACGAATAAGATTCAAAACACTGATGCTTGCCTACAAAGCCAAAAATGGTATAGCACCCTTCTACATGCATCACTCCCCACATTGCACTGCGCTCCTTCAGATCCACAAGCACTGCTCGACTGGGCCCAACATCCCCTAAGTCGCAAGTTAGGTCTGCCTCAAGACTTTCCTTTGTGTTTTGTTATATGGTATTCCAGGGTTGATCTGTGTGATGATGAGACTCAAGGCACTTTTGTATGTAGTTTTAGATAAGCGAGTCTGAAAAATGGCATAATTGTAAATGTAATGCTTTTTGGCTTATTGTGTTTTTTTATGTCAGCCTGTTTATTCTTCTCTGGTCTCTTCCACCTCAACGTGGCATTTCCAGCCACTGAACTGCGACTTGCTGAATGTTTCTGTTTTCTGCATCATCCTTGCTAAACTCTAGAGGTTGCTGTGTGTACAAATGTAAAAATCGACATCAAGCCTGTCTTGCACCAACAACCAAGGTGTTAATTAAAAAGTTAATTGAGTTTTTTTGCTAATAGATTAACTGTTTAACTTATTATAAAGTGTTTTGTACTGCAAATAGGTTTTTCAGGTGCAGTGGGTGCACATTTTAATGCACATTGTTACAGGAAGAAGTGAGAGCAAAGTAATTTGATTAATTAAAAGCATTTATCCTTTAGTTCATACTTCCAAGCAGCTTGTATGCTTGTCAGGTTTTTACAGCATGATCCAATGAGGGCTATATGTGTGTGTGTGTGTGTGTGAGTGGGTCGGGTAGGTAGGTGGGAGTTGGGTAAGGAGTAACTTTAGTCTCTGTACTAACATGGAGTCTGTTCCTGCTTTTTAGGAAGCCTAGTTTAAGAGGAGGGGGAGTGCCTAGTGTGTTTCATGGTTAATTCTGTGTCAATTAGTTGAATGCTGCCTTCCCTTCAGCTAACAGCACAAGCCCACAGAAACCTACAGAAATTCTCTAGCTTTGACAGCCGCACTTTTCAATCATTTATTCTAAAGCCCCGGGCCATGAATCAGTGTCAACAAACATTTTAGTGAAATCATATGAACCGCCTCTGTTCTTCAGTTCTCTTTTCTCTCTTACACTCTTGCAGCTCTTTCGTTTCCACTTCTATCTCCTGCTCTTTCTTCACGCTCCAAAGCTTTCTTCTTTTTGTGGAGTCTGGATAAGAACAAGACTTTGTGGTTTGTTTCGCTACAGCATAACGGTGTAAATGTGTTTCTGCAAATGCGCCGATGGTAGTTAGAGTTGTTTATTCCTTTGGGACAAATGTCAGCAATTTGAGATGAGGACATAATCCTGTCATCTTTCCTTATCTCAGCTGATTTGTGGATGCCAAAACTCATTCAAACTCATTTTCAAACATAAAGCTGAAGCAAATATGTTTTATGTGTTTCCTTTTTCACACCATTACACATGCATAACTCGTTGTAAAAAGATGTCCAACACAGAGCTGATAGTATGTTGGCTAACTTTAGCTGGTTAGCTAAAAGACTGGTCTGAGAATAGAATGCAGATGAATAACAAAATGCACACTATAAACAACCATATCTGTGGGTTTCTTTATGATCTTTCTGATTTAATTTAATGATTTCACAGTGTGTATGTAGGGATTAAAGCACAATAAATTAAAAAAAATAAGACAAGTAAATATGTGTCATTTAACCAACCTGAAAAGATGCATTAAATTATAAGTAATTATATAATAATAATAAGAAGAAGAAGAAGAAGAAGAAGAAATATAATACTATGTTATATTCTACATTGAATTTGGTTCATTATAAATATTGGAAATGTTATAATTGGATTTTATTGGGTTCCATTTTTGAGATTTTGTCACAATAATGGAGTGAACAAACTTTTCATTTTCTCCCTGTGTTTACAGTACTAAATCAGTCTAACTGCATACTCACACATCGTTTAGCCTGTGTTTCCTCTGTAAGTAATAGAATAAGCATTAAGTATTGCCACACATCTCATCACATAAAGTCACATCACAGTAAAATTCCTTTGGAATTTAGGAGTTCGAGCACAAGATCATCAATAGTAGGGCAACCCTGGAGAGTGGAGGGCTAGGGGCCTTGCTTTAGGGCCAATCAGTGGCAGGTTAGCAAGCAGTGCTGGATTGTGCTTAACTACTTAAACTACCACTGTAATAAAATCGTAAAACACCAGGAATATATATTGACATATACATGCACATGTGCATGTAAAGAGAGAGTGATGACTCTGAGTTTAGGGTCTCCTCAGACCCTACTGGTTTCACTTCAGAGCCAAAAACCGGTTTCCCTTTTTTTACTTACTTTTTCTTGTGTCCTGTCTCATTATAGCTTATCCAGTGGAAATGATTAATTTACACAAAACTAAGGATATTCTTCTCTTACCTGAAGCATATGATTTTACTCAAGATGGTTAGATAGTTAGAAAGTAAGCTAGTTAAAAATAGGTTTTGGGCTAAAGTTATTTTGTAAGTGTCATTTTGAAGACTTCCTGAATCTAGGAGCTCTTTTCCAAAATCAGAAAAATCAAAATATTGGACAGCATTTAAAAAATAAAATTAAATGCTTTCTTCTCATTAAAGGAAAATAAAAAAGTTTAAGGGGTCATTTGTGCCAATTCCACACCAAGCAACAATACTGCCACACTGCCTGTTAGTGTTTTTATATCTGATTGTAAGTCTAAGATCATACAATTAAGAGATTAGTCTCTGACTAGTGTCTGAGATTAGACTGACTAATGAAAATATATGACTAGTCTAAACTCTTAGATCTGAGGACAAGATTATTTGGGCTTCCAGTATAAGGCACTCTCTTTTTATTTTGAATGAAATATCTGAATATAATGTTGACTGTTGAATGTTGTCAGCTTGAAATGTATTTATTACTTTATTAAACTGACGCATTTAAATGTGATTAATTTGTGATGTTAATCTTGTAATTGTGCATATGAAAAGTGGGACTAAGTTTAACTGTTTTACTCTAAACCCTGTTAAAACTAAACAAATCACAATGCATTTTAATACCTCATGAAAATATTGACAGAAGCTGACAAAAAAAATGTAAAATGAATTCTACAGCTAGGCTGAAGTAGATCATGAATGAACACAGAACTCTGTGTTGATGCCAACCAGCTAAAAAAACACAAACCATTCTGTAGGACAACATAAGCCAAGTTGGATTTATGCCAGTATAAACCATCAGCAAATTAATACCCAGGACATATTCACACATCGAAACTCAATGGTTTTTTCTTAGCAGCTTTAAAAATAAAATAGATCTTGGTTCCAATTGTATACTATTGCAATACATATATTTGTATATTTTTTAAAGGTTAAATTGAAATAATTAGCAATAATGTAGTTACAAATCAAGCATACTGCGTCAGTTTAGACAGCCCTCATAGGCAAGCTTGCTATCAGCTGATCAGACCCTTTACAACCCACCTCTCTTCCATCTCTTTTTTTAATTTGCTACTTAGACAAGTTTATTTTGACGTCATTGTTGCATGTTTTGTTTTAGGGGATTGCATCTGGCTCCCCTATCCTTAAAATGAGAGGGTTGCCCTAGAGGATGCTGTTGTTTTCCTGACCAATAGAACAGATTAAAACTGAAATTTAGACAGAAATTTGAACATGACAGTAAAAGTCTACCTAAAGGTTGCCTATTTGCTATATTTTTTAGGCTCTTTGTATGTTATTATACAATAAATGCCTTTTTATTCATGTTTGTTTGCTGCTAATAAGCCAATACGAAAATCACTGATGGTCAGTGCATCTCAGATTCAGCTTTAGTAATATATGGTTGGGGTTATGTTTAGCTTTATAGATCTCTTAATAACAAAGGGAATGATAGAGAACCCTATTGATGATTTAAGAATCTTTATATTAGCGTGTGAGAAATCAGTTGTGGTTTTTTCCCTCAAGGCACAGTGTAGGGATGGCCACACGTGCAGTTGGAACAATTAAAAGTCAACCTTTTATTGGCATAAGGGTATAAAGAGTATAAAGATCTAAGTCTAAATTGTATGTGGTGGCCCATCTGGCCCCACTCCAAACCATGTCACTGTTTCACTGTGGAACCCTTCCAAGGTTATTTCATCAATGGCCCGTGTATCTTCCGGGTTTTACGACCCCTAACATCACGCATGCTTACACTTTCTCAACCACTTACACTTTCTCAATAAAACACCACTTACACTTTCTCAATAAAACACAGTCTATGTTTTCTTACTGATGTATCAGATTGAGAAAAAGATGAGAAGACGATAAAAAAATATATATAGATGAATATATATATATATATATATATATATATATATATATATATATATATATATATACAGTATTTTTTTTTTCAAATAGGATAGGTGGTCAATCTCATATATTCTACATAGTGTACGAATCCATTCATTTACTGAATCCATTCATTTACTCAAATTAATATTATTATTATTATTTTTAAATTGTTTTCAGATAGATAGATAGATAGATAGATAGATAGATAGATAGATAGATAGATAGATAGATTGATTGATTGATTGATTTATTACACTTTATGGATGCATGCAAACATTAAGTCAGCGAATTCTAAAGATTTTAAAAGTTTCTTCTATATGTTCTATAAGGTCATAAGCTTTTTCCTTGCAAAAAAAAGCAGCGTTTTTACAGGCAATGTTGCACCCGAAGCAAAAGCTTGGCTTCATCCCTCACCCCTCCATGCCTCAACCCCCCTCAATGAAGTGCAGCATCCAGTACAAAAGCTGCCTGATTATACATTTGTAGGGATTAAGTCCCTGATAATCCACCAAAACAAAGGTCTCTTTTTTGAATCCTGAGAACAGGCAGCTTAAGTCTGTGTCAGTTAGCCCTTATGGGACTTTTCCTTCGAATGGCACACATTCGTTTCTTTTCCTCACCAACTTTACACCCCTCACCCAGTAGTGTGATGCCCACCTTTAATGAGGCAACATGGGAAATCTACGTAATAACCGTTAATAGTTCTAGGGAAAGCTGATTTTTCTGGGTCGCATGACAGCACTAGAACTATCCACGTCACGCATCTGAAAATATGTACTTTGAAAAATAACTTTTTACTAACACCAGCAATCAAGCCAAGAAATGAGCAGTTTAATAATATCAGCAGTGATGTAAGACACTTGTCTCTAATTTGAGGAAGACAATGTTGAAATATGTACTATAATTGAGCAGCCTGAGCAATTGTAGGCCATGGGACGTGCTTTTAATTTCATCACTCTGTCAGCTTTTATTAAAACCCATTCATCAGACATAGAGAAAAGGGGAGGCATGGGGAGCAGTGAAGAGATTCACCCAGCAGAGGCTGTGTGAGACAAGAGGGCAGGGGGTGTGCGTGTATAAGTGTGTGAGTGTGTGGGTGTGTGTGGAGGAGTACACTGCCATCACCTGGGGGAGTAAGGATCAAGAGGAGAGGGGCTCATGTCAGGAGATTGATGACAGAGATGAGGTTTATGGGGCTGTTGGGACGTTCAACCATCCCCCAAAAACATACCTAGCACCAACCTCAGATCCATCTGTAACTGTCTGCGGAGGTCACTGACGCTGGCGAATGTTTCGCTCGTTTTTAAGGCAGAGTCCAGGAAAACAATAAAAAATTATGTCAATTATTAAGCATAGCAAATTTTGCCAGATGTGTTTTTAAAGACTATATTGTTTTTTGTTTTTTTTATCTCAGTGCATGAACGATTATTTATTGGGATTAAAATTATTAGCAAAACAGAAAGATTTAATGCAATTAGATGACACGTCACATGTATTTCGAACTGTTAATGCTTCTCCCGAACCTAACGGCCTTTCCAATTAAAGCCAAATTAAACGGTTGTTCTTTCCACTGTTAATAGTGTACAATTATAGAGAATTAATAAAAAGCATACTTGAAGACCTTTTACACACGGTCTTCAATATATGCTCTTAAACAGTACATGACTGCAATGGCGATCCAAGATGAGGGAGAAAAAAAACAGCAAAATAAAATGAAGTGTGACAACATATGAATTTCAAATGCGTGGGGAGACATCAAAGTGCACCATCCTGGGTGACTTCGACAAGGACGCTCACTGATTTTTAATTCCGTTGCCCTGATTGTATCAGCCAGCCTAACAAAGAGTCGTGTAGGCCCTGCTGGAGTGTGGCATCGGGCAAGGGGAGATAGAGAGAGAGGGGGAGAGATAGAGAAATCATAGAGAGGAGAAGAGGAGATGGAGGAGTAGGAAGAAAAAGAAGAAAGCGGATTCTCTTCCAAACACAGACGGCTGGACCCTTTGTTGTCCTAGTGATCACAGGGACCCTTTCATCAGGGAGGGAGCAGTTTCCACTCCTCTCTATTTTGGTAAGGGAGCATGTGTATGTCAGAGAGTAAGCGTGTGTGTGTGTGTGTGTGTGTGTGTGTGTGTGTCAACCCAAGGACTCCATAAAAAAGAGACTAAAAATGGCAAGAGACAAAGAGAGACTTTTTTATATACTTATTATGCTACTGTAGTACACAACGTACATTATTCTAGATAAAAATAACAGTGATCACACTCATTCTCCTAAATAAAAAGAAAACATTAATGTAAAAATGTTATATGAATCATTTATCATTTTTTATCATTTATTTAAGCCTACTTTTGTTTAAACAGCTGCCACATTCTAAATGCATAGGTAAAAGAGGTTTTGTGTATTTTACCCGCAACTTACAAATATTTTTAATTCATAAATAAACAGTGAAAAATTAATTTTACAATGTTGACACAGAGAAGCACTAGGTTGAAATTGCTGTCTCATGACTACGGTGTCCCCAGTTTGGTCCTGAGCTTAGATTATAGTCTGGGTGGAATTCTTCATGTTCCTCTCATGCCTGGGTGGGTTTCTGCATAAAAACGAGTGCCTTACATTTGCTCCTACGTGTGTGAGTGTATGTGTGTTCGTGTACGAGTATGGTGACTTGAAATATACTGGAATCCTGTTGAGTCTCTGCTGAGAGGTGTAGCAATAGGCCAGACTATACAGGCAGTTGCCTGGGGCCCCCGCATTTTACGGGGGACCAGACAGCTGACCATTTGAAAAATGTTATTATCAGTAAAAAATAGAGCAATATATCTGCATCATTCCTAGGTTACAATGGCTTTGCTTGTTTCTTTCTGGTGCAACGGCCGTTTTTAAACTGGCACAGTGCTTTCTCATGCATTTTCTCACAGACAGAAGCAAAAAGGCAAGAAGACGAGAGAAAGAGTATGACATGACAGCGGTAAATCATGAAGATAAGATTGATGTAATGGGATGTGACTTGCACTTTTCCAAGTTGTTTGAACTGAAATGTGTGTTGTCAGTGAGTGTACACAACCACCCTATAATGATAAAGATCCATCCAGTGTTTTCCGTCATCTCTGTAAATCATTCCCTCTTTTTTTTAAAACAATCGGTTTTCAAATGCCCGAATCAAGGCCGCACCCATGATTGTTGACCAACAATGCCCAGACACTGCTGTTTTAGTATAAACCCGCCCAGAGTGGTGTTGTCAGATTGGACATGTTCCCACCCAATTTTGGGCTTCTTTTGATGACATCAGGCTGAAAAAAGGATTGGGCCGGTTGTTAAAATTTGGGCTGTTCAAACACTACTTAATTTTTGGCTGGTATTTTTTTTTTAAATACGCTGTAGTTAGGATGGGGATTTTGAATCCAATCCGGCAACCCTGGTCCTGATAAAGATGTAAAATTTCTGCTCAAGACTGGGGCAGAATGTCGCTTTCCATCTACCTAAATGAATTTGCACTAATTTTTTTTTAACTAGACTGCTTTATAAACGAGGGTCAGTATAAAGCAGGTTTTGCTAATAAGATTCTTCTAAAAGCTCTGAAATCTTCTGAATCAATACCAAATATTCATGTTCCTGCTTCACCTACAGAAGAATTGAATGTATTGTTTTTCTATAATTCTTGTTTCATCTTGTTCTTTTTTCCTATGTAAACAACCTTTTCTAATAATTTGCTACAGTTAACTTTGTTATGTCATCTTTAGTGCACAAACCTCTCAATATAATTGTCACGGAGGAACCACACAGGAGACAGTGATAATAACACCCAGTGGGTGGCTTTATTTCCGAGTGCGGAAGATAGACAGGAAGCAGAGGAGAGGGTTAGCATTAGTACTATGAGGATCTGGACCTGAGTGCTGGAGCTTTTGACAAGAATCAGGCAAGCAGTTCAGTAACGAGATGCTAACAATTAGCGAGCGAAGTAGCAGCTCTTTGAACATACATGAAATATGCGATTGTGACGAATTGACAAGGTGCAACCTGGTGTGGCCATTATGAATTTTTGTCATGTTTATATTAAACAATGCATTAACGTGATTGTCTAATGTGTATGCTATAGGTAAAGATAACATGGTAACACTACATTAAACTTACCCTTGTAGATAGTTGGTAATAATGATTTTGTTGTCTGTTAATAATGATTTTAATTATATGTTTTAAAAAATGTAATGGTTTTGGAGCAGTGGAAAGACGCTACAGAAGAGAGGGGTAAACAGAGCTCATTAGCATTTAAAGCAACATGCACTGAAACAGAACACTGAACAGAGCTGTTTTTGACAAAGTAAAGTATGATTTTTTTTACACTACCAATTGCAATTTGGTCATTGACCCTAAAGACCCTAAAGAGACATATCAACTAATGGAAAAATGGGCATCCAATGACCTTTTAAAGGATTGTATGACAAACCAATGTTTTTATTGTTAATTCCATCTTATTTTACAATTATTCACTTGGAAACAGGTTGAAACAAGATCGTATGGTATCATCAAGATTGTATTGTACAATATTTTATCTTCTACCATAAAGATGAATTTTGATATTTTTTTTCAAGATTTACAATTATAATTACAATTTGTGTTTCATTATATGTGTTCTGCCTACTTTTTGTATGTTGTATAAATATATATCTAGGTAATGAAGCTATCTTAACAAAATAATCTTTTTGAGGGGCCTTACCTATTCATTCTGCCTGGGGCCATTTAAAGAAGCTCTAAAGCCACAGACACATGAAAAAATATTTACAACGAATAAATAATATTGTCTCTAGCTCTCATACACACAATTTGTGCATGAAACAATATTTGTTTACATTGTTTTTCTTGGGAGAATGTGGCAAGTGTGCACAGGACGGTGCCTGTGTATCGGAATGAGTCAGGCAGTGTAATTAGCTTAGAGAATGGATGCACAGCAGCCACGCAGACATGCAAGACATTTGGGTTGCTGGCACAAGCTTGTGCCAACATTACCAACTGTGCCAAACCGGCTGACAAAATAAACAGAGCACTGTGAACATGTGTGGAATTTACACAGTGGACCACATCACTATTTGTAGGAATCAAAGGGATTGGGATTTAATATGCTCATATAGTTTAGAAAAACTGGTTTATTGCCCTTTTTTTGCAATTCAGAATATAGAGAGTAAAGAAACTGCCGAATCAGCCTAGAAAATAATACTTAATATTACTAATTAATGAATTAGGAAAGAACTTTAGCCCACATTTAGCTAAAAAATATACATAGTTATTAAATTACATCTAAACATACTATAGCTGTTCAGGAAAGACATGCTTTGCGTTCTACACGTTCAGTAATTTGATCAGGCACTGGCAATTGTCTATCTTTTAATAATCTGCATGTTTATTTAAATTCTTTCATAATTTAGATTTATATCTAAACTGTGTACTACAGAAAACAATTTAACACACAATGTTTTCAAATCCTGAATATATTCATCCATACATTGTGTATACCTGCTTATTTCTTATCAGGGTATCATAGGATCTGCTGGAATCTATCCTAGCTGTCATTGGGAGAAAGGAAGGGTCACCCTGGACAGAATGCCAGTCCATCACAGGGTCACATACAGACAAATAAACCCACACTCACAATCACTACTATGAGCAATTTGGAATCACTGATCCATCTAACAAACGTGTTTTTGGACTGTGGGAGGAAACCGGAGTACCCACACAAGCACAGAGAGAACTCCACACAGAAACACCCCGGCAGGGGATGCTAACCTAGGACCTTCTTGCTGTGAGGCAACAGTACTACCCACTAAGCCACCGTGCTGCTGAATATATGTGGAAGATAAATGTTAGAGGGTGTTTGAAGTTTCCTGTTCTTTCACAAACTATACATTTTAGTTTTCATTCGGTTCTGCTTTTTTACCTAGAGATAGAAAAAAGAAATAAATACAACTACAGGTAAATGCAATTGCTGGGGTCAATCCGAGATACTGAAATCATGAGCTAGGTTTTATTTCACATAACACAAACACAAAAATGAATTAAATATACCAATACATTTATTTATTTACTTTTTTTCTTTTACAAATGTATGATGAAATATTATAAAACATACAGAGCAAATCGCTATTGATAGTTATAATTGCTCAATATACATATATATATATACACATTCAAATTCATACACAATTTCTCTTAACTATTCCTTTACAGCTACGTACAACTCAATGAACATAACAGATATAATCAACAATTTGTATTGTAGATTGTTATAATAAACTATCTTTTATTGATTAAATAGTATAATAGAGTTATAATTTCATACACTGTTGTTTTTTCCTCTCTTTAGACAACTTTCTTCTTTAGTTGTATTCTTACATTTTATGAAAGCAATGTTCTATTTTTTTTTCTTTTCTCATTCAGTGCGAAAGACTCCGATCAGGATAAACATTAATACTGCAGTGAAGAAGAAATAAATATGAGACAGTAAAAAAACTCATTATGTAACTCTTCAGGGACTGACAGCAACTCTAGGAATAAATCTTTAACTCACGAATGCAATGTTTATCTGAACAAACATGGTCTTACCAAAAAATTAGGGTGCATCAGTGTCCAGGTTTGCTTTAGATGTGTGTATTAGCAATGTGATATTCCGTATGTCCACGTTCCACCTTCAGCTGTAAGTGTTAACCAGAGAATAGAGAAACTACTATCACTAGATATCAATAATAATAATATCGTTTCAAAATCATCATCTTCATCATGTGGGCAATTGGTAGAGCAGAGATTATGGTGTTGGACTGCTAATGGGAAGATCAGGGTTTGATTTCCAGCACCACTAAATTACCACTGCTGGGCCCCAAAGCAAGGCCCTTAACCACCAATTGCTCAGTTGTATGAAAAAGATAAATGTAAGTCTCTCTGGATAAATGTACATCATCATAATGTTATGCATAAAGAAGTCAAATGGTTTGCTGAGTTCAGGAAGTGTTAAAATGTTAGATATAGATCTAATTAGCTGCATTTATAAGGATGTCAATAAAAAGTCCTTACATCGGTTGTAAATGTAATAAGAGACACACAGTATTTTTTATTAGATAGTAAGTACAATTACCGGAATAGATGATATATTTCACATGCCAGGTCATTTTTCATGCACAACACAACAATATATTCTAAACAGACTTTACTCACTATCCCAACACTTTCCCAGAACCAACACATACACAACTACTCATATACACACACACACACACACACACACACCATCTACTGTGAGTGTGCATGACTAAGAAGTAGTACTCTGGGACTCATTCAAATAAGCATTAACCCCTCAAATCAAATCAAAACACTGATAATTGAGAATAATGGTGTTGGAAAAGCTCATTGCACATCGCACGAGCATATCTCAATGAGATAAATCAACCCCTCAGTGTAGTGTGATTGATAAAACAATCTCCACATGTGCATACAATAAGCAATGTGTGTGTTCCCATATTTCAGCTACAGACAAAACACACGCTGAGTTTTAATGGCAAATCAACAAAGCGGGAACATGAAAGGAGGGCCAGCTTCTCGGCAGAGAGCAGAAATTATTCATCAGTGGTGGAGAGTTGCACTGCAGGCGAAAGAACCTGCAGCACCACTGCTTTTTTTAATTGCCAGAAAATGAGTGTAAACGAGGACGAAGAGGTTGGGTGGGGGGGGGGGGGGGGGGGGGGGTATGGAATTCAGATGCATGCAGTAGTCAGAGATGCATATCCTCAACTTTCCTCCCTGCCTTGCCAAAAAAGTAGGAAGTGACTGATAGAGAGTGTAAGATTGCATAGTAATGTATGAAAGGATTAGGTGTGGGAGGAAGTTTACTACACTTTTGTATGGGAAACCTGCAGGTTTTACAGATACCAAATGTCAGCACAACTGTCTGACCTACTTACTGGAGAAAAGCGTGCACACTCTTACTCTTATAACAGAATGGACTGCTGTGTAAAATAAAGGCAGATGACAAGCCAGATGTTTCGCATTTACATCTTTTAGCAGATGCCCTTATCCAGAGCAACATACAAACATGCTCATTGAACAGCTCAATACTGGAACACTAGATCACAAACAAAGTGTAACAACCCACAAAAGCTGTTAAAAAGGGTAAAACATAGAACAAAATGTTGTATGCACTCACAATAGAAGTGGTTACTTTTGGTGACTGAAAATCTTGTCAGTAAAGTAGAAAGTCTCAACATCAGCTGTGTTGAAAGAAAGAAGTGCGGGAAAGAAAGAGAGAGAGAGAAAGAGAGAGAGAGAGAGAGAGTATTTATGGCTGATTCTGCATAACTTTCCCTCTTTCGAAGCAAATCTGGTCTGAGTCTCTCCTTATAAACTCTTAAAATCATTATTTCAATGTTTCCAAATCCCTTTTAGCCTTTTTTGCACCTGTTTCCAGGACCTACATGGTTGAAATTGCAGCTGGGCTTTGGGGACTCCAGCTCTGCTATCAGGACTGACCCAAGCGCAAGCAGCTCTTAGACTGGTCAAGCCGCAATTAAAAGCAGTCTAACTCAATTCAGTCTGCCAGCAAGTGCTTGAGTGCAGACAACACTGAGACATGAGCGGTCAACCTCTGGTCACGACCCCACTTCAGCAAAACCCGGTGACTTTGTAACTCACTTTCTCAGTCTCACATCAAAAGACTGTTATGCATGAACAAGGTACGATCAGTCAGACAGTGTGTGGACGGTCCTTCCACAAACCCAGGTTATGAAGCGGGTTGAAAGACAAGTGACGTTTTTGTGGGTTAATTATGACAGTAAGACTGAGAATTTCTGACATCTGCCCAATTGGTTGTATGAACTCTGTGTTCTCTGGCAGTGAACTCCATAATTCAGTGAAGTCAAGACCAGTAAGACCCTGACAACCCCACTTTGACAGAGCTCTTTGATTGGTCTATTAAATTTATACAACTGGAAAAGTCAGTTAGTCTACATGGGTTCTTGTAGGATAATAAAAAGACAAAAAAAGGAAAACGGACAGGTCCGGTAAACGTTTAAACAGCAGGAGAAGAGGGTGAATGAGCATCATTAGGACAGCATTAACACAAATTACTATTTAATTCAGTCAAAGCACATAATTATTACTTTTGTATAATTTCATATTGAGTAAACTGCCCCAACTCTTCTCTCCTGCCCCATAGGTTTTACCAACAATAACCAAATATAAGAAATATCACAGTGGAATATTTAAATGGAACTTGATTGTTGATAAGTTTATTACTATATAATGACAACATTATTCCTGAATACAATAATATAATAAAAGCATATATATGTTTTTATCCTGGGGAAAAATTACTAAATATATAGTTACACAGTACATTTTCCTTTGACTTAATTTAAGACACATTCACAGGCTCTCAAAACCTCCCCCAAAAAATTATTCTCACTGATGCATCGAAAACAAAGTGTGTCTGAATTCACATTAATGATTTTTAAAAGGAATACATACAACAAAAATACAAAAGCGCTGTTGTTAAAAGAAAACACTTTTCTTTTTTTAAAATTTAGTCTCTACAATTTAGAAAGCTCTCATGCTTAAAAAAAAAGGATAAAAAAACGTAAGTAGATATTGAGTAGCACAAACTGCTTTTGCTGGTAAAATAAAAAGCAATTTATTATAATTGATTGTAAATACATTTAGGCATATTCAACTAAAAAGAATGCAGAAATATTTAATACATTGTATATGTGTGATGTTTGCATTCATAAAAATCCTATAATGTATCAGAAAAAAAGCTTGTCCTATTATGTATTATATAGACTAGCTGCTTTTCTGAATTAAACAATTCAAGTTATTCATTTATATGTATTAATTAATTTAATTATAGAAAGGGACCTAAGTGAGGCATAAAACTTTGGCAATATTGGTGCTACATTGATAGCCTGTTTGCCAAGTAACCAGGATATGGGCCAGCGATTTTAGAATAAAAAAACAGAGCACAGTAATGCAGTTTAAACTATAGACCTAAACGCATTGCAGGATTAAAGGGCTGTGGGGGTTTTTTTTTTCCCTTTGGATTACAAAAAAGTTGTCTAGATACTAAAACATACATAAAACTATGTTGCAGTCTCATCTTGAGTTTAAGTATATCTCAGTAGAGATCAGATTATAAGTTAGTCTCTGTATTAGCAGACTTTTCAACATTTTTAGGCAAACTACATTATAGAAATGGAAAGGAATTAATAGGGATTTGATCAGCTATTGAGGTGATAGACAGAACAGAGCCCAAATGTATTCAGGGACATGTTTCCAGACTCCTTAGCCCACTAGCTGTTTACTTTTCTATCAGCTGCTTACTAAGAGCCGGGACGCCATCCATATTCAGGCAGCACAAATTCCGCTGCTTATCGCTCTAGCCTTCTCCGAAAGCTCCGTGTCTTCCCTACTGCACATACATACATACATAAACATGTCTTCATGGAAGTCGGTGGCAAGTGCACACCCAGGAGGGGCAAAGGGATAAAGATCACCTTGAATTCAAAGTAGTGGATTGAGGTCTCAGCGGACAGAGTGCCAGCTACATTGGTTAAACCCCAAACAAAAAAGTGTGTGTGCGTGTGTGTGTGTGTGTGTGTGTCTGTTTGTCTGTCTTTCAGTATGTACAGTGTATGCGGCCAAACTAAAAGTTGTATCAGCATGTTCACTATCCTTTACATTATGCTTAGCCGGAGGCAATATATTATTGTTAAAGGTGCAAAAATTGTAACACATCCAGGCCAAAGACTAAAAACATAATTGAGTGATTTATACAAAAAAAAACTTCATTTAAACAGTAAATTTCGGTATGGAAGAAGAAATGATGCTTCTTCCAAAACTTTTTATAATCTACTTTTGAATGTTTTCATTTTATTTCCCTGTAAAAAAAAAATTCTTAGACACATTGCAAAATGATTTTAGGACTGGAGTGCTATATATTATGCACTTCATCTTCTGTTTAAATTTAACAACTATATATATTGCAAGGAAATAAACGATTATGGTTGATCTCTGCTGTCACCCTCACTCCACAGAACTGAGGTGAAAAGCACATTTCCTGGAGTTCTGTATAGGGTTAAAAGTCTGTCTGTCTGTCTGTCTGTCTGTGTCTTTCACGACTAATTGCGTGTCGGTGCACGAATATTCATGTCGGCGTCTTCAGAGCCCCGCCTAATTAGCCTAAAGATAAGTGGCGAGATGGAGAGAGATAGCGTACACCTTTTTTACCGTCAGGAGGAAACGTTTCTTTCTCGTTTCCCCTCGGGAGTCTGGAGCGGTGGCCTGAGTTTGTTAGCCAAAAAAAGAGGAAGGGGTGTAGAAAGAGTGGTACAGAGAGAGAGAGAGAGAGAGAGAGAGAGACGTACCTGAGCTACACTCTGTAAACGGGAAGCGCGGCGCCCATTAGCCACGTCTGTCAAAACAAATGTCTAAATGGTTGAGTGGAAAAGAGAGACTTGGCGGTTAAAGTTATGTGAGGCGAATATATAATTAAAACACTTTAGGTTTGCGTCTATCGTAATGTTTTATTAATGAATAGGAATTGTAAGCGCTGGGAAAATAAAGAAACAGGGCAGCTTTCAGTGAAAGGAGGACAGACTCCCCCGCCAAGCTACAGTAAAGTGCTAATATTTTACATGCTGGTTTGTTTCATTGTTTATGCTTTTTTAAAACTTGTTTGTACACTCACATTAAACACACAAATGCATCGCTGAATGTTTTTATATACCGTATATTTGGCAAATGAATAAATAAATAAATATATTTAGGTTATCAGAACTGCAAAACATTAAAGATATAATTTGTTTAAAAATGTGTGCATCAGAGCAGAAAAAAAAAATCATTTCATTGAAACTGATCAGCAAATGACGTAACTGCTAACATTTACTCTCTTATTGAACTCCTGGGTTGTGTAATAGTGGTTTAACAGTGCGGTTATAAATAGTGATCAATGTTTAAACATTAAAAAATATTTATAATTGTAATTTTTAGTTTTATACATTATAACTTTCCGCTTATTTCGGTTTTATTTACGATATAATTGGTATTTGTGGTGCAGCTTAAATCACGTGATTACAGGGGCTTTGGCGGTGCTAAAAAATAATGGCAAAAAATAATGATAGTTATTTTAAACTGATTAAAAAGCAAGACTTACGGAAACTCATCAATATCGAGAACATTGGCTATCCATAAGAACTTAAGCTGTCTGTCAGCTGTTGGGTTATTTGTGTATATTTCTATACATGTATGAAAAAAAAGGCTGGTCTAAAAAATGTGGAGTCGGATTAGTTGCACATAAACCTAAAATCTTAACTGCTACAGCCAAATTCAGTGCATCCACGATGGTCAATGAACACAGTTGTTCCCAACTGTCTTATGGAAACCGTGCAGAACAGGGCCTATTCTTTGCCTTTTTTTTCTGTAACGCAAATCACTCATCAGACACATCAGTGCAGTCCTTTCAGCAGCCTCTCCATGGCAACCTCGCGCGTCCAGGGAAAAATGCCCCCTGCGCCACACAAGGCCGTATTATCGGCGAGCATCTGCGCGCTTTTTTAGCCAGCGGGGAACTACAAGAGTCGGTCTGTGCCCCTGCTTTGCCACGACTCCCTGAACAGAGATCACCGGGCTTTTTATAGACTCTCAAATGAGCAGGAGCGGACAGTAAAGCATGCTCATTAAGTGCATCCCGGAAAGCGAGCTTTGAGGCTCACGATAAACTCTGTATCACACCATCGATGACGTCTGCGTCATCTCCTTAGCTCTGTTTGATAGACTCCATATTCATTCAGAGCATGTCATAGAATGCTTCGATCATGACAAGACTAACTTGATAGCCTATTAAGGGAAATTGGCATGGAATAATATTTTGGTCTGACATGGTAGAATTGCACAAAATCATAGCAGTTAGATTAGAAAAGAAGAAGAAGAAGAAGAAGAAGAAGAGGAAGAAGAAGAAGAAGCATAGTGCATGATAAAAAATCTAAATGACAACATGCGAGGATTAATATTTGGGCTCGTATTTTATACCGGCCCACTCTGATTGGCTGTCATGTGATTTAAAAAAAAATCAGGAATTGTGTAAAATCAGCTAAAATCAGTTTAGCAAAAATATTTAGGGCTAAAACCAAAACGTTATATGATTGTCAAGCAAAAGAAGAATAATGAGTAACTGAATGGGTTCTTTTCTCTCTCTCCCTCTCTATAATGATTAATAAATACCCTGTATGGTGGGTTACGTCTTTTTATGATTATCCTGATATAAATAAATAAACAGTGGACATAACCCCGCCTTTGAACGAGTGGTGAGGAGCACCTGTGACCCTAAACATACACACACACACACTGAAAAGAGAAAGTAAAAACTTACCACTAAGAAGCATGTTTGCTTTCATGCCAGGTTTTTCCAAATATTACGGTCCCTTTCTATTCGAACCCCTGTGGAAAGCCCACTGAACACAAGACAAATGCACAAATGCGACCGTAAGCAAAAAAATACATTACAATAAATAATTGAAATAGCACTGATACCCAAAAAAATCTTCAGCAGCAGCTCCGGATGCAGAAGAAGTGTGTGTTCCTGATTGCGGAGTTTTAGACGACTGAAACAGGAGAGATGTAAGATTTGTTTAAAGCCCCGCATTTCCATTTAAGAACGTGATTGTGTTTGCAAAGATCCCTTTCAATCTTCACAATCTCCCCCTCTCTACCCCTCAGCGTCTCAGAGGCTGCTTTGCAATTCATAGAATTGGTAATTTGCTATTGGGACAAAACGTGAAGAGAAAAGTAATCAGATCAGCCGGGAAAGCGGTGCGAAAAGAAGCCTGGAAAAAAACACAACATTTTTTGGAGCTGCTGTTTGTTTTGATGGGAGGAAAAATTGTATAGAAGCAAATTGAGCTCGGGTAACATTCGCTAAATTTATATAATAGTAGTATAACTAGTATAACCGAGGATGACAAAGAAAAAGAAAAGATGAAAAGCATATGATAAATGCAGACAGTCTAGTAGCAATGTGCAAGAAATTTCTTCAAAATCAGTCCTGATGTAAAATTATATGTTTAAGATATAACATTAGGAAAACTTCACAGGAAAAACTCTGAGCTTTCACTGAACTCGAAAGCAAGTGTAGTTGACTAAAGTGCAGTCTATCAGAAATTCTAATTCTATTCAATTAATAATACTTGTTTTGTATAGATGCTGTAGCTTATCAATGTAATAATAATGTCAATATGGTGTAATAATTTGCATAAATCATAAATAGAGTTATAATGCTACATGACAAAAGGGCTCCTTCTATTGGTGTTTTTTAAGACACATCTTTTTCCTTTCGCCTTTTGTTATTGGGGTTTCTGAGCTCGGTTCTATTTTGCTTTATGTTATATTGTATATTGTACATTTAATTAACTGATGAATTAACCTATTTATTCTCAGTACAGCACTTTGGCCAGTGTCCACTGAATTAACATGTCTTCTAAAAAATAAACTACTTAATGACTTAGTTACTCCTGAACTTGTTGGAATATTATTGGATACTAATAATCTTGAATAGGAGAGCAGAGCTAGAGTTCCATACAGTACTAATTTAAGTCTGTAAGGGGGGGGGGGGGGGGGGGGGGGGGGGGGGGGGGGGGGGGGGGGATTCTTCCCCCCGGACCGAGGAGTACGGAACTCCCCCACGTGGTCATTTGCAAAACAACCCACCAGCCAGTGATTTGCCACGGCTTTGCTGCTCTCTGTCTTGTCTAGTGAGTAAAAGGAGAAGAAAGGGATTTCAAACGAGAGACAGAAAGCATTGTGAAAGCCGCCAATTGCGAATAACTGGGATCGCGGCAGGGGACAGCCAACCAAGCAGCCCGCGCGAGGGGAAAACACATAGCGTCATTCGAGCTTAAGGCGGCCAGCAGCCAATGCACGCGCAGGGGAGGCGTGTCTGCGCTCTGCTCCAGCGCCTCCCCGCGTGGGCTGTCACGCTCGCGCACTAAAAAGCTCTCTCACCTTCGGAGCGCGCGTCAGTTTTCGGAGTCGGAGCCATGGCGACGACAGCTCAATATATCCCGCGGAATAACTCGTTGCCTTCCAACCCTCTCATGCACCCGGACTCGGACCGGATGCACCAGGGCACGACCTATCGAGAAGTGCAGAAGATGATGCACCACGAGTATCTCCAAGGGCTCGCGGCGTCCAACGCGGGTCATCCGATGAGCCTGACACACCACCAGTGGCTGCCCACATCCGGCGCAGACTGGAGCAGCGGAACGCACCTCGGCCAGCAGTCTGAGCACAAGGCCAGCGTGCCCGCGAGCCGAGAGGAGCTGACCAGTGGGTACCACAGGTCGCATTTAGTGCACCAGGCTGCACAGAACGGCCACCATGGCTCGTGGGCACCGAGCAGCACCACGCATCACCTGTCTCCGCTGTCGCCCGCATCCGGGGGCCACCAGTCACTGGTCTACTCTCAGACGGGCTATGCTATGCTGAGCCCGCAAGCATCGCTGCATCACAGTATGCGCGAGCCCCTGCACGATGACGCCGGTGGTCATGACCATCAGCTCGAGTCACCGCAACAGCCGTTCGGGCACCACCAGGACCACTCAGACGAGGATGCGCCCAGTTCCGACGACCTTGAACAGTTTGCCAAGCAGTTTAAACAGAGGCGCATCAAACTCGGCTTCACACAAGCGGACGTGGGGCTTGCGCTCGGCACGCTTTATGGCAACGTATTCTCCCAGACCACAATCTGCAGGTTTGAGGCACTACAGCTCAGTTTCAAGAACATGTGCAAACTTAAGCCGCTTCTCAACAAATGGCTAGAGGAGACCGATTCAAACACGGGCAGCCCGACAAACTTAGACAAGATCGCGGCACAGGGCCGCAAGCGCAAGAAGAGGACCTCGATCGAGGTCGGGGTAAAAGGGGCGCTGGAGAACCACTTCCTGAAGTGCCCCAAGCCATCGGCGCACGAGATCAGTTCGTTGGCCGGCACGCTGCAGCTGGAGAAAGAGGTGGTGCGCGTGTGGTTTTGCAACAGAAGACAGAAAGAGAAAAGGATGACACCGGTGGGGGTCGTGCATCCGAGCATGGAGGACGTTTACTCACAAGCGGAGACCCCACCACTTCACCACACGCTACAAAGTCCCGTCCAGTGACTGTTAACATGAGTAAAGCTCTTATTTTAACAGAAACAAAACAAGAACTTCGGTAGAGAAAATGGGGACTAGGGATTTCACAGTATTTTAATTTTTTTTGCATTTTTTATCCCGAGTGACAATGCACGCAGCAAAGTTTGGTAAGAAAGAGGGTTTTTTTTGCCGCAGACCGGAGACTGTGGCGCAACAACAGCAGACGGGACGCAAACGATAAGGGGTGACAAAATGCATGAATGACTGCAGAGTCGAATTAATGTGCATTTTAGGAAAAGCCGTTTTCACTAAAACGTATTGATTTGAAGGCGGTAGAGAAAAAAGACAATTCGATTATTTCAGCGCTGCTCAAAAAAGGAGCCATATGACACAAAAGAGATGCTTTTTCTCATCGCTGTCGCAGGCTTAATCTGAGGTGGTGATAATCTGATCTGTTGTCAACAAAGAACAAAAGTCACGTTTTTTTTACATTATAACAATTAACAGATACCATGTTACGGTGTAGTTGTCATTATTTGGTGATGTTTTCTTTATTTTTGGATGTTTTAACTTTTTTTCCGTTTCAATGTTGTGTTTGTTCTACTGTTTCTGATTCTTTTGGAAAAAAAATATGTATTTTTCGAATACTGACAACCCAAAACTTTTCTCAAAGCCAATGAGCCATCATTTGGAGATGAATCTTGTTTACAAATGGCCAAAATATAAGCACCTGCATTATTTTATTTCTAAAGTGAACAAAAAAGGGTTCTGTCAATTAACCTACACGATCTGAAAACACACGAGTTGGTGTTTTGCGTTTAACTGTTAACCTTTTTTTTTTGTTATAAGCACTTATTTTTTGCGTTAATAAGGTCGCAAGTGTTGCTATTTTACATTAGAGCTAAATCTTAAACGTTTTTGATGGGATGTACAACGAGACCAATTCTTGTTTACATTTTCCGGAACTCATCAAAATGACGGAGTTCAAGAATCAAGAATCGACAGTGTGTGGGGGTTTTTTTCTCTCCGAGACAGACTAAACCAGTTTTTGAAAGTAAAAGGGCGAAAATAGAAATAAAAGTAATATCTCAGGTAAAATTCCAGCGCCCTTATATTGTGCTGTACTCCTTTATTATCACCGGTCCGTCCTGGTGGCGCTTTCTGCTGTGCCCGTCTGAAACAGCACAAGTCCGCTTACTAACCCTACTAAGTTGTATGTTAAAATAGTATTCTACTATTTGGACGTACTATTTAGTACTGTAGTTTCTGGACATGGCTGTGATCGCGCGGATTGATTCCCCACTGGCCTGTAAACGAATAGAGAAAGACTTTGTTCTGATGAAAGTATCCGTTGTGGGATTATTTATTGTTTTCTGAAAGCAGGACATGAAAGAAGGATCCTGAATAAGTAGTTCGTTTCGTGTCGTTTTTTAAGGCATCTGTGAGTGAACAGCTTGGAGCAGGTGTTCATTTTCTATTATTATGTTTGTTTGTTTTTTGTTTTTTTAATTCTGTTATTTGAAACCGTGTGAGATATACACATTTTCCAAAAATGAAAAGATTTTAAATAAATAGTTGTCATTATTATTTCCGATGTAAATATGTCCAATATGTAAACATATGTATTTGTTCTAAGTTGTTTTTTTGATTTTTTTTTTTCTTTCCAGGCAGTTTTGTACACTTACTAATTCCAAGAAGATATTTTAATATTTCATTTATGGATTTTGACCATTTATATATCTATATATTTATTTCTTAAAGTTGTTCGGAGCTTTCTGTTTGGCTCTGTTAATTATGTTGCAGTGAATTACAAATGTTTTTGTTTACTACATTGGTTGTATGTTGATTGCGAAATGTAGACTGCAAAGTCACGTTTATATTTATGTTATAGTAATATTTTATTACTTACATAAAACGTATATTCGAGAACTTTGGCTTTTGTCTTTTATTAAGGATTTTTTTTCTTCCTCTGCATCGCTGTTCTAATATTTTGGTTATAATAAAATAATAATAAAAACAAACAACACTTGATCCCCTAGATAACATGTGGTTTAGCTTAATTCTTATCACTACTTTTTACCTACTGGATTTTACTTTATACTTTCAAGTGCATCCATTCAAACCATTAAAAAAAAAGATCATAATATTATTTTTTTCAAATATTTTATTCATTTTTATTTCATCACAAATAGATTCACCAACGTTTTACTAACGGTTTGTTTTGGAAACAAAACCTTGGCTTGCTATAAGAAGTGCCAGTTCTTTGGTGTTTCTGATAATAAACAACAGTTCTGCATATACCTAAATAGAAATAAGCCTAGACGTAAGAAACAATTCAGCAAAGTAAAACCCTAATACATAAAAAGCGTTTTATTCAAATAAACACTGTTTAATATTAACATTACAAAAGCAGAGATATTCTATCATTAAATATCATCCAAAAATCAACTATTTCTTTCCGAAAAGAAAGAGAAACATGACCAAACAAGGAAGGAAGATGAATATATAAATATAACTATTGAGAAGTGTTAAAATGATTTGGATCATGTTCTGTAGCTACATCAGAAACGAATCAAAGTCCTTTAAGACAGATGAGGACATTTTTTTGTAATATTCAGTTGTGTTTGAACTGAACATATGGCGCTGAGACTTTCAGTCTAGCCTATTTTAATGCAAAGCGCCTAAGTGTGACGGATGAAATGCTTTTAGCAGGACATATGGACCATCCAAACGAGTCCATATATATATATATATATATATATATATATATATATATATATATATATATATATATATATATATATATATATGTTGTGTGTGTGTGTGTGTGAACTTTACGTAACCGTATCATTTAAAATGTTTCTGAAATACAGTTCAGTTAAGTTGCTATAGATAAACAGTAGTGTCTTTACTCTTCCAAGGTGCATCTAAAAGAGTAATTCTTTCCGAAAAATGGCAACTTTTAAAACAGTGGGGTTTAAAAGAATGTTGTCGTTTTGAGGGGTAATTGCGATGTTACTGCAATTACACGCATGAAATCACATGAAAACCACAGACAGACAGATGTAATGATACATTCTGAGGAAATGATTAAAAAATATTTTAAGAAAAAAAATTTGATGTGTCTTATAAGACAAGACGAGAAAAAAATTAATTCGATTTTTCCCCTCAGGACTAAAATTAGTATCGCAGCACTATACCGATGTTTTACTATACGCATTTAAATGCATGCGTCTAAATTTCAAACCCTTTAATTCGTTGCTAAACGACAAATAAAACCATTCATTTGTGTTGTTGTCATTATTTTTTTATCTTTTTTACAAGAATAATTTTTCGCTATCGTAACTCATCGCGATGTTTCACATTGTATTAAAACTTGTTCTGTTAGTCCAGTAAAATGTTCCTTATATAGTCTGTGTAATTTGGACCAATAAGAACATGTGTTCTGTATCACTACAGTATAAAACTAGAAAGTTATGTTAAAAAGCTGTTTTAATTCTTCAGTTTGGATTAGACTTTTAACATTTTGGTCTAAATCAACATATTATATTTTACTGTTATAAACAGAAAATTATTTTAGGTTCACATGATATATTTAATATAAACAAAATTATTTTTAAAAAGTAAACTACAAATACTTACAAATATATTCTATTTTTTCTATTTCAGATCAGTCGAATATTCTGTCATGCGACTCGGGCATCAGACGAGTGCCAATTCTCTTCAAGAGCTCGTGAAGCCAAATTGTGAGGTAAATGCGCCCTCTACCGACCAAACTATTCAATGCAGATGTTCTACAGCTTGCACTTAGAGATTACAGTTTCCAAAAAGCATTCCAAGATTGCCTTGGTTATGGCAAAGACAGTCTTTAATCTCTCTCTCTTTCTCTCTCTCTCTCTCTCTCTCTCTCTCTCTCTCTCTCTCTCTCTCTCTCATTATCTTTCTTCCAACACAAACATTGACAATCAGACGGCATGCACACTTTGCATATGTAAACTTTTCTAAATCTATAACCTCACTTATGTCTACATTAGAAAGATTCGGCCCACTGTCCACACCATTAGTGAAGTAAGACTGGCAGAAAAAACACACTGAGGACAGATGAACAAGTTCATTGCATTTTTTTATTGCTATTTTCATATTAAGTTAACAAAAAGTACTAGAAACTAGAAAGATTTCTGTACATCATATGTATGCAGTGTGAAAGTGGAAAAGATTTTATTAACAATAACCAGAACAACAGAGAAGAACGTATCATACGCTGGAGTGTAGACATGACTGTGCTAGAGGTAAAGCACAAATAAAGTGACATTTGATCATTCCTAAACAGATATGTGGAACTTTCAGATGGAATAAAGAATGAAAAAAAACTATACACACGTACGCATATAATGATGATATATGTAAAAGTAGACAGCAGTTTTACAAACTTATGAAATATTTTATTAACTATATGATATTTTTTATTATTATCAAACCTTACTGGAAATAACATTGTTACTGTTCTTCCAGCCCTACCTACCTTTACTGCAAATTTCCAGAACAAAAAACAAATCGTAAATATAAAAAAGTCAAAATTACCTTTAAAAAAGTTCAAGCATCAGCATTGCTTCACCATCTGTCTACGAAGAGTTAAATTACATGATTTTTATCCATGCATAATCTAAATATATTTTAGCATTTGGATCGTTTTATCATTTCTTTAAACTGTATCGCAATTTTGAATATGCTGACACTTGTATCAGTTCTGGTCCATAGTACATAATATGGCTGCAGTTATGCAAACCTAATTTTAGTTGTCATGAAACAATTTTTCCAACTATTAATCCAAATCAAGCTTTTGTAAGTTTTACACAGGTGCATAAGGACACGTCTATGGTTAATACAGAATGGCTTCAGGGAATGTACATAAACATAAAAAAGATGCAAAGGTAAATAACTGAGCAAAGGATGGTCCACTGATTTAAAAAGAAAAGCATAAAGCAGGTCTGCTCTGTTTAGTGCAGACTAAATGCCATTTGTACATTATACATTGCGAAAACCTAAAGTTTGCACAGAAAGCAATAGATTTGTGTTCTTAGCGTGCTCACTCCCTGCCATATTATACCATCTCCCTGTCTGTCAGCCTCAGTGCTGTTAAAAATCTGAGCTGTAGTTGGGTGAGTGAGGCCTGCCTCCCTCATCAGGAGAATATCATCAAACTCAGGAAATGTGGCTTAGTGATGATTAGCACGGATTATAGTTGGTTAATGGTGAGAAAATACATTAGAAACCATGGGCTCATGTGTGTGTGTGTGGGGGGGGTGTCACGCTAGCGGATTTGCATTGATCCATGGCAAATGAATGAGGATTAGTTGCATGTATCTGCCAACAGATAAATAACATTAAGTGCTTAAGTGCATTATTTGGGTGCAGAGTAATGTTAATGATATTAGAAACACTACAACAATGCTGGTAATTATGCATGAATAATGCATTTATCGATATTGTTCAACTACTGAGTGTGAAGTGATGCAGAGGAGCTTGGTGAAAACAAGTGAATCCCTTTAACCTGCTGGCTAGCCTTATAGCAAGAACACCATGTACCTTACATACTTCATTTGTCTTAAGACCCAGACCATAATCTGTTGACCCCACTTAAGACCCAGATTAATAATGATATAAAGCATCATTTTAATCCAATATTACATTTGCCAGACGCCATTATCCAGAGTGACTTTTATCTCATTTATACAACTGAGCAAATGGGGGTTAAGGGCCTTGCTCAGGGGCCCAGCAGCAGTGCCTTGGTGAAGCTGGGAATCAAACCTACATTCTTCGGGTTGGTAGTCCAACACCTTAACCATGAGCCACCACTTCCCCAATGAACATCCACTAGCATACTAGGTCACATAGATAAGTAGCATTTTATTATTTATTCAGTATTCTTTTATTTTTATCTAGTAATTGATGTTTGCAGTTGATCCAAAGAATTTACATGTAAAGGGCGCAACATGGCAGCACAGAATGCCAGTCCATCCATATATAGACGCAACATGGCAGCACAGAATGCCAGTCTATCCATATATAGATGCAACATGGCAGCACAGAATGCCAGTCTATACATATATAGACGCAACATGGCAGCACAGAATGCAGTTCATCTATATATAGACGCAACATGGCAGCACAGAATGCCAGTCCATACATATATAGGCACAATATGGCAGCACAGAATGCCAGTCCATCCTTATATAGGTGCAGCATGGCAGCACAGAATGCCAGTCTATCCATATATAGGTGCAACATGGCAGCACAGAATGCCAGTCCATACATATGTAGGCACAACATGGCAGCACAAAATTCCAGTCCATACATATATAGGTGCAACATGGCAGACCAGAATGCCAGTCCATACCAAGAAACACCTAGACATCGATTTAAAGCCCTGGAAAGGAACCATAGGAGCCAAACCAACCAACATAAACATGGGGTCATGTTCATGTCCAGGATAAAACAGTGGACTATGATGGTGTAAGACAAGAATTTTTAATATTCACAGAAGGTATTTCACATGAAGGGACACGGTCGAGACAATAACACATTTGGCTTTTACATGCAAAAAATGTGAAATTGAAATGTTTTCAAGGTGAAAGGTTAGGGTATGGTTTGTTCATAGAATACCTGCCACAGACAAACCAGGCTCTCTCACCACCCAGCATCTGCCCACACTTTCCCCGGAAAGTACTAATTAGATACACCTGATTTCAATCACCACTCACTCTCAGTCACCTCTATTTAAACACTCCTCACACATTCACACTGTCTGGTCTCAGACTGGAAACTGACTTTTTCCAAGATCTCTAGATTCCAGAAAACCTTCCTATTAGTATCTCCTGTCAGCTCCATTTCTTATCCACTATTTTCTTACACAATATTCTTTAGTTCTTTTTTAGTATCACGTTCCATGCCCTCCTTGTGATTGTTGTGCTGAAAATAAACTGTCTTAACTGATCCTTTCTCTCTGAGTCCTTCAGTTAAAATACCAGTCTGAAAGAAAAGAGGTCATGACTGTAATTATCTGTAAGTCATCAAATAGTTAAAGAAGTAGAAGCAGTGAGACAGAGCAGTCGATTAGCCATTAACTGTTTTAATCCGCAGGTGGTCAAGCATTCTAGGTTTCTTTCTTCTGCAAAGGATCAGCCTCCGTCTCTTTCCATCTCTCATTTATCGAATAAATACACGACCTAGCAATGAAAAGCAGAGTAGGGGGTTGCAAGAGGGGAGCAGAGAGAAAAAGATTCTTTTTTTTTTTCATTGAAAATTCCTTCTTTTCCACACCTCAAGGTTTCCCCTCAGAGCTTTATGAAGGATGGGCCACATTGTGGTCACATAGTGATCAACTATTTACCATATGAAAAGCTTCAGCAGAGCACAGGAGAGTGAGATTATGGGTTATTTATGATACAGGACACTGTAGGTATAGGTTTTGCTTTAGGTGGGGACCTTAATGTAGAGTTCACTAAGCCTTAATCCATTTTTGTCTTTAATTTTTAGCATTGTACCATGCACAATAATGTATATATTTTTTAATCCAATATGTCACCTTGATGCCTAATGGTGGAAAAAGATATTTGGATTAAGTTGAATTTTTGTCCACCCCAACAAAAGTACCTCACTTATTCAGTGGTGCTAAGCTAGATAAAAAAAATATTGCTTGATTCCACAAATTGACAAAATACATGAGTTAATTCTCATTGGATAATATATATATATATATGTTTTATGTACAGCTTTTATACATCTACCAGTCAGTGTGGAAAACCTTTTACAAGTAAATATTAATGCACAGGCAAATCTTGTCGTTTTCTGCACAGAGTTTTCTGTATCTAGCTTTTTTTCTGCAAGATGGCCTAGTGATCATTCTGCGCTTTCACTGCTCTTCAGCACTGGTGTCCTCTAGAAAATTGCTCAAGGCTGCCAAGTTAATCGTTCACCCATAAGACCTAAATCTCAAAAATAATATGAAGTCAGTGCCATAGGCTGCCCACTACTTCACCTTCAATCCTTGCCTTTGTGTAGCGGTCAGCCTGAGGGACTGCTCTTTTAACACTTAAATCACAAGGTTGAGTCTTGAATAAAGAAATATCAACTGTCAAAGCATCTGAAGAATTAAATGCGGGGCAATAGGAAATCTGTATGCATTCGGATAAATTTCCAGCTCTTTGTCATTTTTATCTATTATCAATTTTTATGTACCTCAGCTCAATAAAATTCTATTTTTATATTACTTATAAAAAATTTTTGACATAAAGAAAAGTAGCAAAAAAAGCACAAATTATTAGTCTAGTAAAAGTAATGATATTTCAGTGTTTTTATAAAAGTCTACCACAAACCATTCTTTAGCATCCATACTAGCATAGATTGTAAATATATATGCTTAACATTCTTTATTCTCCTTAGACTTAACATAACAACTTGACATACAAAGCATTGCAGCAGCATCCAAACACTGATTATGTAATCCAAGAATCATTTATAAACTAAACTCATTTATAACAGAAACCTCTTGTGCACCTGAAATAACCTTTACACACAAGGTTTTGTTTCATTTTTTATACATTATACAAAATAAATTATACAAACGAACTTGTCTGCGGTATTTGATGTACATGTTTTGTGCTGGATTATTAATTGTTGAATTAAAACTAAGCCAATAGAAAACAGGTGTACAGGAAAAATAGAAGCTTGTGTGCCCCAAACAGGACAGTTCACATACACAGATAATCCGAGTCTAAGAGTCAATATTTGGCCTGGTCTGCCTGCCCTGCCCTGCTCTGCCCTGCTCTGCCCTCTGTTACACTGTCCCTGGAGAGAGGAAGTGTAAATGAACCCTTTGACTTACAACAGCAAAAATAACAACATCAAAAAAAAAAAAAAAGAAATCAGAAAGATAAAAGAAAAGAAGGCGGGAGAGAGATGGTGAGAGATGAAATGAAGACATGCCGCTGAGCACAAGGACGTGGCGCACGACTGCGTAATTAGAAATGTACACAGATGATTTAGATGCGGAGATCTGATTAAGGAAAGCAGCCCAGTCTTAATCTTAATCAGCTCACTTGTGAGAGCCACTCGTACACACAGGGGGTGGGAGTGAAGCTGAGACACACACATGAGTAGGAGACAGACGGATAGACAGACCGACAGACTCAGAAAGAAAAGATAATGTAATATTTAAGGTACAAAGAAAGTTGCTGAACACACAGACAGACACACACGCAGATACACAACAGACATTAAATGGCTGAAACACAATTCTCTACTGAACGCAGGTAAAAATAGGCATTAACAGGGAAAATTGAATTTTGCCTGAAAATCATGTCACAGCAAAATATTGTTTTCTTTTTTTTTATGAATTAAATTATAGTCAGATTTCTGTAACTTTTATGTGTACAGTTGCACATGCACACTGAAGTTGAAGTTGGGATGTCAGACGTAAGGATGCACTACATAGATTAGGAATTAGAAACTGCATGCTTATACTATATGACCAAACATTTGATGACACATAACCATCACACTTTTTTGTGCTTGTTGAACTTCTCTACACTTCTGAAACAGCTTTATGGTAGAGTTGAAAGTGTGGTTTCTGCTCTTTAGCATAGAAATGAGCAGTAGTGAGGTTATAGTTTGGTGCTGGAACAAGTTTTGGATTCTTAGTTATTATATGATTTTTTTTATAATGCCTTTAAAAAACATAAAATTAGAACTTGCAAATGTAATGTTAATGCACTCTGTATTCCTACTGGAATCTCTTTCTTAATAAACAGGATAAATACTAAATTAAATAATAATAATACTTTTACACCTTATGTGAATGCTTGCCAGAGTTGCTTACCTTATTTACACACACATGTTACTTGCAAACATAAACATATGTCACAGTCTTATTCACTTTTTTACAAAACCAGCGAACCAAAGCTAGAAAAAACGCACCCTAATAAATCAGTAAATCAGTGGACAGTGAAAAACCGAACAAAGTGAAGAACAGCAAACATACAAAGAAAGCATTAAAACCGAAACAGCTGTGACAGTCTACCATCCTGTGTGCCTGTGTCCTCCCACTGCACCACCTTCTCACCAGTGAAAGAGGACAAACTCTGCCTATAACTTACTGATGCACAAAGGAAGAGAACAGACACAAAGCGACTGGTAATGAGCGGAGCAATTAAAAAAATAGCAAACCTCCTACTCCGTGCTCACTCCCACATTCCCTCTCTCCTCTTCATCAGCCTTGTTATTGATCACCTTTAACCTCTACGTTCAGCGATGTCACAGTTACCATTTAGACCCTCCCTAGGGCTGAGCAGCCATCGATGGCACCCCTGCCCCATAAATCATTACAGGGCCTGCAATGTCTGCGCCCAGGGGGCTGACATTCAGGGCTATGGTCCCACTGTTCCCCCGCAGCACACCCCCAAGGGTCAGAGGTCTTTCAGACAACCCCTCCACCCCCACCCCACATGCCCAGGAATCCCCTGGCTCACTGCTGCCAACTCTTTGATTTTTAGATCAGAACAAAGGTCAGCAGAAGCTGCAGCTAGCCTAGTGTTTGTGTGTGTGTGTGTGTGTGTGGGTGTGTGTGTGTGTGTGTGTGTGTGTGAGAGAGAGAGAGAGGAAGAGAGAGAGAGAGAGAAAGAAAGATAGAGTCACAGACCCCCATTAAAGCTTATAATCTCATTTAATTGTGACTGGACAGAGTGTTACAGAAAGGAAGGCAAATAATGTCAGAGGTGATCAGGTCAAACATGATTATTGTTATGGTGTAAATATTTGGAGTATCAACTACAAATAAGTTACTAAATTTGATACATTTTAGCAGATATTATCCAGGTTGGTAGCTTAGCAGTCCTGGTAAATGAATTCACAACTTTCCATTCAATAGTTTAAAACCTCAACCACTGAGCTACCACTACAAGTATTTGATCGAACCTTATAATGGAAAAATAACGACTTGTTCTATATAATAAGCTTGTTCTTTATAATAATCTATTAATCACTTATAAATTATTATTTACAACTTTCCACTTATTCAAATATTTTAGGTTTACCCGGTTCTGGAATCAACAGTTTATTAAGGAACATAAATTAAGGTAATAACAAATCATAGTTTATGTGTAATAATTAATTGAAAAGTATTTCTTCAACTTGTCACTGGAAACTTCATACCCAAAGAACACGATCCTTAAACACCACAGCAAAGAAAAGACTTGCAAAAAATTGCTTAATTATGCTTTCATTGATTTTAATACCATTTTTAGGTTTAGAATGTCTTTAAAAACTTTAACAGATTGTAAAGTGTGAGAAAGCGTGCATGCATATTGTAATATATTACAAAGTTACAGTGAAAAATGTTACCCTTCATCTGCTTGACAAGACCGAATCCCTCTGCATGGCTTGTCTAGCACCTTGCTGAAAACTACACAAACGCACATTCAACAAACATCACATATAGGTGTCCTTCGAGGATGTGTTATAGTGCTTAGCTTTTTTTTTAACCACTGAAAAATAAAATGATAAAAAACAGGAAGAATGCATCATTATCCATTACATATAAAGACAACATTCGGTGACCAGATTTATTGTTTTGAGAGTTACAGCAAAAAGAATTTGGAAATCTCGAGAATGAAAATAAACCTTGACTTCTTTAAGAAGCCTAGATAGCAATACATTAAGTAAATGAATCATGAACTTTAACGCAAACAAGGACAATGCGACAGATCAGATCATAACCCGATTCTTTCCTTACCATCAACATTTTGCTTTCCATCTGCCAAAAGCAAAAACAAAATATTGATTAAGGGTAAAACATGCAGAACAATTAAAAAAAAAAAAAAACATATTTATAGATGACTATCTGGTCATAATTAAGCAAATACCAGATTCATCTGTATTTATGTCATATTTTTATGTGTAATACATAATTAAAAAGTATTTCAACTTGTCACTTAAAACTTTATATCCACAAAACACAAAAACAATCCTTAAACAGCACAGCAAGGAAGAGAATGCTTATTTATGCTTTTATTAATTTTGCAGCAACAATGTAAAAGATCTATTTAACACTATTATTAGATTTAGAATGTATTTAATAACTTAAACAGATCAATAAATGTAAGTACAGGGTGCATGCATATTGCAATATATTACAAAGTTACAGTGGAAAATGTTACCCTTCATCTGTTTGACAAGACTGATTCCCTCTGCATGCCTCATCTGGCATCTTGCTGAAAACTACACAAATGCACATTCATGCCCTTGTATGTACAGACCTTATAGCCAGGTGATAAACTGGTAAATACTTTACAGTAAATCCTTTGGGAAAATAATTCTCTTCTGTTATTAAATTTAAATTAAATGTTAATATCAGTTCAATGGAGGTATTTGGTAACGTTTTCTTTTAAGATATTTTTGGGACATTTTGCCTTTATTTATAGGACAGAAAGAGATAAAATGGGTATAGGCCATGAAGGGACCCAACCTGGAACTGAACCCAGGTTGCTGAAGCACAACTGCATGCCAGCATCTTAACCTACTACACCAAAGTGCTGGCTGTTTAGTAATGTTTTCTAGTACAATTACCCAGTTAAAAAGAATAATTATAATAAAAAGATGGATTTGTCATGTATGAGAGCATCAATGTTTGGGGCTCTACGCCATAATAGGCATTAGTTCTATAAATGTGACCCTGGGGGGTATATGTGCTTGACATGCAGTTAAGAGCTTGGAGTGAGTGACAGTGGATCACTGTGTAAATCTAGTTGGTAAGATTGACAACTGGGCTCAGTGGAATGACCTATGGCAGCTAAGTAAAACAGGCTTCAAATGCCTACTGGGTTTACTTATATATAAAGATGGGGGAAAAAAACAACAAATGCACTCTGAAAGAGACATCATTGTTTTTAAGTGTGCATTTGCCAGGAGGAGAAGTTTTGTGGGGATGGGCTGACAGTTTCACATCTTTCTCTCTTCTCTTCACCTTCTTTTCTTTATCGCTTCCACTCCTTCAAGCCGTCAATTAGTGAGGTTTCGCATCTACAGACCCAGCTTTTCTCACATGTGCCTTTGTTGCCTTGCCACTGGCTGCCTCAGTCTGGCTCTGTGTTTGAAGGCTGGGATGAGACGGCGGCCCAGGTTATCCACAGGTCCCCTCCGGGGGGTTGCATGCCTCCCAGGATAAACAGATTGTGAAGGAGGGAGCCTAAAGTCTCTTTCAACCACCCAGACCCGCTTTCACACCAGAGAGACTTGACTTGTGGCCACTGATTGAGCTCTCAGAGGGTTCTTCAAGTGATCCTTAAAAGGGCTATTGAGCAGAGGGCTGTCCAGCAGTAGAAATTGGATTGGAGAGTACTTAGACTAGGTTCAGATTTGGTAGGACATCATAAGACATCAATTAACAAATTATAGTTTTAAATTGTAGCACACTTACAGGGTTTAGGGAAGAAGAGAGGAAAGGCAGCCTTAAAGTTGTGCCATTTTTTTTCTTTTCCATTTGTGATTTTTTACACAGGCTCAAACATACACACTCTTCCTTTGACACTTCACATATATATTCTGTTCTTTCTACTGTCTAATCTTTACAATCTGGGTTTACAGCAACTAACATGCACAATCTAGCATTTTAACTGTCTAACATACGCTTAATTTCCAGTTGTCTAACATACACTTTGCTGTGCTATGGATTTAGCATCTTCGTGGTCCTATCGCTATCACTAATCACTGCAATAAAGCAACACTCATTAATCAATTTAGACAGCGATGAGCATGATCATAACCATCCAAAATGCATGCCTTCATCCTTCATTCACAAACTGCTGCTCAGCCACACAAGTTCAAGAAACACCATGCAGTCTGATTAAACAACACACTTGATGCTAATGACCATCCTGGTATTCGCACAGACAATCCTTACATCAGTGAGATCAGTTCTCCAATTTCCTGTCAATTCAGAAGATTTGACTAGCAGGTGCTTAACTGCCTACTGTGCTGTAACACAAGAATGTCTAGCTCTGCTTTGACTTCTCTGCCTTCAAAACAACTGCATTTGTGTCCAGCATCCAATCACTGACCCATTCTTCATCACCACTCCTTCCTTTACATTCATCCATCATGCCTGGTTCGATAGATGGAAAGCTTTGTAACGGCCTCCTGTGTTCTTTCCCCTTCTTTGCACTAGTAATTGAAAGGCCAAAAAAGCCCAGTAGGGACCAATCAGAGAAACATGACAATTCTGATGGCATTTTCAAAGAGCAAGTGATATATTGAGAATTAAGTCTTGTGTCCTGCATAGGAACAAATCCCAGATTTACTCTATAATAATTGTAATGCAATATTTTCCCAGCGCCACCAGGTTACCACTGCAGGGCCCCTAAGCAAGGCCCTTAAACACCAATAGCTCAGTTGTATAAATAGGATAAAATGTAAGTCCCTCTGGAAAAAGGGCATTTGCCAAATGCCAGAAATGGAAAAATTGAAGTGTAAAGTGTTCATGTGGTGTAAGGTTTATAATTAAGAGCATTTGTGTAAAAAATTTGCCTAATTTTTTTTTATGTTACCATAGAATAAGTTGTAGAGTTTTATTACATCGGCTTATGGCTGCTATATAGCAATTGCTGTAAAATAGTAAAACAATTGCATGGGTTTGGTGTCAATATTACATGCCAATAACATATATGCACCTACTAAACTCTGGATTAGTCAGTTGGTTTGTTCCCTTTTCAAGCTAACGCATCATGATATTGCTTACATAATATCTGGGTTTAGCAGATTTACTAAACTGCACCTTGGGAACAATAGACACGCAAGCCTTCTCCATGGGGTTCAGAGACCAAGCAGCCCACCCACGTCACCAAGTAACAAGGAGAGTCAGAGGAATGCTGGGGGTCAGCACTTAGCACTTAGCCCACACAGATTTGCCCTATAACACACCCCGGGTTTGGGCATATACACACAACAGGGGTGTCTACTGTATTAAGGCTTGTCTTGGCAGCAGTGTAGTTTCTGGTTCGACATACAATAGTGTTATAGTATGTGTGTGAGTTTGTATGTGTTGTGGGGAGGGTTGTAAGCGACTGGGTGCAGTTGTCCCTTGCCAGTGCCATTTCAATGTGTCTCTTGTAAATCCAGCAGGGAAATGCGTCGGAGTTCAGGCCTACGCAGGCCTGCCATCTGAATGGCTGGAATTCAAGATGGCAGGACATGCAACTGAGCGTGTGCACTCAAAACAATGTCCCTTCTTTCTCTCTCATTTTTGTGCTTTCTATCCATTACAGTGGCTTTTCATTATACTCTTTCTTATTCTCTTTGCTTTCGGGTGTCCCTGGTGCCATTTTCATTGTGACAGAGAGGGATTTTAAGTTCTTTTGCTTTTCACATTTATCAGAAATTCCCATTTCAACTTATTACCACTGAGAATCCTTCAGACGTGTTGAATATCAAAGCAGGAATGGATATTTTATGAAGACGTTTGTGGGATTGAAGAGATGAACATCTGAACAGTCTTGATGCTCTGATTGGGATGTGTCTGTGTTCCAGAGACTCCAGAAACTTTTTTCACTATACCATTAAACAAAAAACTTGACTGATAACAGAGGTCTGTTTAATACGAAGGAGAACATTTCCAATAGTATGGGATGATTCAGCTATTACTTTTGTGCTCCACATGTTAGTGTCTGAACCAGACAGCCAGCATATTGAATATGTACTTATGGTACATATTCAATAGATCCGAAGAGCTTGGCGAAGGCAAAGGAGCGAGAAGAAGGGTACACATTCTGATCAAACAAACAGAAATGTAAAAAATCTAAAAGTTTCTTTCCGGCCTGTGTCATGGAGTCATAGAGAGGAAAACTGACTCTGCAATGTAAAGGACAGGATACTTCCTATTCCCTGTGAGTCAGAGTGACACTAGCAAATCGTGGGCATCTGTGAGCTAATGCATGTAGAAGAGGGCTGACAGAGATGATGTACAAACATTTCACGCAGCCCTGTGACGAAGCATGAATAGCAATTCACAAAGATGTGGACGTTGGCTTCACTTTTTCAAAGAGAGCATGTGCTTCTCGCAGATAGTGGGTAGGATTTGGCAAGATTCCTAGTTGGTGATGTGGGTAGGAGAACAATAATATGAATTAAATGGTAAAGGAAAAAGGAAAAAAACAAGTAAACTAAAACAAAACAGACTTGTGACGATGTGGAACTAATAGTTGAACATTAACAGAAAAGATCAAAACAATGGTGGGCATGGTGTTTCTTGAAAAATGTCATACCCAGATTGTAATTAAATCATACCCAGATTTAAATTACACAGAGATTAAACTAAAACAAGTGTGCCAAATTGATTGCAATTTACAGAGAGTGGGAATATTTAAGTTTTTATAACACAGACAAATTGCGATAGATTCTACTTTAAATAAAATATCTTTCTAGTCAGCTGCTTCCTATATCTTCCTCTATATTAAGTACAACATATATATATATATAAAATTTGCCATCTATTTTATCTCATTTATTGAAACACAATTTATATATATTTTTTAAAAACCAAAGCCATACTATCAATTACTAAGTAGCTTCTAATTGCTAGGTTTATTTTATTTTTATTCCAGACTGTAGATTCATGCATCAATGACAGTTATATCAGGTGTTTACACAGAGTAAAAAACCTCCTACACTTTCTGTGCATTAGGGGATAATTTATTTAGGCTTGCTTATCTAATATGAAACATGCATAACATCATCAGCAACGACTAACAAGGCAAAATAGAATAACATGAATAAACAAAGTACAAATTACACAACCAAAACCACACAGTAGGTTTACTACACAACTATTTAGACACACAATATTTAATATCATGTTGGCTGCCTTTCTGCCAACATGTGTTTCTGTGTGTATGTATGATCATTTTATGCTTATAAGAATATTTGCTTTTGAAATCATCTATAACGGTTTATGATCGTTTTCCACTGTATATCCAAACCCTAACTATAGTTAAGTTTGAAGCATTTTAGCTTAGATAGCTACATGTAACCTATTTTAATTAGTCTGAGAACATTTAACATGAAAAAGGTACTTAAAATACAGTTAAAGCTATAACAGAATACTATGGCTTTATCTAATGTGATTTAATGCACACACGGTTAAAACAGAAACTTATTTACGTATTATCCAACTATAGTTGTTCTTGAACACTGGTTATTAATAGAAATTAAAATAGAAACATATTTTTATATTTTATATTAGATTTTGGTTTATTTGAAGTGAATAGTAGTATCTGTTGTGCTTGTTTCTGATGTAAACTGTATGTTTTGTAGTTTGTTTCAAAAGGCACTTAATAAATTTAACAACCTACCACTTGTTTAGAAGTAGATTCCTATTATATATATGAAAAAAGATGAAAAAATAATAAATAAGAAAAACCATTGAGCAGTCCTTTGTTCTCTAGGAGCCTGGCTGTGGGAGGACAGTCCCAGACGAGGCAGAAACATTATCTCTTGGAGCAGAACCAGAGCACTGTCCCCAGCAGGGCTGCCTGGCATGGTCCAAACTCTCCTTTAGGTAATTTATTCTCTGACTGCCTGTTGTCCCTCAGAAACAAAGTGGTTGCTTGTTGGGGAAGAACACTCCAAAGCCAGAGCCTATCTTGCCACTATGCTCTCAGGCACAACGCAGGGCTACAGAAGTTCAAGTCTAGCCACGTGTTGGTTATTGAACTTTCACAAAGAACTGCTTCATTTCAAAATTTAGAGTCCCATAAAAACATTATTGTCCACCAATGGGGATCATTTGTCCACTCCACAAAGAAAGCAAAAACCAAAACGTTGACCTCGCCAGTCTTTCGGGGTGCATTTTTCAAATTCTCTCTCTACCGCTTTTGCACCCACTCTGACGTCTTTTGCTGCAGTCCCTGCAATTCTCCTACGCAGTGAATATGAGAACAAAGGTATTTCAAAGGTTGCATGGTCAAAATCTCAACCATAGAGCCATTTTGTGTTTTCGTTCACAAATACAGCTGAACAGAAGATGCTCTGTCTTATGTTTACGTCCATTCTTTGCTTTTCTTTAACATTCTAGCCACTTACTCTGTTGGCCTCAACTGCATGTTTCTGTAGAGATACCATAGTGTTCCCTTCTCTATCCTAGCCATAAATCTACAGGCTTCACCATTAACATTTTAAATATGGCCACTCCACATGGCTCCACATGGTCCACTGCATACCTGCCAAGAAAAAAGGGGCAAGGTCAAATCAGTCTATTACCCAAATTATAATGTTTCAATAATGGTAATTGGCATTGTATAATGTGAGTTTAGGTAGCTCTGCTTCAGGCAATTCATCATAATGGATTAGATAATGACAGAGGTTGAGAGGTGCAGGTCACATGTTTTCCAGGTTCTGCTGGCCAAACCAAGAATGATTAAGGCTGCATTCACTCAAGCTACATTAGCGCTTATTTCATACACTAGAATTAAAATCAGAATGTCATGCATTTTAAATGTATCTATAGCGGTTAGCATGAGGTTTTAGTGTCAATGTTTACACATTTTTAGCAAATAATAATTTTATTATGTATTTAATGTTTAGGGGAAATTGTTAACTGTGGAATCAAACTAAATAGGCTGCAGCTGGGGAATTGTTTCAGGTCTGTAGTAAATCCTCTAGCAGTCCTTATTTTCCTGTACACCTCCTTCTGTTTTTTTTCCCCATTCTCTCCAACCGGCCCTGGCTTGGTCGCTCTGGGAGAAGAGCATATTCTCCTTTCATCCCCTCTTAGAGGACAAACATCAGTCCCATCTCACCAGCCATCCATATTCATGAGCCCCTTATAAATATCTGATAGTGGCCAATCTACAGCTGTTTAGCTCTGAAAGCAATGCTAAGCCTTTACTTAAGCACACACACACAGATTCTGGTATAGGCACTTACTGTCTTGAACTCAGGGCCCCTCATCTGACTGTGTGCCCTGACTGCTTTGATAGCATCAGCACATTGCTCGGGTATCGCTCTCAGCCTAATTAAAGCCTAAGTGTGACCGCTAAACGAGAGAGGACTCTTTAAGGGCTTTATTTACTTATTCCTGACAGCATACTGCTTATCTCAAAATAAGAAAGAAAAAGTACAAGGGCTTTAATAAACAAGACACCAGTTTTAGACATTATTGAAAGGTGTGTTTCTCGATAGATAGGCATTCACAACAATATTCTGTTAAAAAATTCAACTATTGACAGAAATTGACAATGATTTCACAGAATCCAGAAAAAGCTTTTATATACCTTATTGTAAAAAATATGTTGTCAATATTCTTTAATTAATTAATTGATAAAATCGTTTAAGTACTTTTGTTACTTTACCAGAGAAATCACGTCTTTATGGAGCTCAGGGGCTTTGTGCACAGGGACATTGTCATGCTGGATCTTAGTTCCAGTTAAGAATAATGTAATTCTATAAAATAGAAAGACATTCTATAAAACTGTGTGCTGGCAACTTTCTGGCAACACACAGACACCCATATATATGTAGAGCTCACATTTTACAACAGTTAGATCCAGTCTACTAATTTAATTGGTCGAGCAGCGAACCAAAAGTTCTTAGTAAATCAGCACCGGCACATTTCTACACATTACAATATGAAAGATTTTTAGCTTAAAATGAAATAAAAACAGAAGCTAAACTGAAGATTGTGGGGTCGATTCCCAGCACCACCAAATTACCAATAGCTTAGTTGTATAAATAAACTAAATTTAAGTCGTTCTGGATAAGGACGTCTGCCAAATGTCATAAATGTAAATGCAAATAAGTACATCACTCGCAATACATCAATCAATACACACCAATGGCATGAATCTGCTGAAAGCTGGGAATGAAGTCACACAGTACACTTTAATCCATCTTCATTTTGTAAAGATATTTCATCTTTTTTGCATTAATCTATGATACTGCATCAGGTTCCACATATATACTGAGATCAAGTACTTGTATATGCTTGTGCAATATAAAAGACAAAAGTTCTGTCAGAGGTCAAAACAGCCACTGCAATTGTGCTGTTGCTTGAAGATGCAAATTCATGTGTCAGAATAAATTTTACAGTTTGAATTCCAACGTGTCTGAAATATGGTGTACCTGACATACCTGAGAAATTGTACTGACACACCGTTTGACTGGATTTGAGATCCAGGATTAAACCTTTTCTGAGTATTTATATATTGTTAGCTATTAAATTGTGCAACCATTTTAGCTAACATGAGCCTTCTGTGTTTTAACATGCAAAGAAGGAAAACAAAGGTCAAATATAGAATCTGACTTTAAGGACCAGTCATATATATAACTTACTGTTTCTTCACATTACACCATTTAAACCAAACAAAATAAAATACTATAAGGTGTACAAGGTGTAGATCAGTATTTATTCACATATTTTACTGATAAACTAGGGTTCAAGATCTACTGTTAGATATTTTCTTTTTGGAATTATGAGATGGTTAAACACTTAAAATTGTACACATAACAATATTAGGAACAACATAGCTGGCTCAAACATTGTATCATACAAGATTTTGATAGTATCGTGCTTCGAGCGACCAGGGTTCGACTCCAGCTTGGGCCTTTTCTGGTCCCGCCTCCCCTCTCTCTCTTTTCTACACAGCTTAAGAACTGAAGTAATGCACGTGGACACGTTAGTAACTGTAGACTGTATAATAAAATTTTGTAAAAAAATAAACAAATAAATAAATGCAATATTTAGACCCAGTAAACCCATATATGTATTATATTTTAGTGTAACCTTTACCCCTAAGCATCACTCATTTATTCCAAAGCAGTGTGTCATGCACCATCTCACTGATCGGCTGCTCGTGTATGTGTGACACGGCTATCATGGAAGTGTTGGCCAGGGGTTGTGTTTATACCAGAGGGTTATAGAAAACTGCACAGGAGTTCTTTTCAAAAGATAATGCTCCCAGGCCTTCTTCTCTAACTCATTAGGATAATTAGAAGTGCTGATACAAGCAAGAAAAGTATTTTGCTTCGATCTCCAAAAAAAGCTTTGTTCTTTTTCAGAAACAAATAGCAGCGAATTGCAATACTGCTGTTGCTTTGTGTGGGTGCCTGTATATGTATATGATATAAGAGGTTTCTGAGGCACACACTAGAGCTGGATGCATTGTAGTGTCCGGTAGTATAGATAATAATAGTTTTTTTTAAGACTGGAAAATAAAACACAGAAGGAGCACAAGACATTAAATGTAAATGATCTATAAAACAATTAATTAATTACAGATTGTAAAAGAAACCGGAAGAGGTCACAAAGCTTGCATCTACCATTATCATTAATAATGGTAGAAACAAAACCCCAAAAACATTTACATTAAACATGACATTAATTAAAGGTTGAAATGAAAAAAAACAGACATTATTATTAGCATTATTAGGACCAAAAAAGACATTTACATTAAAGGGACATTAATTAAAGGCTGAAATGGAAAAACAGATATAATTATTAGAACCAAAAAAGACAGCGGAGGGGTATATATGTAGTATTCATTAGCCATGCAGAGCACTCTGGATTCTCTCCCACACCTTCTGCCTTATTCTAGGCTTAGAGTCATAGCTGGAAGCACAGCCCCTCCTTTCCTCCACCTTCTCTCCCCAAACTCCGACAATCATGCCCGCAATCACAGCATCTAATTAGGTTAATTAATTTGTATAAGCGCTTGTAGGGACTTGGCTGATGAGGCTGCTGTCTGTAAGGCTGGTGCTTGGACTCCTTAAAAAAAAAAGAAAGACAAAAAAATTAAAGTGGAGAGAAAATTTTGTCATTCTTAAAATCCTTCTTTTCTTCAAATGTAGGATTATAAAGCATCTGGGTTCGCCAATGCCCAGTCTACAAACACCCACTTCTTATTACCCGTCTATCCATCTCTTGTCCAGATCTCACACTAATGTCATTGACATAGATGTGCTGCTTTTGGGTGATGTGTAGACAGAAAAAGATGAGTATGGAAAGAAGGAGGGGGGCATTGATACAGAGGCACCACATTACAATCAGCAAGGGCCGCTCATCAGGACACTGACGAACACACTCTGATTAACCGAGTGATCTGATTACAGTAATCAAACAGCCTTAGAAGACCAGTGCCAGAGAGAGAGAGAGAGAGAGAGAGAGAGAGAGAGAGAGAGAGAGAGAAAAGAAAAGAAAAGGCTATAAAGCAAGAAAAGGAAAACGATTGCTACATCAATCAACCAACAACCCTCTTTCAAAAAGGACTCCATACAGCTGTGTGTACAGCTCAGCCAGAACTCATAGGTAAACAGTTGTCCTCTTTTCGTATAATGTGGACAATTGTGGTTGTCTTCCTAGACAGGAAGTCTCTGTTTTACTAAACATCCTGTATTGCTGCTATACTAACAGCTCATGTTTGGCGCATACATTTTCCTGCTTTTCCACTGTTGTGTAGGTGCACTTTATTTAGTGTTATGTGTTACACCATGGTCAACATTTTGTTTAATGTAGACAAGCTACACAGTGGAATGACAATAAAAACCCACGAGTCTTGACTTGAATGGACACTGACAGGGGAATGATGGATCAACAGTAATACCCAGGCTGATAGGTGAATGCTGTCAGGTACCTATCCCATTCAATCCTTTCCTTTCACCCACATTGGGCTTTACAGGGGGGTGAGGGGGTGCTGGAAGCACAGTAGGGGCAAATTCCACCAGGGAGGAGACCTTACTGTGATTTAGACTCCCATGCAAATTTAATCAATTCAAGTGCTTCTATCCAACCAGCCTCTTGGCTCATTAGTGGCAATTTAAAGCGGTTTCTATGATCCCACCTTTCTCTTGCACTCTCTCTCTCTCTCTCTCTCTCTCTCTCTCTCTCTCTTACACACACACACCATCTGAGTTGTAAAGATTTTCCCTCATACATTTTCCTCCTGGCTCAAAGACCATACCCCCCCCTTATCTTTCTATAGTCGTCTACTTCAAAAGCCAAGTGACACCATACAGCAGCAAAAGCGGAGAGATTTAAGGTGTTCAAACCCCAGAGTCACTGTTACCTCAGCCACTTGTTCATCTCCCGTCTCAGTAATTGGGGAATCGATTAGTGAGGGTCTGAACCTTGTGGATGAAGGCAGACTTTTGAGGCACATGGAGGGTTAGAAAGGTGGTCTCTCTGCTCAGCTGAAACCCCCCCCACACACACACCCTTCAGGATCTGACCTGAACGAGTTTAATATTAGAAGTTAGTATCTGCTGATTAAATGAGTCTGGTTCTTACTTTTATCTGTTATATTTTGTTTTGAGGAATTTTTCCAATTTTTAATTTATAGAACATTCTGCCAAATTTATTTAGAGGAGCGAATACTAAAGAAATGATAGGCAGACCCATGATGTCAACAGAAGCAGCAGTCTGAGCACAGGTGAACCTCATTCAGTTAATTAACAACACTTAGAACTTCTTGAGAAGTTCATTAACGCTGGTTCTTAGCTGCTTAAGATCAGAACAGACCGTTTCTAAAACTGGCTCTTTTTCAAAGATTAAATTATTTTAAATTATGTTACAGAAATGTAAAAATTCTAAGATTATGTCAAAACTGATGTCAAAAATTAAAATACGTAAATACATAATGTTAAAAAAAAAAAGAACTTTATTATCCAAGCGGCTCTGGATTCTAACCATCTCAGGGATACTACAGGAATGCTGTGAAGCTTCTCTAGTATAGCTTTTCACTAGTAATAGGTTTTCAGAAATAATGAAAATAAACACTTGCTATAGCTATAAAGCGCAATGAACAGCACTAAAATGAAGTGCCAAAACTCTGTCTTTAAAAACACAAGAGGTTATACTTGATTTATTATATATTTTTTTAATTTGGCTAATATGATTTTAGCATCTCTTAGGGATGCTCCGATTGGGATTTTTGCAGCTGATAACCGATTGCTTGTCATGGCGATCGGTTGATACCGGTGCTGATTCTGATACTTTAAGCTTTATGTAACTGATATGTAATTTCTCTGATCACTGTTGACCTTTTTTTAGATAAATTAATACTAATAAAGCTGCCTATGGCCTACTTTTATATTAGCTCATTACTGCAAATGGCATATTTTTCATTGTTTCTTAAACCGTCATAGTAAATCCACATCAGCCACATCAACCAACTGCAGTGTCAAAACATGTACGTCCTTATGCATCATGTACATCCTCATGCATTGACGTCATCAAATTGTGATCATTTTGTGAGATCGGCTAAGTTTAGTGAGCACCAAACCAGTCATAAAATGTGGTTAGCAGACGATACCGATCGCTGGCCAAACAATCAGAGCATCCCTATAAAGAAGTGTCCTAAAGACTGACTTTTACACTTCTATTTTCTGCATACATTTAAATCCTGTGAGCATTTCCAAAGTAATAGAAGCATCTAATCATCTGTAATGATTTAGCATATTTTTTTGATGTTCGATCAGTGTTCTATTTTCACCTAATAACTAAATCATGTCAGCTTGTGTATTGCAACTTGGGTGCATTTGTCTTTTGCCTTGTTTTCCAGGGTCTCTAAATCAGATTCTCTGCATTTCTCACCAGGATGTAAGCCAGTATTTAGTACCAATAAATGCAGTTCAATGTATTAAACAAATAAGAATATGAATAGCAATGAAGTAAAATTTAAAAAAGGTAAATATGTTTTTGTCCCCCCAAGTCAGATTACATAGAAACAAAAGTCTAACAGATTTTTCTCCAGCTGTGCTTCCAGTCAAAGCCTTTAACAATCCTCTGACTTCAGTCTGGAAGCTTTTTACACAGCTGCCAATCAGTAAAATATCACAGGACAATGAGTGGTTTCTGACCTATATCTTTAAAATCTGTGGGTCGGTGGCTGACCCTCTGTCACGGTTCTCTGTTCCAAGTAGACATGAATGAAAGGCAGACTTCAGGCCAAACAGTGGGCCGACTGTGCAACAGCGGGCGGAAGCATTGTGAAACTGCGCACACGGCTGTTTGACCCCCCTACCCCTCCACCCGCATCGAGGGAACCACAGTGACGTACGCACTCACGGGCAGGCCGAAGGGGCCGTCTTGCTATCTCCGGGTAGAAAATCGTGCAAACACACAAGGTCAATATCGACGTGTCACCAAGGGGCTCTGTGCTAAATATCACTGGGGTTGGGTGTGTGCATGTCTGTCACTCATTCCATTGAACACGCATTCATTACTCCATTCAAATAAATAGGAAACAATGACTAAACTACAGCTTCTATGCCATCAATTATTGTAACAAACTTTACCTTTTTAATAGGTTAAAACACAGCCAATATGATCAGGACCAAAGAAAAAGATGAATGCTTGCACTTTTTGGCACACACATACATTTTGCAGTGCTTCTGCCCCTTTCATCTCCTCAACATGGTGACATTTCCCTGTCGTTGGCTTTCCCTCTTCCTCCACATTGGAGGAGGCTGATGGATGGCACCCGTTTATGAAGGGCTGCCAGCGGTGTGATCGATCAAGCCTTGCAGAGGAGCAAGTAGTACCTTCAGCCCGCAAAGACAGAACAAGAGCAGCGCAATAGAGAAACACACTCTCAGAGGAACAGTTACAGCTAGTTTAATTTCATCCTTACTATTCTAAACACTGATCATTTAAAGCAAAGAAAAATCCTGACGTTTTGCTACTAATTTTCTGGTAGCCTACATTTATATAGGGGGGGGTAAATAAAAGCACAGTTATTAAAATTCAAATTGAGTAAATCAGATTTAATATACATTTTTTGACAAGATACTTGTTCAAAATTAAAAACTCATGGACTAATTTTACAACTTATATATACTGTATGTAAATCGTTTCAATTGTGGTCTTAATCTTACTCACTATGTTCTTTGTGCAGTAAATTTAAAGAGATTTACTCATATTAAACAAATATTTTACAATCAATTCACATAGTGATAATTGTGCTAAGACTATAAAATTTCACCTGATTGAATTTACTTATCACCAAGTATTCAGCAGATGCCCTTATCCAGAGCAGCACAGGAAAAAAAAACTTGTCTCTATTAATGAATGCATTAGTAATGGTTTACTAAAGGGGTAACAAGCACAAAAAGTGTAAGTATAATATATATAAAAAACACTAGTATAACGTTTAAGTGCCATCATCTGCTTTCAGGTTATTCAATTATAAAATCTTATTTTATTTTCAATAAACCATCTAAGTGATACCGTACAAAAGTTTTACAAAGTGCCATAATGATGCTCAGCTATGTCTTTCAAGAGACAGTTTATCGTCAGAGAAAAATATGCTACTGCCACCTACTGACAACTTTTAAAAACTACACAAACGTGTTATTGCTCCAGGGTTTATTTCAGAAAAAACAACAACCATAAGCAGCTACTGAAAAACAACTTCACAAGAATTTTGCTGTCTGTGTACTAGAAGAGAAACTCAAAATAAATCTCCGGGTGGCTGTTGCATCACTTCCCCATCAATCAAAAAGCAAAATCTATGTATGCCTACTGTACATGCAGTATATGCTTTTACTTTACATTAACTCAGGCCCTGGCTTGAGTTTTAACTCTGTACTGTTTTATACATGTGAAAACTGTTATCTTTTCCTTTTGGCCTCAAATTTGTAGATGGCAGGAGCGGTGGATGTCTCATTCTTCACTTTTATTTTCTTGTTCTTGTCCTGTTAGCAATAAAATACATGTCAATCAGAAAACCTTTAGGAATGAGCAATAATACAAAAGTAGAAAGAAATTAATTACTGAGTCTAGGATGCAGAATTATTGGCACTATTGGTGAAAGATGATATCAACTGAAAAAAAATCTGATTAAATGTTGGATTTGTGGTTTATTGGCTTAATCTTACACTAAATCTGTAAAAATGTTCGAACAGTCATCAATGATTTACATAATTTAACTATCTTTCCCAAGTGTGCTTATAATATCGGAGCTTTATGTTTATGTCGATTTCAGAGCTGCAGAGCTTTCAAAATGCTGCATGTGTGTGTACATTTCCTTGTGAAGTAGAGAACTCACCTGAAGGTCTTTGCGAGTCTGGATCTTCTGACTAATGACGAACATTTTTTTCTCCCGGTCAATGCGTTGGGACAGTTCATCGTATCGTAACTTTCTCTGTTTGGCCAGTTTCTGTACAGGTCCATAAATTGATTAATGAACATCATAAACAAATAACAAAAAAAAAGTATAACAAACCAACCATGTGAGGAGACTGACGCTGTCAAATACAGTGTCAAATGCTCTAGGCTGACTAATAACTTCAAACTCAGCTATTTAAGCAAATTTTATTGCATGCTATGAGTCATTTTATTTCAATGTAACGATATCTTTCACAATACAGTTATTTAAGTAGGAAGGTATTCCAGAAAATCAACTAAAAGGTCTGTATATAAAAATTAACTTGAATATTTCGAATATAAAAATACTTTTACTATATTTACAGTGAAAGTAAAACACAATTTTAATACCACACACATATTACAGTGTTTCCCCGATGCACAAAAATTACATAACAACATAATTACTCAAATATATTTGTGACAGAATGCAAAAGCATTGAAATATGTTTTTCTCTTTATGTGATATCCCGACAGGCAGGGCGGGGACACATTTTGGTAGCCATTTTGGTATACACGGAATATAAAAAAAATCTATTAGTGTTCACAGTTTATTCAACGGTAACGATATATATACCATCATACCGCTACCGCTCAGCCCTAGATGCTGGTAATCATTATTTGTCACATACATATTACTGCATGGTGAAATTCTTCTCTTCACATATCCCAGACTGAGATCAGAGTGCAGCTTAGCTATAATACAGTGCCCCTGGAATGAATTAAGGGCCAAACAATGGCACTTTGGCAGTGAACCTTTTAAGCACCCACTTAAATGAATAAGGATAAAGTCTGTAAGCCTGTAGATGCTGCAAATATCCATGTGATATTATTATTAATAATAATATATATCATTATTATTATTATTATTAATGATGTTCTGGCTTATTTGTACAAGAGTATGCCAAACCAATTACTTAATATTTAGTATTTATTCAGACACAAATGAGTGCATGCATTTCCAGACAGAAAATTGGCCGGCCATTAAATTTACTGTTATTATCCTTTTCTAAAGTACTGTAACTGGCTAGGAGTTTTTGGTTTTCTGTACAAATTCTGAACAAAGTTGTGCACGCTCTCTTCCCCTCTCTCTCTCATACTGCCATCATTTGCTTTTTTTTTTAAATGCCTGCTTGTTACTGACTCTGAAAAGGTCATACATTATCTATGCAAGTTATTTAATTCCTACGGTAATGTCATTCAGCAGGTGGTGGGATTTAAAGCAAGTTATTATAGTAGTTTCAACATTGTGATGTGCGTTAAATAGGCATAAAGCAAAAGTAGTGACTTAGAAAGTAGTGACAAAAACAATGACTTAAATCTTAGTCATGGTTTTATATTCTACTATTTGCATACCTGTTATACTTCTATGTTATTTGCATGATGTTCCAGTGAGGACTCTTATGTGAGAGAGAGCTGCCTCCGACATGTGTTTTTGTGAGGATAGACGGCTATGGTGGCTGTCCAATAAGATAACGAGTTAATGTTAAGTTTAAAACAGTTGACAGTTGCAAAAGTATCCTTGCATGTAACTATAAATAAACCCTCATAGTCTGGACGTGTCAGTCCCTCCGGGAATTTGCAGACATTTTGAAATTGATTAAACTGATTTTGCTGCAGCTTTATTGGGCTTTGCCACTATCAAAGTTTGTTATGCTTTCCTTTATTCAAAAATCCACTTGAATTCAAGCACATGATTCTGCTATTTAACTAGCACCAGAAGTGATGCATTACAGACATTTCAGGACGGCTCCATATTTAATGCACATAGATCAAAGACTTGCGCTGAAGGTGCATTCAACTATTCTTGCAAATAGTGTGGAGGTTTGTGTTAATTCTGTTATCAGAAAATCCATTACACACAACCTAATTTGTAAAATGCTAATGAGAAAGCTGAACATCTGGACATAACCGGTAATTAAAGATACTTTATATGGACAAAATTATACCAATAACCTTATAAGCAAGTAATTTGTCTTTCCTTAAGACTAAGAAATCTTTCTAACAAGTTCTGAGTAAAAGACCACAAATTCTTGGCTGAACTCATGTGCTGAATTAAAAGATGAGTGATTGTTCAGGAGAGCAATATGTTAATTTAAGTGACTTTTTTTTACTGTCCAAATAAATTATTTTTTAAGATTGCGTTTTTGGTACTTACTGCTATATTCTTCGAGGTCACAGCTCCCAGAATGCTTTTGTTTTTTAGCGTGTCCAACGTGGGTCTGTTATAGACTCTGTTTACCAGCTCGGGCACCGTGTTCAGGTGTGTGGCCAGGTCAAAGTCCTTTACTGTCGAAGAGACAAATCAAATAAAACTTGATGCTTATTAAAAAAAACAAAGCAAACAAAAAAAAAATAGAGTAATTCATTTGCTGGCTCAACAGTTTCTGGCCTCTAGACAGACCTTCTTTTTTGGTGTCTACAAAAAAGATGTGCGAGTTTTTCTGTTTGCCTTCAACGTCCAGAAGATGCAGCTCAGACTTTAACCTTTCGATTTTCTGCAGAAAATCAAAAAACAACATTATTTCCCAAAAATGTCAATCTAACCAAAATAACGTTCTGTAAAATACAGCAGTCAGTTATAGACATAAACAGATCACTGGTAACTGTTTGTACCTTAGACTCAGCCACCCTCTTCATCTCCACATAGCCAATATCCTGAGCTCGCATGATTTTCTTCTGTTCTTCAGTCAGCTGTTCTTCTTTCTGTTTAATCACATGCTCCCCATCCTAGAAACAAATAACCGGCATTCTTATTTAAGCATAAGCATATATTCAAAAGTATAAAGACAATTAGAGAAATGCAGCTCAGATTTCTCATATTAACAGACAAATGCACTTTAAAAAGGTCAGACAAGAATGAAAAATGTATATACTAAAACATATATATATATGTACACACACATACATACACACTTATAAGTAAACTCATTATGACTTCCTTAAATATAGGTGAAATGATAATCTAGGCTGGCATGTAATAATTGGAAAGAATATTAAGAAGAAATGGAAACATACCCTTAACTGGTTGCTTATCATTTTGTAGTAGAATTCATCAGGGTTCCGGTCCAAAGCCTTTTTGCGTAACGCATTAAGGGTTTTCTGTTTTCGATGGTAGTCACTGCATAAAAACAGCAAGCAATAATTAATTAAAAAAAAAACAAAAACAAAAAAAACAGCCACCTGTTGTTGTTTGATTGCAATTACTTAGTAAAAGTGAAATCATATCATGTTGAGCAAAATCCATGCACATGCAGCCTAATTTGTGTGGCACACAATACTGAAACTTGAACATCTACATATAACTGCTAATTAAAGATGGACTATATAGACAAACATTTCACTATTGTAACCTGTTTGAGCCTATTAGTTTTGGCGGAAAAAAATACAACATGTAAACAATGCATTTTATTTATAAAAAAATATCAATAAAATGTACACAGACATCTGAGACAAGTGTGTGCTTCTTTGTGGCAGAATTTGGGGAAAAACACACACTTGTGTTGGTGATGCGTTCACAAACTTTTGGCCAAATAGTGTATACATTATATGGCTGAATGTTTATAACAACATCTGTCCAAAACATTCAATCCAGATTTACATTTACGGCATTTGGCAGACATCCTTATCCCGAGCGACACTCATTTACCCCCTTTATACAACAGCAATTTAATGTTATTGTATAATGTTAATTTAATGTTATGAGACCAGCACTGAACTGTGGAAAGTGTCTGTGGGAATTGGTTTATTCAGCTCCAATAGCATTATTGAGATCACTAATGCTGGGTGAGGAGATCTGGGGTTCAGTTAGAGTAAAAGGTTTTAATTATGTGAGTGTGTGTGTGTGTGTGTGTGTGTGTGTGTGTGTGTGTGAGTGAGATCAGCGCTCTGTGAGGAACACTGCAGCTCTTAAACCTTGGCAAACCATGTTTCTGTCAACCTCATTTCATGCTCAGGTGCATTATGATGGAACAGCTTCGACTCCAGCTCTTCGTTTTAGTGAAAGGCAACTGTAACGCCAAATAATGCAAAAAGCTTTCTCACTCTGCGCGGAGTTTGTAGTCCTTCTTCTTCTCAAGGAGTCCTAAATGTTTTCTGAATCCAGGCTAAAATAAAAAGAGGCAAAATTAGTAGTCTGTCCGATTAACGATAATTATTTAAATCTATGCTGTAACACAGCCGAACATTTATTTTATCATGTCTGCTACGGTGAATAAGGTCAAAACTTTTTGAGTACTGGGAACATTTTATTAAAAAAGAATAAATTAGGTGAAAATCTTAAGTTTAAACTAATTCCGTGACAAATATCAAAAATATAACAACTCAACTGTTATGAGTTATAAATACATATATTTAAAGATCAGTAGTTACATTATACAATTCCCGATTATTAAAGCATTTGGCAGACATCCAGAGTGATTTACATTTCTCTCTTTCATACAATCAAGCAACTGGGGGTTAAGGGCCTTGCTCAGGGGCCCAGCAGTGGTGGTGCTAGAATCGAACCCTTAATTTTCCAATAAGTAGTCCAAGACTTTAACCACCACATTACCACTTCTCTCACATCCAACCTTAATCATGAGCATCTGAATCTTCAGAATGAATATGTGCTACAATGTACACAGGACTTTTTAATACAGACAGTTTAATCATTTTAAATTTTAATATTTCTTGGTTAATCTTTTTTTTTTTTTACATTCCCCACAAAGCTGAATTTGGTCTTTATCTAAATCTTAGTCATTTTTTTTGCACCGCTTTTCCCTGCTCTTTATATGTACACTGTTTTTTAAATGATTTTTTTAGATTCTGAAGCTTTATCCTTTTACCACCACCATCATCATCATCATCAGGTCTGAATTTTAGTCGGGTTGAGCCATTACAAAAAAAAAAGCTTGCAATCTGAAATTTAACATAACAGTCTTCTCTATTGTTATACTGGACATCTTATTACTATACCGTTCATCCCTATAATTATATTTAACATCACTGTAACATAATGCGTGAGTAAACAAGTTGTTGCACTTTTTACAACCGGAAGTCCTCAGCTATCTTCAACCAATAATCTTTAATCTTGCTCTATTTCTTTCCCCCAGGTGACGTCACAAACACGCTGACAAAAACGGAACTAGTATAAATCCAGCATTACACTGTTTATATAACAAAGCTAAACTATAACAATGGTAATTTTAAAGCTAATAGAAATACAGCTTTATGTCATCGGGCTACAGTTTGTTGTTTTCCACAAGACTAGCTAGCAACTCCATTAGCTATGTTATTATGCAGGGGGAAAAGCACTAACACAACAGATGGCGTTATTACCTGAGATCGCTCTTTGTGATCCCGCTGTTTGGATTTGAGCGCTTTTCGGAATGAAGACATGTCTGTAAGTGTTGCTACACAACGCTAACAGACACTTTAAACGCTCAGATGAACTACCGGCGAGAGTTTAGGCAGCTGTGTCAACACACGTGTATGTAATTTTTTTTCCTCGTTGGAGCCTGACAGAAAAAGTGCAAAGCTGCATTGCCGCCACCTAGTGGACTGGCGTGAGGAAAGTGATGTTACGGGATTTACGCATTGTAGAAATACACACACACACACACGCTCATTTATTTATTTATTTGTTTGTTTGTTTGTTTGTCTGTATGTTTGCTTGTTTGTTAACTTGTTTGTTTGTTTGTTTGTTTGTTTGTTCTCAAATTTATATTATTCACACAAGTTCTCAATCACACGCCTAGATAATCAAACACGTGCTTATTTACGTGTTTATTTACACATTTATTAAAACCTAAGGATATTAATTCTAACCGACCCACAAATTTGCGCATCACGTTTTAAAGAACCTGGAATAAAAACTAACCAAAACCACACAGATTGTTTCTGTATACAGGACTGAAACTTTGGGCGTTGAAAGTGTGAGACTTCTGGGAACTTATGGATTGTTTGATGAATTGTTTAAATATAATTTTCTAAAAAGGTATTTTTAGATGACCTTATATAAAGTCACAATATTCCCCATCATCTGAATGAAGAATGCACTTCTGTCACATGAACAGCAGGGGGCACGAACCCCCACGCTTTAACCTTCATGCGTACAGAAGGAGAGAGATGACATCCATTTAGTTGATTTACAGCTACTGTGTATGTGCAGTAGAACAGTAGCCTATTTAAAGCCTCAGCTTTCTGATTGTCATACACTTTGATTAAATCCTGCTGCAGCTGCTCTGAAACATCTCTTTCCAAATGTCTGCATCTGTACAGGACACTCGGACATCTAGCATGCACCGGCACCTTCACTTTATATGGCTATTTGATCCAAAGCATTCATCACAGGAATTTACTTTTATAGCTGTGTTGCATAAACCGGAGTCTGGGGAAGCACTCCATAACAAACGCAGAGTGTTGAGCCACTCAGTTTATATGTCTTGGCTGCAGTGTTGACACTCCAGAGTCACTTGGTCACAGTAATGAAGGCTTACATCTGCCAAAGAGATTGGTTAACACTAACATATAATAATTTTGTTTTTCTCAAAAAGGTTTTTTTTATCCTTTGGCTCTGAATCCTTTACCCAACTTCTGTTCAGACGTATCAGCATGAGCAACCTCAGAGACAACACAACACCTGTGTGGGACTTTATGTTCATTCACTTCCACTTCCACTTCCTGAAATGACTAGAAAAACATGGAAAATGGCTGTCTTGTGTGAAAACATGCTAAAAGGTACATTAGCATGAATATATACAACAGCTGTCCTTTTCTTTCTTATTAAAATAGGAATTTCATTTGTTTGTCTGAACAATTGCAGTTCGAATGTTTTACAGAGCTGCAGGAAAAATAGCTATTGTAACACTCTATAGTCCAGGTCCTGGAATGCAGGTCAGAAAGTAACTTTTCACAGACTTACAGTTTATATATATATATTTTTTTATTTTATTTTTTTTTGCTTATAACGGGTTATGACAACATCAGTGTTTAATTTTGGGTGGTGAGGCCACAGTATTATCTTGCTGGATGGGAAGATGATTCCCACCCCCAGCCTGTATATAGCTATGCATGCTCTAGGGGTTTTCTCATGGAACTTAGGTTTCAAGCAAAAAGCATACATTGTAGGCAGTGAAGGTGATTTTGAAAAATGGGATGTGATCCTGGGTTAACATCCTTTGTTGATCCTGAATCAATATTTAAAAAAAAATCAGAATCAGAAAGAGCCTCATTGCCAAGTAGGTTTGCATGTACAAGGAATTCGTTTTGGTGACAGAGGCTTCCAGTTGTGCATTTTTTAGTAACATAGGTAATAGCAAACAAAAGAAAATAACAAATAAATAGAGTATTATTGCACGGAAAAAGTACATGTTTAGGTTGTAACAGTGGTATTGCAGTGCAATTTTCATGGGAAGAGCATTTAAGTGTTCATGTGGTAGATTGCCTGGTGAAAGAAACTTTTTTGTGCCTAGCTATCCTGGTGCTTGGTGCTCTGTAGCGTCGCCCAGACGGCAAAAGTTTAAAAAGAACATGGCTTGGATGTGTGAAAAGTAATTTCAAAAGTTTAAAAAGAACATGGCTTGGATGTGAGGTATCCAGAGTAATTTTCCAAGCCCTTTTTTCCACTCTGGATGTGTACAGTTCTTAGAGAGTGGGCAAGGGAGTACCAATGATCCTTTCAGCCATTAGAATCGTCCTCTATAATGTCTGATTTTGAAGCTGAGCCAGTTATGGAAGTGCACCAACTAATCAACCAATTATAACCATCTGATTATAATCATCAGTATGTGCCGACCAGTATGTACTGACAGTATATTTATGACAGTCCAGGGACAACATTTAGACTGTGAATTTAGACTATATTGATTATAATAATAATCCAAAATAAACATTAACGAATTTAGACAGTGAAATATGAGCAGTCGCTAATGAACAATACATGTAAAATGACAACATTTTTACTATAAAACAGAGTTTACATTTATTTAAATAAATCACAACCTTTTTGAAATGTAATAATCACAAGCCATATTTTTTACTTTTTCTTTACTTTTTATTCATGCATACACACCTAAATACATTTTACTTTGCGCACACACACATCTATATTTGGTCACGAAGCCGAAGAGATGCTCACACATCAGCTAAACTGCACATACATGTTGTATACAATTGATTTTTTTTACATTTTGGTTTACAAGGAGAAAAAAATTAAAAAGATAAAAAATGGATTGATGCGGGTTTGGTTGAAACACACATCATAAGGCTATGATTGGTTGTTTAAAATGTTGATCCAGGTTTAAGAAAGGATGTTAGTCCATGATCACATTGTACTTGGCTAAATTACATCCAGGACTCTCTAACTTGTCTGTAGTATGTAAATGCATGTGTGATTATGATCCAGTGTAGGATAAGCAGTAGAGAAAAAAACAGATGAAACTTTCACTTGGCGAAAAACTCCTAAATGTTCCTGCTCGCTTCCCATTCAAAGCTAACCTCATCGGTTCCTTACGTCAACATACAATTCCACTGCAAAAACAAAACGGCAACCTTTTTTTAATAGTCTTATTAATAGTTTAAAATAATACGCATGTTAGGTGACTATCTGCATTTTTATGAACCTGGGCCTAAATTTAACTGTAACTGCACCTATAACCAGACAAGAAAATACAAGCAAGCGAGTTAAACAATTTACAGTAAATATATTTAATCCTTGGATTAAAATTTACTCTTTTTCACATAGCGCTTTTGATAACTGACATAATTTTGTTTTATAATTGCATGGCTAAAACAGCATGCACAATATTCTGTGGTGAAAGGAACCCTGAATGGGTCACTTTTTCCATCCTATGACAGCCTGATTTATAATTGATTAAGCAGAGGGTTTGTGGGGTTTCCACTCTCAAAATACATCTTAAGACTTATGAAACCAAACATTCTTTTTGACCATCCTTTGGTTAGCCATGCTCCAATACTGTAAGTAAACATTATGTGTAAAGATTTGTGGATGACAAACTGGCCTACTCAGCAGAAATTTTTTAGCAAGGTAAAAGATGAGTTTAACATGAACAAAGACCGTATAACGCAATAAAGTTATCCAAGCGGGGAATGCATTCTCTTGACAGATATAGTACTATTTGCTTTTCTTTAATAAAAAATAGAAAATAACACAAGTGACCTAATGCTGTTGAGCAGTAACTGAGCTCATGGCACTGGAATGTATCTGTCGGCCACAGAAATGTTCCTTTTGCCCCCCAACCCAGAGGGGAAGACCATAATCATCACAGGGGCCTCATCTCTCACATTCCCCCTGTCTGTGGTATAGGCTTTTGGATAACTCGCTCTAAATCATATGCTCATGCTTATTTCTATTTTTATGTATAGATGCTTTATTGAACTAAATACACTGTCTCTGGTAATAAGCTGGTAGAACCAGCCGCCAGATAGAGTTGAGATTATTGACATTTGTTTTCAACAGTAATACATGTTATAAAATTATATAAATAAATTTATTAATGTAGATAATTTTTTGTCCTAGTTAATATGACTACTCTTTACCGTTACATGCAAGCATGACAAGAGGTCCGAATTGTGTTATTTTTACATGAACTACTTAATTAAGTAATAAAAACAGTCACGGCTCGCTTTTATGAAAGTTCAATAGCATCACTAACATAAGTTATACCATAAATCTGACCTGATCTTTACTTTCAGGATTATTGTAATAGTAGGCTGAATCCAAAGTCATGTGAGTATGTGTGCGCTATTGTGTCCTCTGGTTTCCAGAAGTCCTAAGCTAAATAATAAAGCAATAATTAAAAAATGTAATACCAACACATACATAAATAAATAAACATTAGTGAATGAGATGGTTGACAAGATGAGCAAAACATTGTAATACGCAAAGCAATGTATTTCTCAATAATCAGGAATTAGTGTATCATACAAAATATTCTATATGAATGTACATGAAATAAACATTCAACAAAAATGTAAAGAATTAAAGCATTTTATTGTATTTTGCAAATCTAAAAGGATTTATGTCATTATTTCTCTTTTCTATTACTTTACTTCAACAATCAGTCCGCAGTTACCCTATGTTTCTCTGCGTATTAAGATTTGGAGCGACTAACAGTTTAGTTCACTAATTGGGAAAAAACAGGAATGACAGAGGACCTGACCAGTCATGTGAAATTTTTGAAACAATAGTAAGAGCTCCTGTAACATCTGGGATTGAAGTGAGTCACTCAGCACATTGCTCTCTATCTTTATTTTCTGTCAGTAAGTCAGGCATCTGTATGTAGCTGTGTCATTCTTAAACTATTTACATAGAACTGCTTTTCTACTACGCTGCCGGCGATCCAGACCCCACCTCCAACCCGGTCCTGTTGGACCCTTCCCTGTGACCTGCCCCAGCGGATGATACATCACCATGGGTTCTCTGTTGAGTCTGGTTCCTCTCAAGGTTTCTTCCTATCTCATCTCAGGGAGTTTTTCCTTGCCACCGTCGCCCCCGGCTTGCTCATCAGGGACAAACTGATTTCTGTTTCATTCTGTCTCATCATTTCTTCAATTGTGTAAAGCTGCTTTGTGACAATCACCATTGTAAAAAGCGCTATACAAATAAAACTTTCGCGGCCAAATATGCATGGAAACTGTTAGGCGCATTGCTTCGCCTTCTTTTCAAAGCGATCGGTGGCTTTCACAGGTGTATGCCGTTGTTAAGCAAATATAAGCTGTGCTTACAATTACAACAAGAAAATTTAGTAATAAAAAAATGATACAAAATCTTTTTACGATGAAAAGGAAAAAAACAATGATGTGATGCTCCTCAATTTTTCTGCTAATGTTTCAGTGTAGCAACAAAAAGAGGAAGCTGATCAGTTGATTCTTGTCACATGACCTGCAGTGCGCTTGCAGCGTTCTGAAAATTAGAGATGTTATTATCTCGCGCTGCCGTAAATGAGTGTATCACACATTGCGACCGCATCACTCTCTATTTGTGTGTTTACCATGCTTCTACACTTGAAATAACGAAATCGCTTGCAAAAGAGACGATATGTGATATGTGAGGCAAACGTTATTGTGTACAGTTGTGTGCTTCCAAATCTGTGGCAATAGTTTAGAGAAGAATCCCATATGGCCAGGTTAGGTTCAGTTGTTTACATACTTTTGGCAAAGCTTGTTTGAAAGATACTATCACACATGCCTGATTCCACATTTCATTTAAACAAGACTTGAAGTCAGCTGATATTTCTGTTTAAAAGTAAAAGAAAAATGACTACAACAGCAAAAAGAAGCCTTTGACATTGCCAGTTCATTCATTCATTCATTCATCTTCGATACTGGCTTATAAGAATGCACCGATAGGCCCCGATACTAAGCTCATGTACTCATACTCGTAAAAAAAATACTCCAATAGCAACGATCGATACCTCTTGTAAAATCATTTACAGGTCTTTTAGTACACAAAGACTCCGGCAGTGGCGACAAAATGTCCGGCTCAGCTGAGTGGAAATTTCAAAATTAATGAAAAACAACCCACGCATGGCAGACTGCAAACTTTGTTTCACAAAAATATCAAGAGGTACAAAAATGAGCGCTTATAATACACAGCGCGTGGACTCTTATGAATAGTCTTAGGGTGTAAATGAATATACTAATGTGTGATGTCTTGCAAGAAACTGGTGTCTTTTCTAGGATGTAATGTAACCTTCTACTCAATTTTACCCAGAGAAGTGTTAGATTTATCAAATCATGGTGGTTTGATTAACTCTTTTATCTTTTGGAAAGAAAATCACATTAGATTCTCTTTACAGTATATACTATTTTATCCTCGTTTAATAAAGCATAATTATCATAACCATGTCTTGCTGACTGGTTCTACTCCTTAAAATTCTAGTCACATTGACTTGGAATGTGCTTTATAACGAAGTTATTTTTGAAAACGATATATAAAAAGATACTTAGCAAAATCGATTAAGTCTTAGGAAAGCCATCAAGCCTACTTAACCAGAATTCTGAGCAACTTAGTCTAGACTTTCTGCTGTAGTTACATTGACGATTTCAGCAACACTACCAACTTGCTTAATGAAAGGGGGCAATTATCTTCATTGTTTTGTAATCATTGATTGACAGATGGCTTTGATTCATGCTGTGAGGTGTTTCACTTGATTCCTAGCAGCTGTTTGGTTGTTGGTGGTGATAAGTCCCACACAGTTGTCATCAACAAACCTCATGACGTCGCTTGAGTCAAGCTGTGCTCAGGCAATGAGTAAGGGCAGGATCCAGCTGTTTACATTCTTAATCATAGTGTCTAGATTTGAAAGGTTTAACGAATTTGTTTTAGGATGTATTTCATGATATATTTTAGAGAGCAGACTAGCATAATGAAAGGGTGTGAACAAAATCAGTTGTTTATTAATAATAGTAGTTATTAAAAATAGTTTAATTATTAAACAGTTACCAAAGATAAATAAAGATTTTTTTTTTGCTTTTGTGTGCCCATCAGTCTCATCAGTTGTCCATTTATTCGACTCTAATTTTACACACTTTTGTGGCTGGTGGTGGCTTTACAGGCGTGCAAAACAAATTAGAGGACAAACACTCCTTTGTTCTTTCTGTGAGTGTAAATAGACAGCAAGTTTCCAAAACACATGACCAAATGACTTCACACTGTTGTCCTGTTCATTTATGCAAATTACAGAGAGACATGATAAAAAAGCTATTCTAAATATACTCTAGATGCAACACAGCCTTTTCCATTAGCAAATTTAAACACTATAAAGCCTGAAATTAATTTGCCAGATTATAAATAATTAATTACTAGAATTTCATGTGTTTTTAATGAAATCCAATGAAATCCTTTTTTTCAATGACTTTTTAGTGTATAGTTCATTCCAAATTTTTGGACTTCTTATTATGATCATCAAAGACCTACATTACTAACTTAATGTTCAATTTTGTTGACTGAAACTTTAAATAATAAACAGCCTTTTTTACATCCAATACAGGCTACTTTTAAAAGATTCCAAATCCCAAATATTTTTTTTAATCTATCATTTAACTTCCAATTAAAATTATTGACATAACTATGTGAAGTTTTACATATCATCATTCCATCAAATTCTTAAGCGCTACTTGCCTCTTCCATCTCTTGTGGCATTAATTGAATTATTTTAATGGTGGCAATAGAAACTGGGTTGACTAAAGGGTAATTTCTAAAGAAGGTATTTAACATAATAAAAAAGTTAATAAAACAAAGAAACTTAAGTAATTCAAGTCATGCCTGACCAAGGATATAGACATATTAAGCTGCAATATTAAGTTATAATAAACAAAGAAACACAATAATAATTACAGCGGAAACAACATAATTAAAGCTCATTTCGACAGTAACCGGTGTAAACGCCATTCTTCGTCTTCAGAAATTTCTATCCTTGAGCACATTTCTTCTAAAATTGCGGTCAACAGATGGAATTAAAGATGGAATCAGTTTCTAGTGCAGTTGTTAGACAGGAGATATTGTGTAAACACAAGAATAATCTATGGGTCGGGCTTTTGATGTATGTAAATAGACAGCACAAAAATATGGCCGCACAAAATGTAAACTTTGCATGATATGACATGCGGTTTTCTTTATTTCAGCAATTAAAAAAATAATAATAATAACTCAAATCTCATGTGGAAGTAATAATTAATCAGTTAACAGGTAATTCTGTGCAGGAGTTCAACCGACTCTAATTCACACAGTGTGCACTCCTTTTTACATCTATTGCACTGCCTTTACGCAGGGAATGGACATCACGCAGACTTTCGTTGTGTAAAGTGCCCCAGTCTCATTCGGAAATGGTGGTTAATATAAATTCATGATGTATCCGTGCACTTTATAAAACTAATAAATGTAGCAGGGATTGTGACGAAAGGAAGCCACGAGGCAGTTGAATCAGGGCGGGAACTTGTGACTCACTGACTTCCTCAGTAGGTTTATAGTAACGCGTGTAGCTGAAGAAAGCGGCACCAAGAAAAAGTGCGCTATGGCTGAGACAAAAGTCTGATCTTCCACATCAGAACAGACAGAGAGACAGACAGAGAGACAGACAGACAGCGCTAACAGGAATAGACAGCAAACCAACCGTTTCATTTCGTCACAGCTGCGATATTCGGTCTCCGCTTTTCTTTCTTTTTTTAAGGTAAGGACTCTCTCTCTCTCTCTCTCTCTCTCTCTCTCTCTCTCTCTCTCTCTCTCTCTCTCTCTCTCTCTCTCTCTCTCTCTCTCTCTCTCTCTCTCTCTCTCTCTCTCTCTCTTACTTTTAAAAGTTTTTTTTTCCATGGAGATCTTTTCAAACAAAGAACATTTTATATTTGTGTTTAGTTAACAGACAAACAAATTTCTTGCTTGTTAATGATGATGATAATAATAATAATAATAAGATATACCTTTTTTGTTGAATTTCTTTGTAACAGCAGCACAGAAAAAGATGTGGAAATAGGCAATAGGTACAGTACAGTATATAAATACAAAAGAAAAAGAAAAACAATACAATAGTACAATAATAGCAATAATAAATGAAATAAAACACAAAGTCACAAGTTTAGTATGGTTATTAGTCTAATTATCATTCATATCCTTACAACTCACTTAGCAGTTAAAAGCCTGTATAAATCTAGACAGTTTTTTTTTTTTTTACTTTAGATCAGACTATATGTACTACATACATCAAATATATAAACATAATGGAATCTGTATTTTTTGTGAAGGTCCTGATTTGATAGTCATGTTGGGGTTTAAAGAACAGCTGACTGAGTCATTGATTGGTTTTTTTGAATGGATGATTGTGTTGCAATTTAACTTCCATTTTACTTATTTTTTTAGACCTTTCAGAATTTTAAAAAAGCAATAGAGACGTTGATGCATAATGTTCCACTCAGATTAAATCGTTTACACAAGACACACCTGAACCGCTGAATTTTTATAACTCACGCATGACTCACGAGCACCGATAAGTTGCACCTCACGGAATCAAAGGTGTTGAGTAACCTGTTGCACGGTAGAACTCACACCCATAACCATAACTTCTAATCGTTTTCATAATCACTTATCGATCTGCACAGGTAAAAAAAATAATGATCTTGTCACAGAGAAAGAATGTAAAAATCAGAATATCTAGCAGTGTGTGTGAACTAGCTGGAGCTGAAAAGGATGGAACGCTTTGACCCTTCTTTTTCTTTTTTCTTTACACAACTTAATCCAAAACTTCCAGTATTGGCCACTGTTAGGGTGTCGTTTGCATATCACAGGTAACAACTTGTAAAACGTAAATAGAATTTGAATAAAATTTGTCTTAACTAAGTAATTTTTGCATTTCAGCTAAATAAAGTACTTCAATATAGAAATACACTGCAGTCCATTCAGTACGATAAATGATATTCTTTTCTTTTATGTGATACAGAATTTCTTAACCAATTGTAGCAAAACAACTAACAATTCGTTTATTGAATAGTTTCTACCCCTGTTTAGGACCCTATTTACAGAAAATTTGGGGTTTTTTTACTTTTTGTTTTGGTAAATGTTTATAGAGTCTTTCTGATGATCGAATATATTTATGAAAGATTATTTCATTATAAAGCAAAAGTGCATAGATTGAAGTGCACTAGTTAAGGGTGGTGAACAAAAGAAGTACAAGAATTGGGAATTTTTTTTCTTCTCACAGTGTAAAGGTGGACACTGGGACGGTTACTGGAGCAGAACATGTGGCAACCATGTGACTTGGTCAAATGCAACTTTGCAAGTATAAAGTGACCAGAAATATGCCCAGCACCATCAGAGTGTGTTTTTAGGAAAAGCAATATCTGGCTGTTTTTTTATATGGTGGCATTTATTTTGACATTATTATTTGACAATGAATCTTTTTTCCTACTCTGTCTCCATACGGGAGTAATGAGTCAAAATGTCTATAAAATCTCAACTGTGCTATCCCCGTGTAATTTTAGTGTCTGGTATTTAAATGCTGACAGAGGCTGAGGGAGGTTAAAAATGCATTTGTTTGCATTTTCTTACCCCCTGAGCCCAGTGTTGAGGCTCTGAGACTCCAATGAGCCTTGAAAATGGTCACATTCTTTCAGCGCAGTGTGTTTTTCTAAGGTTAGCCTCTCTTAGGCACTGAAATGCTGCCATCTGTGGTGTGACTAAAATGGGAGTAGACTGCACTTACAGGCTTTCCCTTTTCCTATTTTTTATATTTTGTCTAGAGTCTAGACTCTAACAGGTGGTGAGGATTTTAGTTACATATTGCTGATGGCATCTCTGTTTATTCTATTGACAACAGACAACCAGTGAAACATGCCCCTGGTTGGGAATGTGTTTCCTTGCAGCCGGCTTGTCTGTGTCCTTGTAAATTCCACAGTGCATCAGTGCAAACCTCGACTTGTTATGATTTAAATTCAGACGGAGGCAAGAATGCCTGGCAAATATTGTCTGTGCTTACAATCTATTAACACTGATTTTAAAAAAATTTTGTTTCATGAATATGTGCTGATTTTTAAATTATTATTATACATCAGCATTTAATAGTGAACTTCATGAAGACTTAATCAGCGAATGTGTGTAAGGAATGTATTCTTTTTATTGGATAAAGCTTAAAAAAACACAGACTGTAGTCTTTTCTAGCCCACATCCTCATTTCCTTGTCTGTGTCGTGACTTGTGGTGTCTAAAGGTTCAGGACCCGCAGTGTGTACTGAATGTTGGGAAGTGACCTCAGGTTTCCTTCATGGGGATTCCAGGTGCTGCAGCGGAGCTCTTAGCAGCCGGTGGCTTCCTCTTCGGCTAGGGGAAATGAATGAGTGAAATAAGATCCTCTGAAACAGGGCCTCGTAGGAGGCAGTGTGCCACTTTGTCTCAGCCATTGATCTCCTGTTTGTTTATCCCTCTTTGCTCTCTTCCTCTTGCCAGTAATATAGATCCTGGCTGGATGTAGGTTTGGGTCACATCCGCTTATGTTTTACACTCGTTTTTTAAAATTTGTTTTAACTCTAGTTGTTGTCAGGTTATATATATATATATATATATATATATATATATATATATAATGTGTGTATATATACGTTTATACAAGTTTTTTTTTGTATTTTTTATTTCACTGAACTTTATTATGTAACCCAACTTTTAGTAAACGTGTTAAAATTCACTTTAAATTTTTTTTTTTCTGTAAAGTTCACATGTCGTTTGTTACTAGAACATCTATTGCTAATTGACATAAAACATGCATGTAAAATTGTGTAAGCTAACATCTCTAGCTGTACTGAAGTCTTTTTTTCATTGCTGAAGGTATCCTATCTTCTATTATTGTGCAGTCCTTAAATCCACTTAAACGTTCTTCAGCCAAGCATGGCCCAGGTCCAGGCCTTGTCTAAGCTCACAAGCCCTGGGAGACGTATCCTGCTGATCCTGTGACAGAAAAGACATGAAGTCACTCAGTGAGACTTGTCCTTAGAGTAGATTCCGAGCCAAAAGAAAGAAGCTTCGTTGTTTTATCATCATTAAAACACGCTCTAGCTTGCATGTGAGCGAACATGACGCAGTGCACAACACCAGGATACGAATGCCCTTCTGGCCCTAACTTGTAAAACTCACAAAATGTGCCCACTTGCCACTTTTATATGTACTTTCGAACAGAATTTTTTTTTCCTTTCTCGTGGGACCAAGGCAAACAATTACCATATGGACTAATCCAAAACAACTTGCTATGGAACTACCAGTGCATCTAGATTCTATTAAAAGAATGTAAGATTATTAGATATCGTTATTAGTCAATGACGTTAGATAACAGCAATGTATTTAAAACAAACTGTTTTACTGAAAGATTGATTAGTGTTGGGTATAAAAAAATTACACTTGGATAGTTTAGTTTTTAAGCTTACTTTTACACTTGTCTTCAGTGATTGGTGGTATAGGCATAGCACATTATAGGCATATCTGGTTACATGATTATTAAATAAAAAAAATTTTCAATCCACATTTAACTCTATGTGGTCTTTGTAACTGTAGTAATGCTTCATCACTCCTGATAGTAGTGTTTACTAAACACACATTCTTTTCGTACAGTGGTTGCTGTTTGTGCTTTTAAAAAATGGCATCACCGCTGTGAGTCTTAAATGATTTGCCTGACTCAGTTGGAATGTGCGGCAATGTAGGATTATTAGCCATGATGACTTCCTAACACTTAATTAACCTCCACATCTGTAGAACACAAGAGCAAATGACTGTGACATCATGGGAGATGAAGTGTAATCGGACGAACTGAGTGCGTACATTTTCCATTTTGTAATAGCGAGAGTATGTGCGTTTGTACTTGTGTCTATGTGTGTGTGTGTGCTTTGACTTTGTTTGGTTTGTGTCTTTTGGAGATTCAAACAAGCCTAGACCTTAACAACAGACAACCTGTTATATATTACAAATTTGTGTACGAATGGACTGGTTTAAAACCAGCCAACTGACATAGCAGTGCACAGCTGAGCATGATAACTTGCCTGTTTGTGCATGAATATAACTGCAGAAGTATTTTTTTTTTACTTGGAAACATGATGCATTGTGCACACCCAAGATAGCAAATGTGCATCGCATTCATGCGGCCCAGACAGGCCTGTCATGCTACGAGGAATAAGATCTCCACTGTGCAGTGCTCGCTGGACCAGAAAGAGTCCAGACCTCTTCTTAAACACACAGGATCTACTGTGTATTAGCAATAAATTATGTTCGAATGCGCTTTAATGGTGCAAATGTCGAAGTCACATTGTCGCTAAAGTAATAGAAAGAAAAAAAAATGGATAAAAATGTAAACATTTTAATTCAGTTTTAAATTTGTTTAACGCTTTTTACAATGGTCATTGTCTCAGAGAAGCTTTACACAAAGATAATTATAAACTGTGAATGAAACAAAAATCATTTTGTCCCTGATTGTCCCTGATGAGCAAGCTGAAAAAATCATTAAAAAACAGATGGAGGAAAAGGAAAATGATAGTAATACTGAATAGACAAATAACGTTTTTGTTTGTGTGTGCAATCTCTCCGCATGGTGTTGCACTAAATAAAGGATTTGGGGGCTGGCATTAACTTGTGAGGAGGCAAAGGCAGCAGTTGTCTCGTTTGTTTGAACAGATTCAGCTTTTTACTCGGTGTGTCTGTAAAAGGACAACAGCTTAGGAGAAGAATCTGATGTAGAACAGAAAGCTAGTCCTTTAGAAAGGACGTCATACAGTAGCTTTGTGTACCAGGACAGGAGAATCTTCGAGGGAATGGGGTGTTTATATTGCCTACAGCATGCAGTCACTTTGTTAAATAATGTCCATAAGCAGGTGGCAAATGTTGAGCTTCAGCAGGGCATCCCTCACTGGATTACTCTAACAGTGTAAATATCACACCTTGTGGCCATTTAGAGTCTGGAATTCTATTTTCCATAATAACTGATGTATCAGATGTGAATCACTTTAAGCCTGAAAACAGAGGAGGTTCTGCTGAGATGCTAATCAGTTTCTCAGTGTTTCTCCTTTTCTAAACTCACTGCATCTCAGAATGCTTCAGAAGGCTCTACGGAGAAAACCATTGTTCTCCTGCCTTAATAAATGTTCATACACCACAATTGTCTTTCGTGTTCAAACAAATCTAATGTCTCAAGCATTGTCTGATTTTATTACCCTTCTGTGACTAGGTCAGCTGAGTAGCAACGGGAAATGTCAGCTAAGTTTTTGAAGGAAAAGGCTTCTGACATATTTGTCATTGTTCATTCATTCGTAAGCTGCTCTCCTATGCACTACTACACTATGGAATTTAAGCTGTCATGTAAATTAGATTTGTTTCTTGAGGGAGAATAGAAAAAAAATGTTTATTTTACGTATTAATTAACCTACAGTACAATGTAAAATGTAAAATATAACCTAATAGCATTTTTAAAGGCAGTGTTGTTGCAGTACAGTGCTGTTAAATGTAGGGGTAGTTGTGTTTGATTAGCAGTCATTTCTGCTTGGACATGTACTTAATTAAGTCTTTATCAGTGGCACCAATGACAAATGGTGTTTTGAATTGCTGACTGATAAAGAGTGTACCATGTCACACAGAGCGATAACAAGATGATTAATGTAGTGCTGTTCCCTCAAAGTCAACAATGCCTTTCTTAACTTGTGCTCCACCTCATACGTCCGAAATAAGTAAGACTAAACAATGTTAATGATGCACCTTTTACAATGGAGAAGTTTTTACCTATGAAATTTGTTTTCAAAGGGCAGCTAGCCGAAGAATCAACACTTCTAAGTAGTCTGTCTCAGTGAGGTAACAAAATGCTTACCGGTTAAATGAATGTCTTGGTGAAATAAGTTGATATGTTATTGAAGAGAATCCTTTGTCTTCGAGGTCCTTACTGAATGACATCCTATGATAGCCTCAACTATTCAAGTAATATGTCCTAGCATATACAATACATGCAAACTGTTCTTAACAGGATTTAGGAAAATCAGTTATATGTCAAAGTGGAGAAATGCGAGTTTCATGTTTCTTGTACGGTATTCCTGGGGTATTTTATTTCTCACCAACGGGTTGTAATGGACTCGTACAAGGTACAAGACAAGGCAGGCAAGACATTGAAAACAATGTCAAGTCTGTGCTCAATCTTAACCACTTTGTCAGCTACCAGTAGAATTATTAGAGCCTCTGCCCATACCCCAGAGTCCATGGTCCAACATTTTGGACCTGCCCAGTTCTCAAGGATTAACAACAATTCTGACCATTATTGATGGGTTCTCCAAGGCTTGTTATCTGGAGCCACTTAAAGGCTTACCAACTGCCATGGAAACCGCCACAAATCTCTTCTACCATGTGTTCCACACATTCAGCATACCTGAAGACATCACGTCAGACCAAGGACCCCAGTTCACCTTACACCTCTGGCAGGATTTCTGTAAACAACTAGACATGTACGTGATTTATACCTCAGGCTATCATCCCCAAAGTAAGGGCAGCTGGGACGTTCCTACTGCTGGCGATAACAGGACCGGTGGAGCAAGTTCTTTCCCTGGGCCATGTATGCACAGAACTTACTTACTCATTCCTCTACAGGCCTCATGCCGTTCCAGTGCATGCTCGGCTACCAACCGCGCATGTTTCCATGCTCTGGAAATCCATACCCTCGGTTCTGTTGGGCGCCAACAGATTCAGGCGAATTAGCAAAGGCCCCACCACAATTACCAGCCAGTCCATAAAAAATGTCTGTCGACAAGGGACCTCAAGCTACATTTACCTTGCAGGAAGTTGAGCCACAAGTATATAGGCCCTTTTCGAAGTTTGCAGCAGATCAACTCTGTCTTGTGGCTTTTTTGTTACAGTAAAATCTGAAGTGAGGAATTATTAGCTTAAGTAATATAACAACCTTTTTCCTGCATCATACTGTCATAACGTTTAAACATGCACACGACATTGCATAATTCACAATGGTTTTTTTTTTCTTTATTGATTTAATTCTTAAATTAATTCAGTCAGCATAGACTGAAAATTAAATGATATGATTTCAGTCCCCATCACATCTCCACTATTTCTTATGTATACTGCTACATGTTTTTTCACAGTCATGCGACCGCGGGGACGTTCATGCAGAAAGACAGATTGTGTATGTCAGTTTCCATAAACATTTGTGATACTGCTAATAATTAAAATTATTTTGGGTAAATCTTTATCCCAAGATGACTTGGTTCAATATGATATCAGGAGAACGTGATTAAGGAGAAATAGCAGAAGGCCAGAACAGAGGAAGTGGTGATCCCAGTGCAGTTAACAGAGGCAGAGAACCAGTGCGCTGTGTCTATGAAGTAATGTCTCTCCCCTTTGCTGGCACGCGCGCGGCCCTGTGTCTTAGACTGCGGGACGACAGAGGGAATTATGGGGGGATGGGTCTATGGCAGCTTGATTTATAGGCACCTTTGAAGTGAGTTCATTCCAGCTGTATAGCTTGCCGTGCTCTATTGCAGAGCTTGGGCCAAAGCCCCCAAAGTACAGAAGCAGAAAAAGATCCCTGTAGATCAGCAGCCCCACCACCCCATAACCTAAAATCATACACATCAGCATTTTTGACAAAACCCATCAAGATATATCTGAGTTGTTGATGGAAACGTCCTTCTGTGCTCACTTTTCCACCAGAGAAATGTACACTTGTAACCATTAGAGTAAAATGTGACCGAAGAAAAAGAGATGGAAGGTGGTCTAGTTTTGATGCCTCTTCTGAGACTTATAAAAGAGGAGAACGGAAGACGTGTTAAAGTCCAAACCAGCAACTGAGAACACCAGTTGTGCTTATACTTGGATAAATGTTCAAAAGAAACATTTGTTTGTGAAACCGTGTTTGCCTAGGTAGTCATGTGTTTGAAGAATTTGTGCTAGTTCTTGATATGTACATAATGATATGTAAAGAACTGATGTGAATACACTAGAAGTGTGCCGCAATCTGGATTTTATTGGCTTCTTATAGGACCAAATGTCACATCCAATGTAGATTTGTTATATGTGCGGAAAAATAAAAGTCATCTATAGTATCGAAAATTAAGGTCATAATTCATAGACAACAAGCAAGCCATTCGAAGGCAAATTTATATTATTTGTAATCACAGACAGAGTTTAAAAACCAGGAAAAACACACAAATTAATGACACCAGGGTAAAAAACAGTAACAATCACATTTATATTGTCTAAAAGTCCACAAGGATAGACTAGAGAGGGATATAAATATTTTACAGGGGTGTGTCAAACTAGGCCCAGCTGCAAAGAAGATTCAGAGGCCATGGAGAAGCAGGAGAAAACAGGACACAATCAGAAGGTGTGCATGGTCTTATTGTTTAGTAGATGTGCCACATAGGAAGACACAGCATTAAAGGGCCAATCGGATGCCACTTTCGGATGCCATTTTTCCACAAGTTTCGATTTTTTTAGGGGCTTGGTGAAAAGTCTATTATGTACGTTGACCACAAATTATCACTGCTAGTGCTAGAAAAAATCCCTTATATATTTGTCAAAACATCTCTGTTCACAGTGACCTATTTCAGTTCATATTGGTTTAAATGGTACAGTCTCTGTTCAACCCACATCTTTGCTTCTACTGCTTCAAAACCATTTAATTTTTTGTTAATGACTAATTAATCATTAACATACATTGTTATAAACATCTACAAAAGTACGCTTAATGTACTCTTACCATGTTACCAATGCACACAGGTTGTAGTAAGCCAATCACCTTAATGCATTGTTTGGTATGTAACAATAATTCATAATTGTTCTCATATTGTGACAAACACGCCAGGTTAACCATTCCAACCAGCACTTACCACTCAGGTGTACCTTAGATGCATCTGCACTCAGTCACTCACCCTATATGTACAGAATCCCTTTACTCAGTGTTAGCATTCTGCTGCTGACCTGCTCGCCTCATTTTTGTCCAAAGCTCCAGCACCATGCTCCAGAGCCTCCTAGGAGCAAAGCCAACCCTCTCCTCCTGCCTGCAAATAAAGCGACCCACTGCATCATTATCTCTGGCTCCTGTCTGGTGACAATTATATCAAGAAGGTTGTACATAGAAAAGACGAGAGCTCCTAAAGTGAACACCTTAGCTGCATTCATCAGGAAACTTTGGGAAATAGTGTGTTGGAACATGCTCGTGATGTTAAAAGTTCTAAAATAGGGTAAGCTAACATAGAGTCGGAATTCTGTGCATATTCCTGCAGTAAGCCATAGCTAAGAGACATAAACAAAGGGTCTAAAGGAGGCGTGCAGGCTGCTGTTTGAGCAACTGCCTTTTTTAACAACTCCTCCATTGTCTTCATAAGGTGCCTTTGCTACCACTATTTATTTTGGTGTCTTTTAAACAAATAATGTGTGTGTGTCTGTGTTTTGTCTCGGCAAGTGTTTTTAGCGCTGATATTAGTGATAGGCTGCTTATCTGTCATTGTCTGAATTTGTTTGTCACATGGTGTGAGAGAGCTGTTGTGTCATACAGAAAGTAGCGGAGTATGTGCTTTGACAAGGCATGTCAGCTGATGCAGGGGTTATGAGTTTTTTTAAATCCCAAGCGAAGGTCAGCAGTCAAACTTCCACAGCTCACATACTCGCTTTTTTAATTCTTCAATCATATTATTTAATTACTACTATTGTGGAATTGATAGGATGAATTATGTTTTACATTTTCACTGGTTTGTGCAAAGATTCCTGTTTCTGCTTGTCTTAGCTTGTTGCTATGTTTAGCTGCTGGATAAATTTCAGTATGTAGCTCTGAATGTTTCAAACTGCTATGATTTAAAATTAAAGTTCTAAGATATGCAAAAGTTTTCAGCGTTTGTGGGGTTTTTTTAAATTTTGGTTTTGTTTCTTGTTTTTTAGTTTTTAGAGAAGTATTTGTTCTAACTTCTGTGTTCTGTTATAACTTGTTATAAATGTATCCTTGAATTACCAATATGTAAGACGCAAATGTAATATGAGCTAAAATTTAAAGAGGGGTGTGTGTGTGTGTGCATTTGAGACAGGATATCTGCCCTCTTCAAGCAAGGATTTTGAACACACACATCACCGATCTGCGTTTTATTGCCTATGGGAGCTCGACACTGTTTACAAGTTTCCATGGGGAAGAGTCATAAAGCTGAGGGTGAAAAAAAGCAAAAAATACTGGAAATGACTTCTCTTGGTTATTCATCCTGAGTCACTTCCCATTTGGCAGCAAAGCTGTTATATGTTATCACTGTCTATCTAGTAGCGTATTTTGTGCAATTGGTAGAAAACAAAGCTGGGGCCATCCTTCTAACTGTGTCAGTACTGAAAGATTAAATAATACAGGAAAAGAGAATAAGTCAAAGCCAGTTAAGACTGAACTAAAGCGCCAAGAACTGATGCTTTGACCTTTCGGTTAGATACATTGAGGGAGGAAGAAAGAGGAAAAATAGATGATGAAGTAGAGGTTTACCACAGTTCTGCTGCATTAACCAAAAGGGTCATTCGCTGCTATATCTACAGCCTCGACCAGCAGCCATGTGTCAGGGGTAATTGCTTCCAGTTGCATGTGACTGCATGCGGGTATTAGAGCTGCACAATATACCGTTTCAGCTTCGACATCGCAAAGGGTGAATCTGCTAGTCACACTGCAGGATGTGAGTTTATATGCATCACAGTTCAGAACACATGATTAGTGGATTCATTACGAAACATGAAAGTTAAGGTCTTAAACATTTTAAGCAATCAGAAACAATGCTGTTTGTAGCTTTAATGAAGATTAATTATGTTTACTTTATTTACTTTAAACATTTATGGCTATGCAGTGTAATTTTAGAGGAAGTGGTAGTGCAGTGGTTGGACTGTTCATTAGAAGACCAGGGTTTGATTCCCAGCACAACTGAGCTGCTACTGCTGGGCCCCTGAGTAAGCCCCTTAATCTGTAATTAATCAGTTGCATAAAAGAGATAAATATCGCTTTGGATAAGGGTGTCTGCCCTTATGTCATTGTAATTTTTACATTTGATTATTTTATTTCTGTATCTGAATGTCTATAGTGATCATCTATATTAACTGTACATCTATTATTGACTGTACCTTTGCCTCCAATCTGGTCCATAGGAGCTTCTAAATTATTATTGTTGCTAATACATCAGTATTGAGACTAAGCCCACAGTGCCTGATGACAGAATCTGAACCGAAATGACAGAATGTGCCTTTACATCTTGGTTTTAAAATTACAACAAACTTTTCCTTTTATTTTCTTACCTTTTTATTTTCTTCCTAGTGCTGAACGGCAGTCCTGATGCAGGCCAAGCAAAGTATTGTAGCATATTGCATATTGGTTAGGAGAAAAACTGTAGCAAAACAATCAATGTATAAAATACAATATGTAATTCAGCAATCCTTGTCAATGCTAATCTAACCAGAAACTAGCTACAGGGCTACAGATTAGCAATGGCAGATTTCATAACCTTTCTTCTACCTACAGTATATAGACTAATTGGTAAAGTTGCATCGCTGGTCAAATAAAAGTTTGGTTTAAAGATAAATGGGCAGAAGTTTTATATGTAACTGGACCTTTTTGTAATTAAGTGATGTCGTTTCTATGTTCTTTTAAAGATTTGCATTAAAGGATTATTAGATTTGATGGGGGAAAAAACCTTAAGATGTACATTCACTTAGTCATTTTTTCTAGGTAATGCAAGCCAACACTGGGCATTATGCGTGTGCACATTTACAGCAATTTAGTATGACCAATTACACCAGATTTGTTGTTTTTTGCGTTGTTTTTTTAGAAAATAATAGTAGGAAACTGCAGAACTTGGTGAATGAGGAAGCTGTATATGAACTAAACCAACAAAAACATTTATCGTGCTTTAATAGTGAGGAAGTGGTTCTTAACTGCAAATAATTATGTTAATAAAGCGTTTGACTTTGAATGGCACAAGTGTGTTCTCTTTTTCTGGCAGAGAGCAAAAGGGAGTGAGAGAGAGCAAAAATTGTTTTCCTTGAAGCACTTCCCAGGATTTTTCAACATGGGTGGATGTATTCTGACCCTGCAATTATGCTGTTTTCCTATCCATCTAAACGTGTCAAGCAGAGCTTAGGGTCATTGTCACCCCTAAAGAGAGGGCTTAAGTTCGGCTATTCACTTAAACTATTACACTATACATCTAAACTGTTCCAATTTATTTTTCTTGCTTCTTGAAAGCATCATATCCATTAGTTTAATCCTCATTCTGCTACCGACATGCACGGGCACACCATCGAGACAAGTGCTCTGGGGTTTAAAAACTCTTTGGTACATTATGTAGTAAACCACCACTCAAATTTAGAAGCCCACCCTTGGCTCCAGGAAATGGTTTACAAATACCCCTCACACTTGCCAGACCACTACACTGTGTACTTATTTTGTACCTAGTACTTAAGTGGGCTAGATCTACACATCAGACATGCAGCAATGCCAAACCCCTGCAGTGCCACTCTTAATTCTTCAGACTAGACTGGAAACTTTTAGGCAGGAAGCACAGCTGGCCACTTCACTAGCTCTTTCAGCAGATGCAGTGGTCATTTAGGTCACTCTTGGTTCAGTTAAACTTTCTGATATTGTCTTTCTGTTTTTCAACCGAAAGAGCTTTTAAGATTCTCCCTTTTGCTGAGTATTCGCTTGAGTTATTAGTTATGTTGCTTGTGACAATTCATGTCTAACCTATTAAAGGGTTACAGAACAGTTTCTCAACTGTAAATCTGGAACAGCTTGATTGATATAAAAGCTTGCGTATAGCGTTAAATCATGCATTCCATTTCTCCAGGATAAAATTAATGTACCGTGGAGTACAAAACATTATTCAGTACTATCACCAGGTAGAACATTCTCTACCAATCTGTAAATTCCCAAGCGGCATATCTGAATTGACATGGTAGATCCAAAAAAGCAGGTTTAGAGTTTGTAGAGATAACAGTCATCTTCAGAACTTAAAGTTATTCGAGATAGAAATCTAAGCCTGTTACTTACTAGAGTAGGTTAATGACAAATGGAAGACAGTGACGACAATGTCCATGTTTGGTCATAAATCTGCTCCGTATGGTTAGTGGGAAAGGGAGGAGAGTGTGGTCTCAAAGGATTAGGACCATGTTTGTTTATTCAGAGTGGAATAATATACTTGTGACCCCTAGTACAGTCATACAGTTGCCCCTGAACACCCCTCTTCCCTCCGGCACCACGGAGACCTCCTGCGGCTACTCTTCTCATCTATGCTGCCCCTTTTAATTCAACGGTACTCTCATTTTTGTTGAGTCTCTGCATGCCATGAGTGGATTAGCTCACTGTACACTTTCTTCACACTGTGCTCCTCTGTCTGTCCATCCCACCACTTTTTTCCTTTTTTTCTGCATTTTTTTCATACACTAAGCTTTTACCACTAAATACCACAGCAGTGTGTAGAAAAGACTGCCTTTCTTGCGTTCTTTATGCGGTGACTCTCCAAAACCTACTTTGGCACACTGAAGTTGACTGCATACTTTTGTCAATGAAAACCAGATGTAAAATGTATGGCAGGTTTTTTTTTCTTCTACTAGAAAAATTGCAGGCAAGACCTCTTTTGATAATTTATGTTTGTATTAATAAAACTTAAAGCTGCATCTATTTTCACATAAATGGTGACAATGAGTAATCTAGGATAGTTTGAAATGTTTTTTCCATAGACTTACATAGTATTCATTTGAGATGTAGGGAATCTTTATGTAATATTTACTCCAGAACACACAAAAAGCTTACTTAATAATTAGGTAACCCAGTTAGTAACCCATGTACAGTTTTATACATAGAAGCCACCAAAAAGTAGAATACAATGAAATTTAAATCAACAACAAAAACGTTTTAGAGAGTATTTTCTTGCCACTGCTGCTTTTGACTTATTAGGGATAGATACACTACCCATCCCAAAAAAAATCACACACACACTAATATTTTTTGGACTGCCTTTGGCTTTGATTATAGTACCATTTTTACCAAGATCCTTTATTGCTGATGGGAGAGTCGGACTGCTGCACCAAGTCTTTTCTAGCACATTCCAAAAATTCTCAATGGGGTTAAGGTCTGGACTCTGTGGTGCCCAATCCATGTGTGAAATTGATGTCTCGTTGTCTGAACCACTCTTTCGCTTTACAATTTGAACCCGATGAATCCTGGCATTGTCATCTTAAAATATGCCCGTGCCATTAGGGAAGAAAATATGCATTGATGGAATAACTTTCAACATATTCAATTCAGTATGTTCAGGTAGTCAGCTGACCACAGGTTCAGCACATAGCGTTACTGAACTGAGACCTAACCAACTGCGGCAACCTCACATTATAGCACTTTCTCCACATACTTGTACGGTAGGCACTAGGCATGAAGGGTACATCACTTCATCCACCTCTCTTTTTACATGCCAATAATTTGACACATATGAAACGGATCAATATTCTTTTCATGAACACAGAATGTGTCTTCCGACATGGTTGTTTATACTCACTGAGATAGTTTGGGTTGAATAACTTCTTGCGAGCTAAAACATAATTATCCACGTACCAATTATCCAATAGGAAGCTCTTTTTGTTTAGTTAAATTCAGGTGGTGAATTAGTTTTTTGGATGGGCAGTGTATAAATTTTCTAATTTATAAATTGAATTAAATTTTTAAAAATGCCACAAATTTTTTACGTAACGAATTGATCACTGATTTATTCCTAGCAATGTTTTTTTAAACAAGTGGTATCATTGTCTTAATGAAGTATAGGGATCTTGCAAATCTCCCATAGCCCGGAGATTTGTGGTTTTCTGCAACACTAGAATGGCCTGTCCTATGTTTGGACTTTACAACACACTGTACATTTACACTTGCTCTGGTGGGAAGCCTGGTAAATAACAAATAACATGGCTGTCAATAATGGCCCACATAGCAAGTACTTATTATGGTTCCTTGATGTTTACGACAGTTACCTTTAGTAGAGTACAGAGTGCCCGACCAGGTAACAGAAGGCTATCTTTTACAGCTTAAGAAAATGACAGGTTAGACCCTGTTTATGTCTGTTACTTTGCCCAGCCCTGACCCCACAAACACCTAATAGCCGAGCTAACTCTAAGATCCAGCTGGCTACGTAAGACCGAAGAAATAAGAGGGCTTTATTAGCTTTGTTTATCAGCAAAGCTTATAAAACCCTGTTATTTCTTTAGTCTCATGTAGCCAGACCTTTGGGCTACCAGCAGAATGTCTGGACTACAAAGCAGCTTTTGTTGGCATGATGGTTGACATGTGAAGCAACCAATCACATTTGTTCTCGTTTTTTTCAGCATCTCGCTCAGGGCCGTGAAATTATTAATTCAATCTCTTTACAAAAACATACCAACAAGCAACATAAATCTAATTTAATTGTAACTTTTAATACTCTCAAAGCGGTCATATGCATTAGACATTTTAGTCAGTGGTTCAGAGGCAGGACCTCTAAGGTTGAGACTACTATTCCTTCAACTCCATAAAGTGCGGTATTTAAGCAGGTTCTCATTCAATTCTTTAATTTCCCAAGATTTATACAGTGAAATTACGTTTTGGATTAAGATATCAGTTTGCTGAAATGTTCATAGAGCTAGTACAATAGTTTTGTCTGCAAGGCAAATCGCAGCTTCATATTAATGCACCGGTTCTACTGTAATCTTCTGATTTTCATAGTTCACCCTACACAGAAACAATTATAAAGAACGCTAACATATATTATTTTTTTAAAATTTTGTAGTAGTTAAAATAGTAAATTTAATAAAGTTTGTGTTTGAGTGTCTGTGCTTTGTTTCATACTACCACTGTTTCCTTGAATATTCAGACACAGGAAAATCCTGAAGATTAGCACTTTCTTGGTAACATGACAATTTGTTATCTGGAGCAAACACAGCTGTTTGAAGGCACAGAAAATAGCTGTAATGTGAGTGATAATTCTAACTGTTTTGTGAACATTCCACAACGATAAATTAATTATTAACAGATAAGTGAGTTGGAATTATCTTCTTATAAATGCACAAATGTAGCTGAAATGTTTTTATTATATTTTATATACATATGTATTATTCATTTTGTCAATGATTTTTCTATGATGTTATAATAATTACATATAGCTGAAGTAATTTCCTTTTTTTTATTTACTTTTTTATTAACCCTAGGCATAACTTTATATTTTAACTAACTGCTAATTAATCGCTCTAATAATTGCAGATAATCTGACTACCAACATAATTGTTTGTTGCAGCCCTAGTTACATGCGCTGCACGTCCAAAAAAAGTCACCAACTGGATTTAACTAAGCAAATAGGTAAGAGCCTCTCATTGGATAATTAGTATATGAATAATTATGTTTCAGCTGCCAACAACTTATTTAACCCCAGCTGATGCAGTGAGTAGCTTCTTCTTTCTTAAACAACCATGTTGGAAGACACATCCTGTGGTTGTGGAAAAGATGTTAATCTCTTTCAGAAGTGTCATATTATTGGCATTGTGACATTGCTGAAGCATATTAAAACAATGCCACGGCGAATACATTCTGTAATTAAAGCCAAAAGCGGTCTGACGATATATATGTGTGTGTGTGTGAGACTTTTTTGGACAAGCAGTATAACACTTGTTACATCCAGTAAACTCCACTTTCATTCATCCAGTCAGCCAGTCATGTGCCAAAAGCACAATGCATAAAATTATGCAGAGGAAGGAAAAACATCAGGTATCTGATTGTGATCTCAATGACTCAGAAACTGCCAAACCCCTGTGGTGCATAATGGTTTCTAGAGTTCAACACACAAAGGTGAGAGAGAAAAAAACAAATTCAGTGAGAAGCATCTGTGTGGGTGGATACGCCTTGTTAATCTGAGAGGTCATAGCAGAATGTGCAGATGGTTTCAGATAGAATGGTACAGACTGATTAAAAGCTACAAGCATCCCAAATATCTACACCTTATCGGTATAAGTATCCCAAATGCTTACTCTTGGTAGGGTAAGCCAGAAAGCATCTCGAAAATTGTAAAAAAATGAGGTTGACAACAATCAATAACCAAATCAGGTGCAATTTTTGTAAGCCGACACCAAAAATCTGATGTCACAGTAACCACAGGCCCACCAAACCTGCACAGTTTAAGACTGCAAATAGGCCAGATGCTGTTTTTTGCAGTCTTCAGCTTTTGATGTTAAAGATGGTCAACTGATAGCTATCTGAAGATGTTCATAACAGTTCTAGAGACCAGATGTTGTCAAGTGCCTCTTATGTTACATTAGTACTAATGATAGTAGTAAATCATTCTAATTGGAGAAGGATAAAGAGACAACTTCATCAGTTATACCAGATTGGCCATTTTTTTTATTGGGAACTTTAGTTTTAACATTCTGTAAACACCCCAATTCCTCTTTTAAATCTAAAAATGATTTAAATTTTTTTTTTATTCATTTTTTTTTACATCTGTGTAGAAAGGATTTGCCAAACAGGTTGCTGATGTCCGTGTGCAAAATTAAAATGTGAAAGACGTCAGCTATAGGTCAAAGTCGAAGAAATGATTTACTAACACTGTTAAAACCCCAACTCTATGTGGATTTTGAAGCGTAAACAACAAAAACCAGACGGCTTTGTTTCCATTCATGGCCATGATGTGGCTTTGCAAGCAGGATCCAAGGACAGCACAAATTCCAAAGCCTAGAGTTTGCTCTCCGACTACGTTGTTAAAACAAAAAAGCTGTCTATTCATTTTCTTTCAGTGACTGGCTAGAAATGTTTAAATAAGCTAGTGTGACTGTTTAAATCTTAGGTTATCTGTCCTTTCTGCACAGTTGCCTTCGTCTGATAAGAATCCTTCTCTCCCTCACTTTTCCTTCTGTTTCTTCTGTTTTGCCTTATCTGATAGAGTGAAAGCCAAAGCCAGAAGCAATGGCAAGTGCACAGTCACAGGCAAATGCTCTTAAATGCACTTTTCTCCCTGTATTTCAGTCTCAGACACCCTTATCCAATGCAACATACATTTATCTTATTATGCAAACTTTATATGGAGAAATTGGTGGTTATTAGAAACTTGGTGGTGCTAGAGATCAAATCCTAATCTTCCAATAAGCAGTCCAACACCTTAAACACTGTGCTACCACTTCCCTTTCCTGCATTATATTAATTATATCATGTGTCATTTTTAGGGTGCTGTATTTTCTCCTACATATAAGTCCGACTTGGAATTTCTGGCTGTTTTCCTGTAAGCAGACTGATCACACTGTGCTGGTGTGTCTCTCTCCACAATGTTTGGTTAAGGAAAGCATGGTTTCTTCCAGCTTGCTTTCTGTCTTTGTCTTTTTGTTTGTTTGTTCTCTACTGTGATTTCTGCTTCCAGTTTTTTCACTGTTAACAAAAATATAACAACAACAACAGAAAGAAAACACACATATTTCTAATGTGATTTTTATCCAGAACAATTCTCTAGTTTTTGTGTAATGTTCACATGAAAGAAGAGTACACTATTTCCACACTGAGTAGGATCCTGAAAGGTTGCCTTCCTTTTCCATAGTTTCAACGAAGCAATGACTCACACAGAAGATTTCTACCATCTTTCTCTTTTTTTTCCACTGTTATAGCCACAGAGTTGGGGCTTCTTTTCTATATGTATTTATTGTGCCTAATTTTGCCTGTCCCACAGACCACATACTGCTCCAGTGCTTTTACTTTCTGGGCAAAGATATTCATAATAATAATTGCTTTCTGTGAATATAGTATTAGAACACCTTAATTGTATCTGGTGGTTTAGTACCTTGGGTAAAGTGGAAAGAACAGGCTTAAACATTTCCAGCATGACAATCCATCCGTGTATAAAGCCCCTAAGCTCCATGAGGACTTGGTGTGTTAAAGTTGTTGTGGAAAAACTGGCCACCCCAGACCTCCTAATCAAACTTTAGTGCTGAATAGTATTGTGGCTGAATAAGCACACTCCACAATCTAGTTAAACACCTTTAATATAATATAATAATTAATTAACAGTATAATTAACAGTAGTGTAAGAATTATTATAGGGTGGAAAATTAGACTACATTTACATTTGCAGAATTTGGCAGACACCCTTATCCAGAGCGACATTTATCTAATTTATACAACTGAGCAATTAGGGGTTAAGGGGTTATATTGCAAGTATTTAAGATCAATTATTACATTCTGCCAGTAAGTATTGCTTTGCTTTTCAGTTTTACTCCCTCCACAGCTTTTAACCAAAACCAGCCTGGACCTTTTAAGAGCATGAAGAGTGCTTACATCACATTCCCAGCCTCTGGGTTCAATCATGTTTTAACCCAGGGTCAATGATGACCTCATACTCTTCTTTCTGAGAACCAAGTCATGAGTTGCCTGCTTTCATTTCATATGTCCAAACTGTCTACTTATTTCTCTGCTGCTCGTTGCCTTGGCTGCGTTTGCCCAATGTTTTAAGTACTTGGCAATTGCTATAGTGCAGTTATAACGGTCCCCACCCTTAACAAAACAGTATCTGTATATCAGGTTTTGAAATCAGCAAGCCTAAAGCTCTTGTGTGTACTTGTGAATGGAAGTTATTAAATCTAAAGTCTACTTGTCCCCTAAGGCTATAAATATATTTGCTGCTGGAATGTAGTTTGTCCTTGTGTAGAACTATAAACGTCAGAAAATAAGAACGCAATTTAAGCTATTTTTTTATTCTTGATGTCGATAAGCTTCGTTTAGGTGCATAAATAATCCCCATGTATATTCAGTTATTTATTTGGAAACACACTCCAGCTCCAGGCTTACAAGACTGTGTCAAAAGTCGCAGTAAACTTACTATTAGGAAGTAAGACACATAGGGGGTCATGAGCAGTGTTCCAAATGGCAATGCAGTCAAATCACAGGTGCATCCCTGCTGCCCACACACCCAATCAGATATCATCATAACCGAGACTCAAAGAAACTGATGGCAGGTACTGACACATTTAGACATGTGACGAACATAATAGATAGAAATGTCAATTTAAAGGCCTAAGAGAATTCTGCTTTCTGGTGGCCATTGCCTCTGCTATCATTTAAAACTATTTCACAGTCCTTCAACAGCGATTTTAATGACAGAAAGTCACTTAAGAGATTCCCAGAACTGAGGAATAGCTACATGTCCTGTTAGCTGTAGCACTACAGTAGACAATGCAAGATAAAGTAAAAGCATGTTTACACTGACAAATGTTATTAGTTCTTTTTTTGCTAGATTTTGCACAATGATTTAGTACAAAACTAATAGAATTTTTCAAAATGGTTTTTTATTTCTTTAGTTTTCTCTGGGCCCTGGATAGATGTTAGTAAAATAATAATATAGTCATAGTATATCATAGTATAATAATGATGTATAGCAAAGGCAGCCTTAGGGACTGAGCGCTAATTTATGGTTCATTGTTGCTGTGAAGAAGTTCTTAAAGCACAGCCATCAACTAAGTAATAGTGTCATACTACAAAAGCCTGTCAGCAGTTTGATAGATAATCTTAAGCATGTCTCAACATGCTTGAATTAAGCCTATTTTTTAATCTAAAAAAAAGAGAAGAGGAAACTGAGAAACTGCATTGGCTTCCTTTTATCCTTTAGTTAGTGATTACATGATTCCTGAGGCCATGCAAGCACTTTAAAGATCGCTCCTTTATTTTACTCGTGGCAGTGATTATCGTCATTATTAGGTGATGGAAAATGGATAACATTGGCAAAGAAACATATTATCTTACATGCAGCCCTCATCAGCGTCTCGAAGATCTTTTGGCAAACTAAACCTGTTAATACAAGGCTGTAACAATATTAGTATGTAATAAGGCACTGTGTAAAATAGGTGTAAATGTGTTGAATAAATGTTTGATGTGAAAAGTGATGCTTCTGTATACTTCAATCATCCGCACATCTTCTATATACACTAGGTGGCCTGTGCAAGACAGCCTAAATGCTTTTATGTAAATATTTACATGTGCAGAAGGGAAATGTTTGCATCTTTTCAGCCAGATACTTTTTTTCTATTCTACAGTGACAATAGTCAGACGCTCTGTTTTTACAACCACTCTATTCAAAGCCCTATGCAGAAGTAAGTGGAAGTAGGGAAAATATATGATTAAGTGTCAGTTCTTTTTAACAGCAGCTCTCTGTGTGCGCCTGGCCTGCTATCACAGAGCAATAAAAGTTCATGGGCATTATGTGCAAGGTCTTATGAGACAGAAACACACTTTTTCTCCTTGCTACTTGCTTTATTACCTTACTCATACTCAGTCTTTATCTGTGTGGCTGTGTTTTACAGAGACTGACACTGACCAGGGAAACATGAGCGAGCGCTTTGACTGTGACAACTGCAAAGAATCCCTGTATGGTAGGAAGTACATCCAGGCAGAAGAGCATCCCTACTGCATTCCCTGCTACGACAGTCTGTTTGCCAACACCTGCGATGAGTGCAAGGAGCTAATAGGCCATGATGCAAGGGTGGGTTTTTTGGGGTTTTTTTTATAACAAATATTACTGTTTTGTTCTTTCGAGTAGCCCCTATAATTAACAGAGACTTTGCAACATCAGACAGATTCTTTGAACTAGAATAAATGAAAGCTATTTAGTAAAATAAAATTTTGTCCCCAGTCACTACAGTAATAAATAAAACACTAAACAACATTTCCATGATCTAAATAAACAACCTAGTCCTCTGGAATCAAGGATTAAAGATCCAGGGACTTGAACCCACAATCATCTGTTTAGCAGTCTAACAGCACTGAGCTACCTACCCTGAATAGACTAATAAAATGTGACAACTGAGGGACAAGAGACAATAAGTGTGTGTGTCTTTGCTGTACAGTCTGTGGGCAACAAGTTACACTGCTGTCTGTTTACATGCATATACTAGGTGCAGTAAAAGTCTATCTATGTGCAGCTAATTTGCACATTGTATCATGTTATTGTAACTTGTACAGCCATCGGAAATGTCTTTGGTTAGATAATGTTATGGTATATGGTTATCGCTTGACAAAAAACATTTATCTTTTTGTACGTTTTGTAATGAGTATTTTGAGGTTCTATTATAAACGTTTTAAACTATTATAAAAGAGTACATATGTTTTGGTATTCTGATCACCACTACATGGATTTTATTATGTGTGTTTCTGTGTGTAGGAGCTGTTCTATGAAGATAGGCACTACCATGAGCACTGCTTCCGCTGTTTCCGCTGTGATCGCTCATTGGCTGATGAGCCCTTTACCAGCCAGGATGACGCGCTACTCTGCAACGACTGTTACTGCAACGAATTTTCCTCCAAATGTGTTGCATGTGACAAGACTGTCATGCCTGGTGAGAACCCACATATTATCAAATAATATGAAGGACAGTTCACAACTCACAACCTTAAACAAGGTCCCTGGTTTAATCCTGGGCATGGATTTAATCCTTGACTTTGTCTTTGTGAAGTTTGTTTGTGTGTGTGTTTTTTTCCTTTAAACACCCCAGAAACATATTTGTATGTGAATTGCCTACTCTCAATTACCACTTGTTGTGGATATGTGTTTGTGCACACAATGCATAGACTTGTCTTGGAGTGTAGTGGAAATAAAGATAAATGATTTAGGTAATTTATTTGTATAGCACTCTTTAATACCCCAGGGATAAAAAGAAAAAAAAAAGTCATGTAACACCTTTGAGAATAAGCCTAACTAAATTCCTGCAATCTTCTTGCGGGAGGCATCCATTCCTCAGCAGAGAGATGCAGGTGAAATCACAAACAAGATTTGTTGGCCATTGGGAATATATTGGGAGTAGGAGGAAGACATGGAAAACATCCAGTTCTAGGGAGATAGACAAAAATTTTAGCAGTCAGCATAAAAGCGAGATATGTGTGTAATTGCTAGTGTGCCGATCTTGTGGTCTCCCAGCCAAATCTGTGCGTGGAGGTTTGCCAAACATGTGATTAGAAGAGGTGATCATTTTATAAATATTTTATCAAGGGCTGTATCATCCAGAAAGAGTAATAAAAGAGGAAACAAGAGTAACATGAGTATATTTTTTGTGTTCTTGGTAATGAAAAAATGGTCAGTGTTAGGATCTTTTCAAATTTCCAAAAACATGGTCATTCAGTTTCATGTAATTCTGTACTAATAATCTAAAATGTAAACATATAAAGGCATTGCTTTGTTCCAAAAAAGCAAAACTTGTTTCATGGTTCTCACAGCAAAGCTTTTATTTAGCAGAAAGACACATAGTTAGTGGTTAGGCACTCAGTCTGTGATGTGGGAACAGCAAGTCAGAAACAATACACTCTATGTTACAGAAATTCACTTAAACACACATTGCATACCAAAACGTATTCGCTTTTCTCAGATTAATTTCACCCCATGGGTTCTAGACTGAAAACGACTCCTGTACTCCTCTCACCGTGTCAAAAGTCATGTTCCAGCTAAAGATTTCGTCAGTAAAGCCTAAAGGATGTTGTCCCCTTTATTCCCCTTACTGACTAAAGCTATACTGAGCTCTTTAATATGGCCTTACTTAGAAAACCCTTAGATGTTTTTTTTCTGTAGAACTTAAGTACCAGGCAGACTTAAAACATCCTTTATCGAGTATAATATTATCAGGTCATTATACTGTCACTAAAAAGCCTTGTTTTATTTGTTTTGGGGGTTTTTTCCCATGTGAAGAACATTTTCTTCCATGGGGGTAGAGATGATTTTGTCGAGATTAAACATGCTCTGGTATATTGTAAAAGCTGCATTATGTGTGCTGATCGTTAGAATAACCCCGCTGAACTCTTTCTTTCTCTCTCAGGCACTAGAAAGCTGGAATATGCTGGCAACACATGGCATGAGGGTTGTTTCATTTGCAGCAGCTGTAAGCAGCCTATTGGCTCCAAGTCCTTTATCCCAGATAAGGATGATCACTACTGTGTGCCGTGCTATGAAAACAAGTTTGCTCCTCGCTGCACTCGATGCAAACAGGTTAGTATCAGTAATTAGTTAGAAAAGCAGCACTCAGCCACTAAGAATTTTTCCCATGCATTAATACTACCTACAATACCTACTGTAATTAACCAAAATTCCTTTCAGGATATCAGCTGGGAGGTACACTGGGATTTTTGAGATGTTTGAAAATAATTATGCTTTCTAAAAACGTTAGAAATTGTGGAAAGCCGTCTTCTTCTTGTGTCCATGTAAAACTTAAATGAGACTTAAATCTTTACTGTTAGAAAATGTAGCATTGTCAGTTCTCAGCTCTAATTGGAGCATGGGTCATGTCCCTGTATTTATATTTTAGATTCTCTGATTTTTTAATACTTCTTAAATACTATTAAAACTAAAACTATTTTATACTAAAATATAAATGTACTTGCTGATACAGTAGGTGGATTGAAACGTTTTCTGGTGTGAACAAATATGTGTTTACTTCGTTACAAATGTAATGTTATTTTTAATAATATTTTAAATTATATATTTTAAGCAAACTATAAATGATATTGTACTAGGATCTTGGGGTTTTTGGCGTTAGATTATAGTGTAGTTCTAATAGAAATTAAATTTTGGGAAAAAAATCTGTTGCAACTTTTAGAGCTGTTTTTTTGGATTAATATGCAATGTTGTTATAAAATTGATATAAGTTTTTAATTTTTAAGACATGTCCAGGCCAAATCTAAATAATGAATCTTACTGTACTGATCTATTTATTGATCCATCGATCCATCTATCTGTTTTAGGTTTTGGCCAAAGGGGGTGTGACCTACCGTGATGAGCCTTGGCATAAGGAGTGCTTTTTGTGTGCAGGCTGTAAAGTGCAGCTAGCTGGCCAGCACTTCACCTCTCGAGACGATCGCCCCTACTGCCTTAAGTGTTTTGGAAACCTCTATGCTAAGAAGTGTGAGGCCTGCAGCAAACCAATTACAGGTACATTAGAGCATTTATATGTCTGTATGATGGATTAATTGTACATGATTTTATCTTGCTTGGCTCATACATATGTGTGTGTGTTCAGGTTTTGGTGGAGGAAAGTACATTTCATTCGAGGAGCGGCAATGGCACCAGTCTTGCTTCACTTGCTCCCGTTGTTCTGTGTCGCTTGTAGGAGCCGGCTTTTATCCTGAGAAAGACGAGATCCTGTGTCGTGAATGCAACAGCAATTTATAGAGTCTGTACTTACACTTTCATCTTTTTTCTGCAAAACACACGTTTTCCTGGTTACAAAACTATAATAAACAAAATAATTGTGAAAAACAAGTTTTCACAATTATCAACTGGTTCAGCACATGCTGTGGTGCTAACATAATTACCACTTGATTTAGCTTGATTTAGCTACCACTTGAGTAAGCACACACATTTTGGCCAACAGTGCAGTCTGTCTTTGGTTATATAGGACTAAGAGAACTTTATCTGTGTAAGAATTTCCCTGTTTTAAAAAAAAATACTATGCAAGATCCTGCTTAGTAATAAGCAGTCTGTTTATGTTTGTCTGTGCTATTGCTCAGCCAATGTGCTTAGACTTTATTATAATTTATGCAATCTGCAGTAAGCAAAGGCTCATCTCAGAGTGCAGCACGTCTCACTCTGCATTCATCAAACTGCAGATTCCTCAGCTGCACTACTCACTTGGTTGGGATGAAAAGCAGTCCATCATTTTCTTTAGCAACAGTAGTTATTGATAAACCACTAAAGCTTTCTTATCCTAGAACTACAACCAAGAGATGTAGTAATTATTACAGAGACCATTCTTTGTCCTGGTTCAGACATTCTATATGACTAGTGAGTGTATACTATATATAAATAATATACCTAAGACAGATTCCTCTATTAACATCAAAGAGTTCTAATAGGTTTTAGATAGGTTTTTTGCCAAGAAATACATATTTGGCATTGTATCTGATGCTTATGATCCAAGTCTGTTGAACTTAAAGGAAATGTTGATGTTCACTATTTGAGTTTTGTAGTTTTTTAAGCACTTTTAATGTGTTTAATTATCTGTTTTGTTCCCGAGTGTGTATACATGTGTGTATGTATGTGTGTATGTATGTATTTCACACCAAAAAAAGTAACTTGTACAAAGAACGTGGGAAATGAAGTATGATGTGTTTTACAGAAAACAATCATGCATTTGCACTATGGCCTGAATTAAGCATATCCTGTGCACAGATAGTGATTAATAAAAAGATATAGCATGCTTACACTGCATATAAACTAAATGCAAACCATTTTTCTATCTATTTTTTAATATTTGTTCTATACACATTCACTATTCTTTTAACTTTTTTATTCTTTAATATTCTATGTAGTTTTCATTTACATTTCTTTTAGGTTCACAGTTGAAAGTAATGACTGGGCAAGTCCCAGAAAAATGTATGTTGTGATATGAATATGTCAGCAAAAATGAATGCATGCTGTACTCATGATTTTTTTTAAAGAATTTCCTTCCCAATCTTTATCGTTTATGGCTTTATTACTGCAGATAATATTACTAATTTCATCATAAATAATTTCTAAATGTATGTATTCACTTTGAGCTTTGATGCTGGCTAGTCAGAGTTAGCTCATGCTTTTTTATGTTTATAGAAATATGTAATACTTTTAGATTGGAAAAATAGTTCTAAATTCTGTCCAATCGAAGTGTTGATGTTATTTGTTAATAAATATTGTATAAATTTCTAAGGTTTTGGTATCATTAAATATGTGACTGTAATATATAGATGTTCTGAACAGAGCCCTTCGTAGGATAAACTGGAACGCAACTGCATCCCAGCCCTTTTCGACCAACATCAGTGCCTCAGCGTACACTGTGTCGGGATGGGGCTAAAATGATTATCAACAAATATTTTTGTCATTAGTTATTTAACCCGATATGACCTAATTTAAGTGATCTGTGCAGTTATTGCTGTGGACCTAAATTATCATTCTGTGCTCAGTAGATGAAGACACATCACTGGATATAATCACAACTTATGTGTTTCTTTGACATAAAAAAGAAGTTCAATATAAGCCAGTAGCTTGTTGATGATTAATTCTAGTAGTGAATGCAATCAAAATAATTTGTATAGAAATAATAGAAACTTTAATTATTTGAAATACATATAAAAATTCTGATAGATAAATTAATAGAAAGTATAATTTAATATTAGCAATGGAAATGTATGTCATAATTTTTGTTTTATTGATTTGTTAGGGCCTTTCGCCCTTTCAGAGACGGCTGGGATAGGCTCCAACAGATCCCCGTGAACCCGAATTAGGAAAATAAGCAGTTATAGAAGATGAATGAATGAATGCACGATCTGTTAGGTGACACTCAAGCTTTTGAAGTGCACAAGCCAGAAAAATAGCTATTCCTTTTAATTATCGCTGATTAATCGACTATAAAAATAATAGTTTGTTGCAGCCCTAGTCTGGCATTCACTGTGCAATTTATTGTATGAGTAAATTGCATGTGATGAAATCCAAAGCCCAGAATTAAGTACCTGAGTACCCGAGGATAGGGGAAGTAATAAAGCAGTGGTTGAGTTGTTGAACTGCTAATTGGAAGATTGGGCTTCCATTTCATCACCACTAATCTGCCACTGCTGGGCCTCTGTGCAAGGCCCTTAACCCCCAATTTCTCAGTTGTATAAATAAATGTTAGTCACTCTGGATAACAGTGTCTACCAAATGCGTAAATGTGAGTATGCGGAACCCTCTGAATCAGATACTGAGCTTAAATGTTATCAGGATGTTCACATATAGATGTAAAGGTCAGGTGTTCCAATAATTTTGTCCATATAGTGTAAGCAGTACATTTGCTTACATACAGTTCAAGCAGTGCCGTATTTAGATTTTGGCCCAGTTTGTTTAAGTTTGTTTAGATGATTACAGTTTGTTTATCACTTGTATCATTGCCATGTATGACTTTAAATTCATCTTGCATTTTCAAGAGGTTCAAGGCTTTTTTTAGTCAGTGCCACCATATGTAGAAAGATACACAGGAACTAAACTACCTTTTTTCCTCTCTTTCTCATCAAGTTGTAATTGCAATACAAATTTTTTTTATCAAATCAGCAGTCAATATAGAAAATTTTGCACCGAGTTTTTGTAATAAAGATATGTAAACCTAGTGAATATATCTTTGTAAACATCCAAATAAATATACATTTTGTTAATATGCATATATAGCTAGAGTATATATATGAAATGTTTATATATATATATATATATATATATATATATATATATATATATATATATATATAAACATTTCACTATTCTTAATATAAAGGCATTTGTAGCAGCAGTGCTCATTAAAGACAGGTAGCAGCAGTGCTTATCAAACTTAGGAAGCTTCATCATTAACAAATTTTTTTCTATTTTAAATATAAAAATGAAATTTAAAAAATGTATTAACGCTTATCAGATAAAGTGAGAAAAATATAACATTAGCCACCTCAAAAGCAAGTTCCATTTAGCTTAAGTTTTAACAATATGCGTCCAAGGAGATTCTTTATTTCGTGTGAGAATAACAGTGGAAATCCTTTAGAATCTGGTTTCAAGTCTCATCTTGCACAGCTGCACCTAATACTCAAATGCTCCTGAAGAGAGTGATTACCAAGATCGTATGTGATCATTTAGAGCTGGAGCTAAACTATGTGGTAGGAAACTCCAGAATCACTGGTAGCTTTTCCAAATCATATAAACCTGAAACTTTAATTTTCAAAAGCTGGAAAAGTTCTGTGAAAATATAGAATCTTCCTTTCAGCACTTAAAATTAGGTTTCTATCAAAAATGTGAATTGTTTTTTTATTCACAGACTGATTTATGTGTGTATGCGTGCTCTTGCTGACTATGCTGTTTTATGAAAACGAGAAGCGCACACGCACACACACACACACACACACACACACAGAGGCAGATTCGCCCTGCTTGCTCGCTTACTCACTCATCTGCATTGGTAGATGTCTTCCTCCCCTTCTCTCTTTCAGCATTTTCACCAAAAAAGGTAATGGAGAAGGAGCTGGTAGAGGAGGAGGGGACAAGGCCTTCTGGTAGAAGTAGCAGGAGTTTGTGGGAGAGCATTTTATGTCAGGGGAGTCAGGACTGTAGAAACATCTGGAGTTGCTCAATTGCACTTCTACTGGGGGTCAGTTCAAACGCACACTGCCCCGAGGCGTATGGGGGGAAAAATCTAAGCTGATGAGAAATGGGAGGGTGACATTGGCAATCTACAACACATTGTAGTAAAAAAATGTGTGTATACAGCACCGAATAGTCCACAGATGATCTATCATACTTATAGAAAGTAAGCAGTGGTTGTATCGGGCTGTCCTGTAAGCAGCTGTATAGCTCACTTGCAATGAAACATACCTCTGTTTGTCTTTCTGTTATCTCAAACATAACTTTCAAATGTCTGTGCCTTGCAATCCTATAAAGTTATTCCCTAGTGTATATATTTATTATTTTGGTTGTGTTTGGTGCGTTTCTATGGTGGGTTACTTTCCCTATATTATGTTATCACATTCTTGCAACGTTAATGGTTTTCACATGTATATTAGATCAGAGAAATTCATTACGTGACCACATGACACATAGCGCAACGTTCAGTTAGCCAACGCTGATTAAATATGCTTTCTACATGCAATGGTGCTTTTTTTTTTTGCTTGAAACAGAGGCATTGCACAATTCATCTGCTTACAATAAAAAAAAGGCAAAATGGCAGTCCAGAAAATAATTCTTTCAGTCAAAAAGGATTAGCAGCTATTACACAGAAAAATACACTCCATTAAGGGTTACAGCTTTCATTTCAAAGGATATGACTCATGAAGGCAAACATAAACTGGTATGAGTTCACAGATTAGCATATTGTTCATTCATTTGGACTGAATTTAATTTCAAATCTGAAACGTTGCCTGCAGTAGTTATGTGTAAACAAATACCTTGAGCGACTGCCATCGACAGATATTAGCTCATGGGTTTTTAAGCGTCTTGTTTATATTTAATTTCTTTTATCCAAACCTTTATTTATAAGAGAAGCATAATATGAGAAAGCGTAAGTCTTTCTTTCACCTCATGTTTAATTGATAGCTAAGCGCATATCAAGTCCAAAGTAAAGTAGAAATCTGTCCATCACAGGAAAGTGACTGAAACCCAACCAAGATGGTTAGAAATTCGGACCAGTTATTTCCAGTCGAAAGTTTTATTTGAAATATTTATTTAAATATATAATTTTTATATAAAAAAGTTATAAGGTCATATTGATGTGCAATTCCTTTTAACACAGGGCAATAAAAAAATTCCCATAACAGCAATACTGTGTGTGTGTGTGTGTGTGTGTGTGTGTGTGTGTGTGTGTGTCTTCAACTAATGGCACCACATCCTTGTCATTACAGGATCGTAGTTTTAGCACGTGCCGCAAAGTGATTATTTGCCTAATAAAATGATTCCTCTAAATAATGTTTGAGGGCTATACAGATGCTAGACTCTTCTTGCTCAACAGGAAGCAGGTCTATAAAGCAGTGGAGAGGGTTTGTGATCATACAACCCAGATTGTTTCCACATGTACCACACAGTCAGTCTTTAAAAAAACTTTTAAGGGAAAAGCCACCTTATCAGCCTTACTGAGGTGAATAACTTCACCAGAATTCTTCAGTTGTGTTTGTTGTGTAAACTGTACAGTATTAGACACCTGACTATTATATTATAGACATTAGACTATTATTTTGTACATTATATTCCAGATGAATCCACTCTAACTCCTCTAATTAAATCCACAATTCCATGGATTGTTAAATGTGCTGTAAAGACTTATTCAGCCACAACATTATTAGTAAGTTTAGATACTGATGTTCGATAAGGAGGTCTGGGGTGCAGTTTATCTTAAAGTTGTGGGATTAAGGTCAGGACTCTTAACTTCTTCAACCCCAACCATAACACACCATGTCTTTTTGGACCCCTTAGTTTCCCCCCCTGAAATTATTTGATGCTACAAAATACAAAGACAGGCAGCATCTGCAGCAGGGGCCTTTTAGTGTGGCGTTTGCATGTTTTCTCTATGCTTGTGTGGGGTTCGGCCGGGTACTCCAGTTTCCTCCCATAGTCCCAAAACATGTATGTTAGGTTGATTGGTGATTCTAAATTGCCCATAGGAGTGAGTGTCTGTGTGGTTGTTTGTCTGTATGTGGCCCAGCAAAGAACTGGTGACCTGTCCAGTGTGTACCCGTGTCTTTCGCCCAGTGACAGCTGGGATATGCTCCAGCAGATCCCTGTGACCCTGATTAGGAATAGATAGGTACAGACATTGGATGGATCAATGAATGAATGAATAGATGGATGGATGGATGGATGGATGGATGGATGGATGGATGGATGGATGGATGGATGGATGGATGGATGGATGGATGGATGGATGGATGGATGGATGGATGGATGGATGGATGGATGGATGGATGGATAGATGGATGGATGGATAGATGGATGGATGGATAGATGGAAGGATGGAACATACAAAGACCTTTAAGACAATTGTGTGTTTTTTAAATTTGTGGCAACCGCTTGCTGAAACACATTAATGTGAGTGTTCCGGTTAAAGTGTCCATATTATTGATCCTATAATATATACATCACATATTAGCTATTTCTTGCTATTATCATTCAGCTTTTTATAGCACATAAAATAGATGTATTTATATTTATTTGAGAACAGCAGCTCCAGCTACAAGTTAGAAAGGTTGCGGACTCTGAAACATCACACACATGTATGAGTTTTCTCCAAAAAGTTGCCTTGATGCCTTTATGCTGTATGTGGTAACATTTACAGTGTCACTTGGTTCAGGATAAATTTATCCCTAAGCAAATAGACAACAAAGAAATTTTTATGGGAATTTAAATATTTATAATGCTAGTTATTTTTTCGAAACATCATTTCAAACATGATGTTAGCCGGGAACTGATAAACGCACTGATATCCCATTGAAAGTGAATAAATTGAATACATTTTTTTTTTTATGTTTAGTCCCTCTAGTAACTTTAATTAGTATAATTCTTTTATGCAATTTTTGCTTAGTTGCCTGTGTTTTTTTGGAAATTCCTCTGTTAATTTGCAAGCTCATAATAAATGTAAAAAGATGGCTTATAAGCAAATCAGAACTAGTTTTAATTACTGAAAATGTTAAAACAAATAAAGTTTATGGTTGAAAAAAAAAACGTGTCATTTTATATCCTTACTTAAGCAATCAGTGGCCTAGTCATAGTAAAAATTGTTACGATTCTCAGCATGTGTTCATCCCAGTAACATAAGTTATTTTACTATTCAGATTCATTTTCCACCACAATGACACCTGTGGATAAATAATAACCAGAAAAGTGTGATGAGTCATGTATTTCAGGCAGATAGGAGTGTAAGTAGAAAAGAAAAAAAGGGAGCAGATATTTCATTTATTGCATTTGGCAGATAGTTTTATCCAGAGTGACTTACATTTATCTTACCTGTACAACCCAGCAGTTAAAGGTTAAGAGTTTTACTTAGGTACAAAGCAGTGGCAGTTTGGTGGTCCATTAAACCGATTTTACAAATAAAACAATTTAACCAATGAACTGCCATTTGATTAACTTTGCCAACTGTACCAACTTGTACTATTACTTCTGTCAAACACACCTTCAGACAGTGCAATAGTGGGAGAATGGACCAACAGGTAACATACTGTATTAAAAATGGATGATTATCTAGAGTTTACCTTGCATAAATGTTTTAGCAATACATTTCTGTAAAATGCTAGTATTGTATCTGTATGCTGTCCATCTCTGACTAGAGATTTTATAGCGGTATGTTGCTAAACTTCACGCTACCAAATTCATGTAGTCTCTGTGTCTAATGTTTATGGCCAGAAAGTCATTCAACTTTTTTGCATATGCAACTTGAAAGAAATGCATGATCTTTCTCTTGATTAAAAAAATCTTTTCTCACTTTTGAACGCTTTCAACACATTTGTGACTTTTTAGTGTAAAACATTACATAAGAGAAGTTTGTAGTTCCACATCTAAACACATGGTTCTTAGTTTAAATTCACTAACATCATTGACCTGGTGTTTGAGGATGCTGTTTAGAAGCCATCTCTGTGGTTTGGCTTTGCTCTCACTATAACCATTGTTCTTTCATACCTCTCATCCAAAAGATTGGACTGTGGAGATCGGACTTTATCAACAGTTGTCCTTTTAGCTGGTGTGTGTGTATATGTGTGTGTGTGTGTGTGCGTGAGAGAGAGAGAGAGAGAGAGAGAGAGAGAGACAGCGCGCACGAGAGAGAAAGAGAGCAAGAGATAGAAAAAAATGAGACATAGAAAGGTTTATTAAATATGCCACAAAAGTAGCAAAAGAGAGGAAAAAATTTTAAATTTTAAAAATCCCTGGCCCACATATTTTGCTTGAAATATGACAATTATAAAGAGCTTATAGAAATGTGTTTTATTTTGGATATCACATTTGTGTTTACGGCCAAGGATTCTCCCAATATCCACATCCACTACATGAAGCATCTGTAAATCAATATTTAAAAAAATAAAAAATAAGTCAGTTCAGTTCAGGCTTCCTTTCAAATCAAAACTAAATTTAGATGTGTACTGTACTTATATTTGTAAAATCTACTAACAGATGATTTAGACATGGTTTACTTTTGCGAATCAGTTCCTTTACAGTGTGGAAGAGTAGCAAAGCATATTACATCCCGCAGTGCTCTCAAGTGGACAGAATTCTGACTGCAGATAATAGCTGGTTATTACTTTTTTATCTTATGTAAACATATTGTTTTAATATGTGCTGTAAACAGTTACAGCATGGCATTTAGCTATTATAACCTCTGTAAGGTTTTTTTTTTTAAATCTTTTATAAATACTCCATAAACTTGTGCCACTTACAGTTTTTTGGTTTTTTGGTTTTTTGTTTTTTTTACAATGCCAAGCCGTATACATAGTCAAAAACTGCACTAGAAAAAATAGGTATATTTATTTACTAGCCACTTTAATAGAAACACCTGTTCACCTACCCATCAATGCAATTGTTTAATAGCCAGTCAACTGGCAGTAGTGCACTGGGTATCAGTTTAAAGGTTATAGGTTAAATACAGGTTAAAAAATTTGGGTGACTGTTCTCAGATGACCAAAACTTTGTTAAGGCTTTACTTTAATTTAATTTGAAGTAATTTACATCTAACAAAATATGCATATTTTATACATACACGCACATACCTACATACACACGTGGACAGTCACACCACTCTGATCAGATGACTGACTTTTAAATGCAATTTATTAAAAAAAAAAACCAGCTGCTTTGTTGATTATCTACTGGATTGTTTTTCATCCTTTAACTTCATATGCAGACAATTTCTCAGATCGTTTGTATGTGTGTGTGTTTGCTTACATATTTGAAAGGAGTGAGTGAGTGAGTGAGTGAGTGAGTCTGTGTGTGCATTGCATGCGCACATATTTAAGAGAAGAAATGAGTCTGTGTAGTTGTGTTATGGTGAGTGTGTTATGCAGGATAAATGATTATGTATTTGTTAGTTTAACTGGAAAAAGAGCAGCAATTGGGAGGGACAAGAAAAAATAATTTTAAAAGCCTGCCAGTAAACATCAGATTAAAAAAAGTTAATCAGCAGACAATTTTAAACATACTTGCGTCCACCAAAATGTTTAATGTATAAATTTAAATCATTATGTGCATCAGTATAAAGAATTCAATGATAAGCTTGGGTATAATATTGTGGACAAGCAAATCATTTTATTACCTTTAAGTGTTAAAGATTAGTCAAACCACTGTTGGGTTTTTGTCTATAAAGTATCCTGACTCTTCTGTGATTAGGTGCTGATGATCGGAGTGCTAAGTTCAGTGAGGAGTGGAATCCTCCTGTCCTGAAAAAGTTCATACAACAATATTACTACAGAGATCTAAATGTACAACATCACTACAACTTTTAACTGGAAAACATTGTATACAATGCCACAACAATAGAAGCTTAAGAGTCTACTTAGACCTAAGCCGTTAACCTCTCCATTAATCCCACAAATAAATTCACTGCTGGACATGGATAAGCCAAAACAGACCATTTTGTTGCAGCCATTTAATTTTGGAGAAAAAAAAATTGATTAAATAAATCAAGTGTGTGATTTACATGTTTCTTTGTTTCTAGCACAATGCATTATATGTTGCATTTTATGTTGCCCCGTTTAAGCAAGTACTCAAATTCCACTCCAAGAACAGCAGATGGCAATCATGTATCACCAATTAGCATTTCACTGATTCACCATATATTACAAAAGTACCATAAGCATATAGCAGTGTTAGTGACAACTCAGTGGGGATTAACAATAAAACCCAAAAAACAAACAAACACTGATTTAGCATTCTGGCTTTTAGACCGTTTCTGAGTAACATTCTTGGCCCAGGTGTATTTGCATCTGTGTTTTATGCAACAACAACCTACATGCCTAAATGTCAAATTTAATAAGACAAATACTTCTTTCCTAATAATTTTGGTGTAATATGTTTTCTCTACTCAGGAGACCAAGAAGACAGTTTGTGAACTACAATCTATGTTTTTGAGGGTGTGTTGAGGTCAGTGCAAACATGATATTATTCTAACGATGTTTTTCATGTTCTTCTAACATTAGTGACTATTTGTCTAGGTAATATGCAGATGCTCGTGGGACTCCCAGCTGTATCTGGCCTGTTTTTGAACATGCTATTAATATAATAAAGTGCATGGCAACAACTGCTCTAGGGAGGTCCAGTTTAGAGGCCCAAAACAGGCCTCACATGCATATCTACCCCCCAGGCTATTTGCACCTGCTGCTTGATAGCTGCCATATCAAGCTTATTCTTGATCAGAGCCAGAAACTCTAGAGCCAACATTAAATTTATGACTTTTTTCACAATCATGGTTTAAACACAGATTTTTTTTCTACTAACCGTTTTTATTAGCAGACCGATATATTTCTTAGCGAACTGGTTTACTGGCAAAAGAGGTAACACCATTCTAATGAATTGTTTTCTTGCAAATAGCAAATGTCAACGATTAAATAGATTTATATAATACTGGCCAATTTATTATATAAATGTCTCAAATTCATGCCACATCCATGTTTCTAATGTACTGTGTACTGTTTTGTAACCCATAATTGTACATGTATTTTGTGACCCCTGTTGGTTTCCTGAAGCTTAAGGAAGGCATCACTTTTTATTATTATATGGTAGAAGGAGCTTTAAATCGGATAAAGTATATTGGATTAATTTTAGTAAGACTTAATGAACAGTTCAGCAAAGGTAAACTAATTGTCTATTTTTGACAATCCATCCAAAAATTCTGCTAATGACAAGCAGTTGAATTTGTTTAGGTTCAATTGAATTTAAAACTTGAAAGCCGCAAATGTGATTATAGCTATTGTCTCCTGGACAGGCACAAGAATCTGGTGGTAGACAACACAAACATGCTGCCAGAGTAAAAACGCCTGCTTTTTTCTTCTATCATACAGTTCCAGAGGCACCCCTTCTGAACCTATTGGTTTTTGGCCCCCTTTTCCCCCCTTTTTTCAGATCTCAAGCCATGCGAATAGCTGCTGTGTTTTATAGTGGGAGAGATGGAAAGCACGGAGCACGCATTTCTCAGGGGGAATCCCTGAGTTCATCTGAGGAGAGCTGGATTCAGTTATGATTTGAATGGAGGAGAAAAACATTGGGGCAGCATGGCTCAACATCTGAAGAAGGGGCCAAAACAAAAAAAAGTACTCCAAGGGGTTAACATGCAAAGGGGTCTGTAATTTGCCTGAGACTGGTTGGTTTAATTAATGCTGAAAAAGAGAATAATATCAGAAGATGAATAAATACCTATAGTGTTAAAGTTCATATGTTAACTGGTCTTATATGAAAGCTATATGGTTATTTAAAAAAAAGCTGTATAGAAGCTATGGTGATGGTTTAGTGGCTTTATCGTTGGAAAGCTGTTGTCAGTTCAATCCACAGCTTATTATCATTACTATGTAAAAGTGGAACGATGACAAATTTCTTGTTAATTTCATATGAGTAACAAGATTATTCAACAATGACATCTTGGAAACAATGACATCTTTGTACTCACCTAGTCTGTACCTGCATTTACCTGTAAGGTAAAAAATGAACATTAAATTACATAAATCTAACAAATAAAATAGAAATGGATTAAATGGGGACAGTTTTAATGGCACTGTTTAAATCTGACTATTAAACTAAATGTTTTACTTCTGTTTATCCAATACAGTTGACTACACATACTATTATTAAAGCAGAGCTGAGAAGAAATAAATAGAAAGAACGAGAGTGGTGAGAAAGAACACAAGAGAAGTGAAAATGACAGAAAGATAGGGTGATTGGGAGGGGAAGCTGCATCCCACGATTTCAACTCCAGAATTTATGGTCAGAAAGGGGACTGAAAGTGTAATTTACATTGAACTCTCTACCGTTGCCCTGCCCTCCCCTGCATAATGAGAAACGGCTGTCGAGATTGCAAGGCGCAGTCGTAGCCCACTGGCGATGACACATCATTAGTTTTTATTTGTCTCTACTTTTTACAGCTTTTGCTACAACACCAACTAGTGCAGTACATTCCAACCGATAACTACTGTGTTTTTAATACAGCATGTACAAATGCACCGCCCAAGATGGCGTCTCACTGCCCAGGTTCAAGCCCTGGAAACACAAATCACCAGAGCATAATGTGATAATGTATCAGCTGGATGCACTGCTCCTCTGCTGTACCACCCTATTCACCATTCATAAAATACAGACAAATCTGGAATTCTGTCTTAAACACAGGCTTATTAATCATTGTTACATAAAGCATAGGGTTAGCCTGGATTTTTATTTATATAGTATACAAACTGTTCCAGAAATAACTATTTTCCTAAATAGTTTTTAGTATTAAAAAATTAGCTGTGGTAAATATTGTTTATTTTATTTATTTATTTATTTATAAGTAAAATAAAGAATACAAGTTGAACATGTATGTGGCCATGTAAAATGAGCAGGCTGGAAGACTGGGATCTTGCAAAAAGTAATATCTCGATTTTATTTCCAAAAATATGATATATTAACATACAGTATATTGAATAGTGTATTATGTAACAATGATAGACATACAATCGAAGTAGGCCACTTTACCACGTCTGAAATGTCCATGCTCAACACCTACTGAAGAAGTAAGTATTCTTGTGTTAAAATTTGCTACAAAAACTGTCAGTGTGTAGGTAGAAATGCATCACTTATGTGCTAGAACATTGCCCTGATAGTGCTATATACTTCTGAATTGTATGGATTATTTACTAAATATAGCTATACCTGTTGTAAAGACGTATAATAACTGATACGACATGTGATATTTAGATTGCTGTACTTTGTGTAAAGGCTAGTGAAATAATGTGCTCGTACAATGTTCCTTATGCCTGCTATCTCTCTCTCTCTCTCTCTCTCTCTCTCTCTCTCTCCCTTTCTTTTTTACACACACAGGCACACACTCTCATCCATAATCCTTCCCTGACACAGGTTTGTGTTACATGCAATTTCTCACAAAGCCTGTAATATTTATATTTTTGTCTAAACAAAAATACAGCTTATTGCTTCCATGCAGCCAAATCAAATATACGTTCATTATTCTATTTGTTTGGCTCATTGTTCCTTTTTATCAGCCTTATGATATATATAAACAGTCAAAAGTGACCTTAAACGCTTTGTATAAGAAACCAAGGATTACATTTGTCCCATCTGTCTTTTTGTTGTCTTACTGTTAATAGTTTGTAATCATTTTGTTCATAGTGCTATAAAAAATGTAAAAATGTTTTCAAATTAAAAAAAAAACAAAGACATTATTTCCAGTGCTTTTCTTTGGTTTTGAGAATATAAAAAGAAAAAATTTATAAATTCCTTTTACAAAAGGAAACAGAACCAACACTAGAAATGAATTGTACGATTGGAAACGAGCAAAAGACCAATGTGCCATAAATGTGCATAAGTCAGCTTATGAAAGCTCGTTTCGAAATGTGGCATAAAACGTCAAAGCATTTCAGCCCTAAAACACTGTTTACAAATAAATGATCCTTTATAAGGGCAGTCTGTCAAAGTGCTTCCAATTACTAGGAGAAACCTCTTTTCCTTATGTCTAACATAAACAGTACACACTTTATTACTTATTGCAGCAATCCTCCAGTTCCTTTTAAACGTTTTGTGCAGCAGCATTTTTATTCGGTTTATTCAACATCAGTCTGATAGTGTCACAGTTAATGAACACTCAGCAGCCTTTTACGGTGGCCCATCTCCTTTCCATCTTTTAGCTCATATTCCACTGTCCGGTCAAGTGATGGTGCTTGTTACTACTGATGGAGCAGTAGTAGCAGGACTTTGGGTTTTTCTTCTTCTGCCTCCCCCTTTTTGATTTTCCTTCGAGTCTCGATGACGGTGTTTGCCAGGTGATGTTCCTTGGTTCTTAGAAGTTGTCCCCTTTTCTCCTGATTAAGACAAACAAAAGAAAAACGCTTGAATACTACACCTTGAATTCATTTTTAACCACCCGGTATTAATTAAGCATGAGCCTGATAAAGTTAAGCATTAATTAAGCATGAGCCTGATAATTTTCCCTAAATATATTAACTTTAATTAATTTATAAATAGAAGAGCACAGCAGGTTTTAAATGTCATCATGATTCTAGACAGCACAGCATAAAGTTGACAGCGGACATACAACAGCAGTCTGCCTAGAAGCCACAGTCATGGCGCAGAGAATAATAATCAAGAACCTGACACCTTAATACCTGGCACTAGAGGTGGCCTGCTTTCCCAACAGTCCTCCTTTTATGTATATGTTTCTTATTTTAAGTGCTTAACCACTGTTTTAAATGTTATTACAATGGGACTAAGAAGTCACACATGCAGAATCAGACTCATATGCACAGTGTAACATCTGATCCAGGCTGGTTAGGATCTAGGAATTACCTCAGTCAAAACATGGTCAAATACAAAGGACACATACCCCAGCCTCACCAGTACTACTGAAAGGAAAGTCACGGCCTCTGTGCTGACTGATGTTTGTTATGAAGTTGGTTTTGTGATTGTAGATGTTCCCTGGAAACCAAGTCAACACACATATGGGGCTGGAGAGGATTTGCTCCATGTTAGATAATATGAGCCTTACAGCCACTCTGTCCTCCTCAACCTGGTGTACTGTTCATCTTAAGGCTTTATACTGCACATAGCCAAAAAACTAGCCTGTTCTGTGTCTTGATAGCAGTTTGCTGACTTTGGTGGTGGGAATGGTTTTCGCAAAACCATTATATAAGCACCAACAGTATCTCCTGTTCACTATGTGATAAGGATGTAAACCTTGAATATCTTTAAACATCTCTGCTTCTGATATACCTATAAGACATATGTCCCTATAACTGATCCACATGTTGTTTACTCTTAAGTACACAAGATATTCTGGATGCTTCTCTGTTTTTTTATGTCTTTACCCATGTGGTTGTTAAATTTTTTGTACAAAAACTGTAGGCAAGGTTATAAAGAAAATAAAAACATCACCATGTTGTTTTGTAAAAAATAAACGTATACTGTTAAAGTATGTTATAATAATCTAGTGGCGCTAAATTAATGAATAAGTTTCTTTATGGCAGAATTCAGATACCAAAGCTTTGTATTTTTAAACTGCCAGACAGACACAAATATTTTCACCATCTAAATTCAACACATTCCATTGTCATAAAAAAATCTATTATTTGACAGTTACTTTTATTATAAAATATAATACGTTTCAGCTCCCAAGTGGCAACAGTCCACTTTGCATTGCAAAACACTGCATTTTTAGAATACTGTATATAGCCTACAAAAGTTTTGAACATACCTACTATTGCTTCTTCCCAAAACTGTTTTCACATGGTTGAAAGCACACAGATAAATTAAACTCCCTATTAATCACTTGATTAGGACAGGACAATAAAAAATTTCAGCAGGACTGGGTGTGACCAGGAAACGTAACAACACTATGATACCCAACTATATATACAAATCAGTGGCAGGCTGTGTATTTGCGACCTGGGCCTTCAATGGGGACTTACCAGACTAATACCCCCTTAATACCACTACTATCACGTCACAATTATAGAAACCATTAGTACTATACAAAAACGCAATATAACAAGGTGGCCATTACAGCACTACTGATTCTGAAGGCTTTGGCCAAATTAGATTGACATAGCAGCACATGGAGACTAAAATCTGATTGGACAAAAAGTCTAACATCCACATACACGTACTAGAGGCAGTGCATCCAATAGAAATGCTACAAAATACAGAGAATAGACTTTGGGGAATAAATGAATACAATTTTATCTAACAATTATTTAGGATTTGTTGTTGTAGGTTGTAAATGTAGGTCAGTGCGTCTGATAGTGTTTGCTGGCCCTAACTGCCCACCACTGACACAAATACCTTCTATATGAATAAACTTTGAAGTGAGTGAAAAATTATTTGATCCCTAACTGATTTTGTATGTTTGCCCACTGACAAAGAAATGATCAGTCTACAATTTTTAAGATAGTGTTGTTCTTACAGTGAAAGACATAATAACAATTAAAAACATTAGAAAATGCAATTTATAAATTGATTTGCATTTTAATAATTAATTAATTATTATGACCTCTTAGCAAAACAAGACTTAGTTTTTGGTGGCAAAACCCTTTTGACAGTCACAGAGGTCCGACGTTTCTTGTAGTTGGCCACCATGTTAGCATACATCTCTGGAGTGATTTTTTTTGTCCCACACCTCTTTGCAGATACTTACCAAGTCATTAAGGTTTCAAAGCTGATGTCTGACAACTTGAACCTTCAGCAACTTTTAAAGGTATTAAGGTATGGCTAGGCCACTCCAGGGCCTTAATGTGCTTCTTCTTTTGCCAGTCCTTTGTTGCCTTGGTTGTGTGTTTTGAGTCAATTTTCAATGCCCTGGCTGAGGGAAGAACATGGTACATGGTCCTCTTCATTCCTTGATGCAGTGTCCTGTCTCCTAAGCAGCAAAACATCCCCAAAGCATAATGTTTTAGATATATTTCGGGCATGGATACACACTTGCAAAGTGTCAGTTGTCTGGGTGAGAAGCATGCACGGTTAGGGAGAACTCTGACTAAGAGCCCTGACTGTGATCACTGTGAGAAGCTTTCCATCAGAGTGCTCCGCTCCTGTCTGAGTCACTTTGAAAAGGGAGGTCAGATGAGGAGCCCGAGAGGTTTGGGTCCCGCTAAGCTGAGGCTCGGCGTAGACGCAGTTCCTGGGGTTCTAGTGGATCGGAAAGCAGTTGAATCTCCCTCCACTGACACTAGCTTCGTTGAACTTGAAGCGGTTGGGGAAGCCCGCTTTGCCCTAGCTATTCCCCTTGGGGGTCTGCGTGGAAGGGGGTAGAAAGGTAGAAGGTGGTACCATGCCCCCCAGCATATGAGGAGCTGGTGGGTGTTGCAAGTAGGGCGACAGTCAATTTTAAGCTTGGATGCCTGAGTTACAGGAGACTTGTCCCTGTAGTAAGGTGGACAATAGATTCCTGAGAAGAAACTCCCATATAGGGGCCTCCCATTCTTTCAGGATATGCACACTGAGATGGCAAAATCCCGGAAGAGCCAGTACTCCGCTAGGGTGGTTAGCAGGTGGGGTTGTCATACGCCAATGTAGTTAACGCTGGGAAGTATGGCTACCAGGCTATGCCAAAAGTAGCAGACATTAGCGAGCTATCTGTCTCATACAGTGCCATCGTCGTTGGGGGCCCCAAAACTTCCTACCAAATCCTAAAGAACAACATCATATTTGGTAGGTAAAGCTTACGCTGCAGCAGGCCAAGCCGGAGCATGTCTGCATACTATGTTCATGCTCCCGACCTGCTGAGGGACAAAACAGGAGAGACTGATTCTGGCGCAGTTTGAGACAAACAGCCTAGGCTGTCAGAAGGGCTATGGCAGCATTGGTGGCAACTGAGAGGCATCTGTGGCTCAGTCTCTTCGAGATGAGCGATAGAGATAAGGTTCATCTCCTGGACGCCCCGGTAACCTCCTTGGGCCTCTTCGGCGACGCTGTACAATTAGTCATCAAGAGGTTCCAGGAGGCCAACAAACAATCAGTGGTGTTTCCTGAAGTACCTGCCTTGCCACTTTCAGGCCTGAGGGGCAGGAACATTCCTTCAGAGTTAAAAGCTCCTCATACCGTGCTGCACAGAAACAAAGCGTCACCACTCGTACACCTTTTAAAATAGCGATGACAAGCACTATGGGGCAACAGTGCTAGCCACTAAGCCAACATGCTGCCTAATTTAATACTTATTTAACAAAATAAAATACCTGTTCAAAGAAAATAAACAAATGTATGTTATGCTTAACCAATCTGCATCAATTAATACTAGATATCTACCTAAAGGACATAAAAACTAAATAAATAATTACATTAATACATTTAATTAACAATAAATAATAATAATTACTTTTTGTTTTCTGACTTTTAGTTTACTATTTGAACTTCTTCGAGCCGTCAGTGTGGCCCCGAGGGGCAGGACCCTGCGGCAGACAACCCTTATATTTCTGGATAATAGGTGGCATCCAAGTGATTGCAAACTTTCAATCACTTTAAAGTGATTGCAAACTTTCAAGTTTTTTTAAGGCTTATATTGGCGGCACATTGTTAAACAATCAACAGTTTAACGGAGTTTGACTCTACTACAAATTTCAAAACAATGTGGGTTACTTAAGACTGTAGAACAAGGGACTGGCAAACAACAAACCAATTAGACATTGAGTGTGATTATTTGGGCTATTTTTCTGCAGATTCACTAAAACTGGAGAGTTCCAGGCATGTGCATGTGATTTTGCATAACTGATTTTAGTTTAAAAGGGTCTTTGCAATAATATTGTTCACTTGGTAAAAATTGCCCTACATGACAGAAATTCAGATTGCATAATGATTATTAGCATGCTAACATGGTTTAAAGAGAGCAAAGTTTTCTAAAAACCTAATTAAGCAGGAGTTGAATTCTAGCCGCCAGCTCAGAATGTAAGTTAGTCATTAGTCGTTAGTCACCTCTGATAAAGCTCTAATAGGGTTCTCTTTATTTATGACAGCAGTGATTACACCACCCCTCAATCCAACCTAAACACTGTTCCCTGACAAAGGCAATGACTCTCTCAGCAAATTCTGTTCTTGTGCAAACCTATTTGTTAAGCTACAGGAAATGGGAGGGAAAGTAGTGAGAGCTCAGCCAAATCGACACAAAGCGTGAGATCGGCAGACTAGTAAATCAGTGATGTTATACAAGAGTTGCCCCCTGTGATTTTTTAAGCATTTCGGCCAATTGTGGCAGATGTATTCACAGCTTTGCTGATTTAACATATGGTGCACATTTACCATCTACATATTTATTTACAAAACAAAATGTTTTCTCACATATTCACAACACAACCTGGGTCAAAAAATGAGGTGAAAAATTTCAAGAAGGTATACCTCAAACTTATTATATCTGGATTTAGAATGTTTAAGCATTGAATGTAAAAAAAAAAAAACTTCATCTGAACCACCCTCCTACTGACAAGTAGTCAAGTAGAAATTTGGCAGGCGGTGTAACACTTTTATGAGGTAGTTTATAATATTTAACTATTAATTATTCTTATGGACCCTAGGTTGAAATTCTTTCCACAAGAGGAACGTCATGCAGTGTATATTTGCCTTTCATTTCTCAGATGGTGCTGTCACATCCGGCAAAGCGTGGAGCCTATTTGTACACTGAAAAAGAACATGCTTCTTAGCTGACAAGAGGAAAGAAATTTCTGCTATGTTGGTGTCTACTGTGTTGTGTGTTAATGAGTGGGTAAGCAAAAGTTATGAGTGAATAAACCCCAACATAAAGACATTAGCGCACCATCGTATGCTGGTGTGTTATTGTTAGTTACTAAAGCAAACAGATAATTAAACCAAATAATTTTAAAATTAATTAAAATGATCTTTTTTTCTAAAGTAAAAATCAGCAGTTTAAAGTTTAAAGGTGAATGAGAAATAAATTATAATAGAATAATTTATCAATACATCGTTAATCTCTGTGAAAAGCAGTTAAATATCTATAAAATGCTTGATTTAGAATCTTTATTAGTATTGCAGCTTGCTTATCGTTTATAGCCACACATTCAAATTAATTTAAGGATGCTGGGCCCAAGTTCCTCCGTGTGAAAATATTCTATTTTTGTACCCCAATATGTGAAAATTCATTTCAGATACTTGGTGGGTCCATGTGGCGGTTGCCTGTTTTATGTACATTGACAGCAAACAAATATAAATTTGATTTTCTTATCGTTTTAGAAAAACAATATTTGTTTAGAGGAGCCAGGGTTCTGTCTGAAATATGAATTCCTATCTTTATATTCGCATGAGTTATTCAGCTCTACTCTCTCCCTTGAGCTTACCTTTTTCACAGGGGATCCTCTTCGGCACACTGCATTTCTGTGTCTCAGTTTCAGAAGCACAGGTATAAAGAGATGCAGATCCACTGATGGTGGCCGGACTAGGGGGCTGCATAGGCTCTCTCTTACGACTTTGGCTGCCCTTTTTGAAACCACAGGTTTTGTTTTTCTTCATGCAAGGGCCCCATGGACTCCATTCACTCAGCTCACATCGCACTAGAATGAACAATGAAAAACATTCATCATATAGGCCTTGTTCCTAAGAGGCAAATATTTTCTGACAAATATAAAAGAAAAACATATCAGTGAACCATATGAACCTAATAGCAAAGGTTTCGATTAGTAATAGCCAACATCACTCATAGTCCCATTTCTCTTTGGTAAATAGGAGAAAAATTGTTTTGATTATTTGTGGCAGGTTTTGTTTTTATCTGACCTCATGACACACTGTCAAATGCTGGTTAAGACTTCTATGTATTCTCAGCTGTTTTCAATTGCAGAATAAATTTGAACATTTGTTCCTATTGAGGTTTTTTTAATGAGTATTGATTAAGATAAGACACTAAAGCTGATGCCAAAATGTTACCTTAGGAGTTAAAGCGCTCCATGTAAAAGCAAAGCATCCTGGGGGAGCCAAAGCTCAGTCTCTGAAAGTTATGCTATTAGCACTGGGTTTGCTTGCTATGACAGAAAAATTTTCAGAACAAATCAATAAGGCTCTTATCATCCAGCAGGCCCCCCTCCAAAATTCAGTTTGCTGGTGATTGAGAAACCAAAGGGAAAAAAGAGAGAACAGAGTATTCCAGCAGGCTTGCTCTTCTGCCAATACCATGATTGCTTTGTAGTGAAGAAAAGGTGCTATTATAAAATAATGAAAGTTGGATGTATTAAAATCTAAAGAATCCCTAGTGAAGTTCATACATTCATCTTCGATACCCGCTTATTCCCTAATTCAGGTTCACAGGGATCTGCTGCAGCCTATCCCAGTTTATACAGTGTATCTTAATAATATTCAGCTACCTTTCCCATGTTATAACTATTTTTGAATGTACCTTAAATGTGGGTCGTAATAAATCTCAAATGTTATATCTACTTCTATATACTTTGTAATTCCAAAGATATATGACAATGGTTATTTATCTCTTTTGAGTTGTATTTACTGACTTATTAAATATTTAGATAACATTAATTGGTATTCATGCTATATTGGATCAGCCTGGGATATTTAGTTTTTTTTATTTTTGTTAATTAAATTATGTACTTTTTAAATTATAAGGCACTTACCTACACATTCCCAGGTGCTGTTGACAGTAATTAAGCCTTCAGGACAGCTGTGGTAACACCGGCCACTGTATGAATATATTCCCTCCTTACATTTTGCACAAAATGTTCGACTAAAACAGTCAGCGCAGTTTTCTATTTTGCATTCTGAGTTTAAAGAAGAGGAATAATGGCAGGTTAATCAGATAAGCGACATTGCTTTGTGACTGTATTCTACACATAGTTTAAGAAACATTGTAATATATAGTAACCTAGATATACATTTCTAAACAGACTATTATAAGAACAGAATCATTTTATTTTTGCTATACACAACTAGACACGTTAAACAGCTTCACAACTTTGGTAAATACAGTTAATAACACAATATACGGAAACATATCTCTTGCTTGCAAAATTTCATTAAGCTGACAACCCACTGACATCACCAGACTGTTGCATTTTTCTTTTGTGATGAATTTCAGGCTTGTATTGTGGCTTTATTCAGTTGTTTGTTTTTGTAAGTTTTTTGGTTCAATCTTCTCCGCAGAGGTTAAAATGCATTCTCAATTGTGCTAAGATTACTAAGAGTGACTTGGCCAATCCAAAAAACATTTTTTCGTGATAAAATGTTTAGTTTCTAGAACTGCATCAAAAATGCTTCTACATTACATCAGTCAGAAGCATGTGTGTAATTAGTTGAATGAAAGATCAATCAATTTCATAGATTAAATCAATTAAAATTCCCACTAAATAGAAAGAGCAAAAGATGCGTTCAATGCTGTAGACTGTGCATCACTTCCTGCTCCTGTTTTATTACAGGCAGCGATAAACATAATCTGTGTGTTGTCTGCTTGAGACCGAAGCATGCATGACAAGCATTTTATTCAGAATTCAGCTGCGCAAGTTCAACCTCCTAAACTTTTACACACCATCCGGCTGATGCCCCTCATCCCCACTGGCTTCAGATTCGAAACACAGATGCTTGCCTACAAACTCAAACCTTTAAGCACTTATCACCCCTCTCATTTCACCATGCCAAGAACCAGATCCAAAAGCACTGCTTGACTGGTCCCACCATCCCTTTTCTCTTTTGGAACCAAGATAGTAGAATGAACTTCCCATCAATGTCAGAACAGTCACTGGCTGTCTTCAGAAAAAGACCCACCTCTTTCCCTTTCCTATCGCTTGACATTTGAAATAAAAAAAAGCTTTCTATATGTTGCCCTGTATCTATGGTGTTTTTTTTAACAGTTTTTGCGGGTTGTTTGTTTTTTTGATCTAATGTACCAGTATCAAACTGTTAGTGATAAGACTAAAAGCACTTTTGTACTTTGCTCTGGATAAAAGCATCTGCTAAATGATGTAAATGTCACAGATAGAGGAGAGAAGATGGCCCTCTCAGACTGCGGCCCCAGAAAGGAGGACAGATCGGAGGATCGACACTCCCTCCAAGAGTGCCTCAGCTAAGAGGTACTGACATTATGGCATCAGATCTTGTAAGGGGGTACAGTACATTTTAGTATACGGCACTCAAATCCCCCCAGTTCCCAGTACCCAGTGGGCATATTTCTCGGATGATTGGTTCCTTAGGGGAGTTCTTTGCACCAACCTCAAGGACCTGATTTATTAATTCTGCCATGTCAGGTGTCAAAGATTTATGGCAGCGTTAAAACCAGCAAGTAGAAAGGCTCATTGACCTCAGTAGTGCTGCATTCGTCAAGTGAGGAGGTTCCAGCCAGAAATCCTATACAGGGCACCGAACAGATAACTTTAGCCAGAACAGATGTCAGCATTAAGAGGCTGGAGACTGTGGAAAGAGGCTACAGAATTAACTTAAATTTTCATTCACCTTTTCACAATAGGATTGTCCACAAACTGTTAGGTCTGATGCCAGCAGTTACAATGTAATCCTTTGGTCTGGTGGGCATGAGAAATCTTCTCTCTGAGGGGCAACCCACTCCACACAATAAAGATCACACAATTATGCCTCCATGCCTTAGATATACAGTGGAAACCTTGGTTTTTGGTGCAAGGCTCGACATTAGGAGCTCACAGGCTGAGGAGCTGTCATAAGTGGCAGCTATGCCCAGGGGTTGTAAGAAGGTCCCCATCTTATGTGCCTGGATATTCTAGCTTTGTTTTGCACATCAAAACCATCCCAATTGATGGGCCCATAGGAAACTCTGCTCAGTGTGAGCAATGCATGTCCTTAGGTAGTGACGCTCCTGTGGAGACATTTTGACTTAGAGGAAACAGATCTGTTCTCATCAGAAGAGACGAGGCACTGTCAACTATGGTTTTCCCTCACACATCCAGCTTCTCCTAAACTGGCGGCATAGCACAGGCAAGATCGAGGCTGCATCTGTACACCTTTCACTCAATCGCCCTCCTTCTAGGCGTTGTGAAGAGAGTACACCAGGACAAAATTAGACTTATACTGATTCTCTCCTTAAGGTCCACCCCTGAATTTGCTGGTTCAGGGGGGATCTCTCAATAGCAAGGATAGCATAGTGCACCGCTGTCCATTGCACTCACTCCAGTCGAGAGCCTATGAAACCCCTGGTTGCCCCTCCTTTGGGCTACAGGCATGGCAGAATGTAGGCTGGTTCTATTCACATTTTCCAGGCTTTTTCCTGTGTTCACTGGTTCTTTTTTTCTGATTCCCTAAGCACTGGACAGGGCATCCACATCTTTACTATGGCATCGTGGTCATGTCAAATTAATGAGGGGGAAAGTCTCTAGAATACGTGTGTAACCGTGGTTCACAGAGGAATTAAGATGCTGCCTCTCCAGACATACCTCAGCATCCCTGTCAGTGCTACTTCAGCTTTTAAAGCTTGGCTGGTTCACTGTTAGATGCATCCTTATGTTTCCTGGTTGCTTATCTCACCCACCATGATGTGCCACTCTTCCACGGGACTAATATGTGCCACTCTTACACTGTATTTAGTCCAATGCATAAACTGCATCTGTCTGTGCTTCAACTAATTGTATAAATTTTAGCAAAAGTAGACCATAAAGTTTTACCAACTCAGCCTGCCAGATGGGGCAAAAATGTTTTTTGAAGAACAAAAATTCCCTGAGTTGATTGCATTTAACAAGATTCACCCTCTTCGTGTAAAACAAAGAGAAGAGTTTTCTTCACGCAAATGTAACTAACTAATGTTGTAGATATAAAATATGCATATAGTCAGAAATAGCAGGAAATATCTATACCCATGCAAGGTAGCATGGGTGAACCGACCAAATCCAGACTTTGAGTCTGCACATTAGAATTATGGTGTAGCTCAGCTTTTGTAGGCAACATATGAACTAAAAAGTAGGTTACACAGAGGTTATGAAAAAAATAGCCGTACAACAATAATACAATGTGCTTTTTCAACCCATCACTATTATCTAATTTGAAAATTACACAAGAATGAATGCCTAATTCAGTGATGTCATATAATGTTTCATATGTGTACCCAAAACCTGAATGGAAATACTGAGTTGAAGCAATTAAATATTTAGGATGTTAATTAAATAAATTCCAGTTAAATTTAAAAGGTTTAATAAATAAAAAATTGAGAGTCAGTAAACGTAACAACAAAAATGTAGTAAAAATGAACAAGAACAAGCACTAAAACTAAATTTAGCACAATGACATGAGTTTAAGCTTATTCTACATAAATATTTATAGTAAACCTTGCTTTTGAACACATATAACAAACCTATTTTTAAATTTTCAAAGACTACATAATCTCATGCACATTAATGTAGCAATAAAAGTTTAGCTAACATTCAAACCCTAATCATTTGTATATTTAACGGATTTGATAAAGGAAATTCCTATAATGCCACTGTGAGTCTCTGCTGGCATAAAGGATTAAAGAGAAGAGTAATTATCTACAATGTGAAAAATAACATGGCTTTGGTTTTTGAGACACAGACATTGCCGGGCAATTCTATTCACTACTCTCTGTATTGAGATTACCCTTAATGACCATTTAGATAATAGCTTGATCACAGCAACATCTGAAATAGATTAAGTAATTTTGTGCAAAATTTGTTTTGAAAAAAAAAAATAAAGTAATAATTTTCCTCCAGAAAAAGATGAAATGAGACCAATCTGCTTTATTGACCAGATTGATTGGCATTTAAAAAAACATTCCTACATAAAGGTGGAAGAGGTTAATTCCGTTCAATAGCATTTAATTAGACAAAGCCTCAATTTCAAAGCCAAAAATGTCTTTATTTTTCTTTGTAATGAGTCATTTTAAATCTGTTTCTTAGGAAAAACATGCAGCTATTTTTTTAAAGCATTCCCATATGGGAATAATTCAGCTTTGGGAACATCATACACCATTGGTTTATTACTGTTATTGTTATTATTATTATTATCATTACTATTCAATTATTATACAATTATTTAATGTAACAAAAGTCTTTTTAACAATACAACTTAACAACACAGGCAAATCTTATTAACAGTACAGAGAGTTGACTAAAAAAATCTGTAAATAGTTTGGTGACCTTGCATGAACTCTGTATTTACAAACCAAAGTATTAATGTAGACTTCCTTACAGAGAAAAGTATTATACTACCAGTGTTTTGCATTTGATTTTTTTCCCTGTTTTTCACCCACAAATTAAGAGAAAACAGATCACTGGCTCAGTAAGACACACTGATTTAATGCCACTGGTGGAGCTCTGGTTGGCAAGAAAGCACAAGCTTTGGAGCAGACTTTCTTATGCTTCTAGTTCTTCTAAGCTTGAACCCTGCTTTGACTAAATGTTTTATTAATTTTGCTCAGATTTTTCAAAATTATTTTAAAAACAAATAAATACTTACGCGTGCACCTGTTTACATCTCGATTTCGAATGCCGTAATATCCAACAGGACAAGTGGCAAGACACACTCCTGTTTGACGGATGTCATTTCTTTCCAGAAGAATGAAAAGTCTTGGTCGACATTTTGTGCATCCGTTGTATTCGGAGCAGCTTTCACAGCCACTGGAGCATGATGCTGGCACTTCAGTACTAGATGCTTGGGCACAAACAGTAAAACAAATGAAAACAGATAGAAAGAGTCAGATTATTTAATGACATTAATATGTTTTCTCACTCTAATTATTTTATTACTTACACTTACATCTCATGGCATCAATTACTTTTCATTTAAAAAGCAAGTAAAAAGGAAGTCGTCTGCACTGACATCAAATTGTGTGTCACAAGATTAATCATTGGCAACTTTATTGCCTCTTAGCCTAAAGCACATTTAAGAGAGTAGAATACATTTACTTTTCCCTTAAGAGAGCTTATGGCACAAAGCAATAAACATGGCAGTCATTAATCTTGTTACACATGCTAATGTCTGCAGCTAATTTAACACAGAGCACACTTAAGTAGCACATAAAGTAGAACCACATTGTCTTTTTACACTGTTTGTTCGAATTAGCCTTTCACTATTACTGAACATTTTTTTATAGAAGCGTACATATTTCTGGAAGGACATCCCATACTAGTGTTCCGCAAATCAGATATTGATATCACACCCCTTAGGGGTAAAAACATAGTGACTTAGCTATTACAGCACTTCCAGTAATAAGATCGGCATGCTTAAAAAGGAGAGGGAATCAGATACCACTTGTATTTTTCTCCAGACATTTAGCTAGATATAGTTTTCTATTATTCCAGAAACACAAACATTTGCATTTTCTACTTCTAGCACTGTTCAAAAATGTTAATCTCTCTAGCCAATATATCAGATAGATCTATTCTATGGGCTATCAGGTCCAAATATACACACATTCAGTGCAATTCATCTGCAAAACCTGTCTAGTGGAGATAAAGTCAGGGCCAGATTTATGCGTAGGCATTCTAGGCACGTGCCTCTGCTTCTAAGTTCAGAGGCCCAGTTACAACGAGGGATATCTTTTTTTATTATTATTATTATCATTTAGATGTAATGCTAAAACACTGTAATCCAATTACTACATTTTTTTATAATTTGATTCCGGATCATCACAATAACAATTTAGTGGATACATTTTAGAAGAATGGCTTAAATTACACGAATATCAAGTTAATGAATGCCTTATAATTAGACATTTTTTTATAATTTGATTCCGGATCATCACAATAACAATTTAGTGGATACATTTTAGAAGAATGGCCGTTATCTGTTATCAGCAAGTAAAAAACTACCTTCGCTTTTTAATGACTGAATGCAAACTGGACCAATTTGCACTTATCACCAAAAAAAATCATTATACTTATCATTATATTTTGCTTCTATATTTAAATAGAAAGACAAATGCTTAGTTAACCACAGGTTATATGGTATGCAGTAGGACTGAGCCTTAGATGTCATCATAAAAAAATAAAAGAACAAATTATGATAAATAGAATGAATATTACCACTTTTACCTATTTGTGCCATAAACGCGTAATATCTTTACGACTCTAGCCAATTACACAATGTGACACAATGTGAAGCGGCGACAAACTCAGTCTTACCTCGAATTACACAATACCTTACAAACTGCATTGAGCATGTGTTATTAGTTATCTCTCTCTCTTTGCCGCCAGTATAATATTTGTAAACACTTTTATTATTTGTTTACACATGAAACAGACTAAGTAATGTATTTCACATATGTCAATAATATAAAACAGCAGAAAAAAAACACAAAGTAAGAAAGGCAGGCAGTTTCTCTGCTTCAATAAGTGCGAGCCCACAGGTTTGCTTGTTCAAAACATTTAGTTGAAACATAAAACTATAAATAATGGGCATATATTTTATATTTATTTTATCAGGAACTGTATATACATTTTTAATGTATAATTATGAGGTGTGTAGTAATGAATTATATTTACTTCGTTACATTTACTTGGGTAAATTTTTGGATGACTTTTACTTTTAGAGTATATTTAATGATGTGTACTTTAACTCTTACTCAAGTACATTTTTAGCAAAAAAAAACACTACATTTGGCGGAGTTCCTCCGTTGCTGTGATTTTGGAGAGGCTGCTTCGAATCTTCCGCTTCGAATCTTCCGCTTAAGTTTAGCGCGCATTTAAATAGATGACATTTACATTATCTGGCAGAAGCCCTTATCCAGAGCGACTTACATTTGATTGAAATTATACAACTGAGCGTTAAGGGCCTTGCTCAGGGGCCCAACAGTGGTAGCTTGGAAGAGAACTCACAATCTTCGGGTTGGTAGACCAACACTTCAACCATGAGCTAACACTTCCCCTGATGAAGCAGAGGAAGACGTGTGTGCGTTATCGGAAACAGATCACCAGTATCCTTAATTCAGTCTATGTTTTTACTCCAAGATGTCAAAAACAATAGTTTCATAATGCGATGCATATTGTGTGACCAAAACAAACTGACATCACAGCGGACAAGAATGCACGTATTGGTAAGTGACAAAATGTTGCCTGTTTAAAGCCTGCTAACAATCATTTGGGATCTATGGGCACTTTGACCTTATTGTAAAACCACATTTCACACACTATCCCAATATTTTTCCTCATATGTGGACTCGTGCAAGCAATAACAGATATCTTGTGAACCCTACAAACACACATTCATAAACAGAAATTTATTCTAAACGGCCACACATTTTTATATCTATTTACCACAAAACTAAATAAACTGAACAGAAAACTGTGATGTCCAACATTTATACAAAAAGCACAAACTTTTTTAAACTTCACCAAAGTGTAGAACATACATACAAAATACAAAAATCAAAACAGCATTGTATTTTATTTTATTCCTACCTAAATAACGCATGTACTTATAAAATGTTAAAATAAAGTATATTTTATACTTAAGAGTAAAAAATAAATACAGAGTTTAACTGTAAGAAAAACAAGTGTGTTTGAGATTTTATTGTCGCTGACAGGTGATGTGATGTTAATGTCTATCACAGGACTAAGATAGACTTTACTTTACTTTACTTTGTTTTATATAAGCAGAACAGAGAGACTTTGGAGAAGGGGTAGTAGTTTGAAATTTAGGGTTTTTGCTTCGTGTCAATCAGTTTAGAAGTAACTAGTAACTAACTACTTAAGTAGTTTTTCATCTGATACTTTTTAAATCTTATTCAAGTAAACATTAAGGTTGTTACTTTTACTCTTACATGTGTAAATTTTGCTATAAGTATTTGTACTTTTAATAGATTTTGGATACTCTACCCACCTCTGTTGAAAACACAGTAAGGGAGCAGAACACATGCACTCTCTCTTCTTCCTCAACCAAATACATATTTTGCCTAGGCTTTATGTGTATAATGAATAATAATATGATATCAGTTAAACAAATTAAATAGTACATTTAGGCTAAACTATAAAATTTTTGTATTTGAAAATTTCACCAGCAACAGCCCTCACTGCTTGTCACTGATGTCCATATTTTTTGGTTTAACCTTTACAGCTAAAAAAAGTCCCATTAATAAGAGAATTATACAGTTATTCAAATGTGGGGAAACCCTGTATGTCTTATTTATTGCTCTTATAAAAAAAGATATATGACATAATTTCCAAGATTACATAAGCTATTTTATTGTCATTTACAGCATTTGGCAGACGCCCTTTATCCAGACCGATTTATATTTATCCTACAGCTGTATTTATCCTACAGGATTTTACAGCTGTACCTTTACCACAAACCAGACAAAATGTAGATGATTTTGTTGCACTGATTTAGATTTGTAAAAGTCATTACTAGAACTAGATTTTTCCTTAAATTTAATGAATTGATATTAACAGAAATGTAGCCATAAGCTGTCGGTCAGATAAATTATGCTTTAAAACCCTCCTGAAAAAACATGGCTTAAAATTTATTTCACTCCTTAAACCTCTGTGATGCAATAAATTATTATCCAATGACTCTGTATTACACTGTGGCAATGTGAGAAACATGACAAGTATGTTATTACTTTACAAGTCGTAAAATAAGTCCATGTATTTGTACTTCAGTGCCTGTTTTTGGAAGCTGCACTGGAAGACTATGTTTTGCTAAACCACAATCACTTTCTACCTAGATTTTTCACACTAAACTTTCTTTTCTACAATGATTATATTTTTTATCTGGAACCTCTTATCCTCTCCTATTTTGTTTTATATAACTCTGATAGCATATTTTGCTTGGTTTACATTTACGGCAGTTAGAAGGCGCACTTACTAATATGTGCCTTTTATCTATTTAAGAGTTAAAGGCTCTGGCTCCATGCATTGGCTGACTATTCATGTTGGAAATCGAACCCACAATCTTTCAATTAGTGGTCCAACACCTTCACCACTAAGCTTTTGCTTTGCTTTTGAAAATATAGTATTCTTCTCTTTTATTCTGAGTTGCCAAAAAGTGAATGACATGAAATGTTTAGCATTGAAAACTGAAATGCTTTCCAAAAATATGCAGGGGTTAGATCTATTTATATATGTTTGCAAATACTTTAAGCCATGAGGTTACCAATTTTTTTTTTTTTTAAGTTCTGTTTGTCTAACTCATAATAATACATCAGAAAACACTTAGCTGAGTGATGTACACTGTAACTGACTACAAGAAGCTTAACCTAGTCCAACAGAGCCAATGCACTTGAGGAGCAAAAATTGTGAGCCAAACAATATGTGTTTAAATAAACAGATTTAATATATATTTACCTTTTGCTTCAGTTATATATACAAATACAGCTCTGTACAGTACCACTATCCAGCTACTACCTTGTGATGAGAGACAGAGACAGCACACAAGGCTGTTTATAGCAGGTATACATTTTATATATATATATATATATATATATATATATATATATATATATATATATATATATATATATATATATATATATTTATACTATATTATCCTAGTTGTAGCTTATGTAACTAATGCCATTAATAGATTGCCTGAAAAAAAAGGGCATATGATAGTAACGAAGATATGATGACTTACTGTGCCTCTGCTTCCTTCCTCTGTGGATCTTGAGGCTGTCACCGTAACCCATAGAGCTAAGGAAGACTACCACCACCAGCAGTCTCAGCTGCATAGTCCCTGCCACCCAGCAGTGCTGGCACTCCCCCTGCAGGAAGACGGATGTGACAAGGTATCCCCCTCTTTACTACAATGAGGCAGGTAAATCTGTTTACTGCCCACTTTGGACTCCACTTCCTTAGGCGGAAAGTAATACAGCTGCAAAACCAAACACACCTACAGCACAAGCCAAAACGTAAGGATGAGAGGGAAGCTGGGGTGCAGTGCTGCACTCAGGTGTGGAAAGATACGTTGAGATGATGAATGTTTAGGCAGAAATGGTACAGCTCTTCCACCCGTGAAGCCATGCAGGACTGTACGGAGTCTGTATTTCAAAGCAGCAGAAGCCAGGAAAGGCTGGTGTGAGTGAACAGCCCAACTCAGGAGCATGTGTCTTATTGGAGATGCTGGGAGTGGAAGGGGAGTGCCAAAAATTGGAGAGATGTTCTGCACTCCTATGTGTGACAATGTGTCTAACAGTGCCAAGCTCTGCTATGGGAGAGAGGAAGAGGTGGATGAGAGTCAAATGGTAGAGGGGTAGAAAAACACAATTACAATTACAATTGTAATCTTCACAACTACTTAATTGTTTAAGTTAAAATAGCTTAAACCTATAAAATGATTTTTGGGTTTAAATTTCTGCTTAATTTTGAATATCTGCTAGACCAAGCTAAACTCTTAGCCACCAATTCTATAATACAAGCTATGTTTCTGTAATATTTTCATAATGCTCTGTTTTCATTCTAACCCTTAACACAGTTAAATATTTAGTGCAATAGATGAGATGTGTTGTGTCCAACAGCTGTGGCATCATAAAGACCATAAATAGTTTTTGGTCAATGCCCTTTAACAAGAGTAAAAGTAGAAAACATGTTTACTTAATATTTTTGGTGAAAAGCATGAACACGCAACGAGAGACAAATATCTTTCCTAAGAAAGAAACATCAAGAGGTGGTCAGTAAATTAACCTACATGCACTTTGCTAAAATTCAAGTGGAAATAAATTGATAAGGATAGATGAGAAAGATGTATGGGTTTTTTTAGCATACCAAAATACACAAAGGTGAACTGCATTGCGTACAGCTAAACAAAAACATTTAAAATCCTTTTGATTTTTTTTATTTTGGAAATACTTTAAAACACAATCATTATAATAAAGATTCTTTTTATGTATAGAAAGAAAAATAATTATTGTCCAAATAAAGCTATTGTGAAAAATAATTATTTTTTTTATTTAATAAATATCAAATTTACTAATGCTAAGTAATAAAAACATATATATGGCATACTTTTTTCCCCACTAACCTATTTCTGGAGTCAGAAGCAACATCGTTCACTGTATCTAATAAAGCATCCTTCTTTCTGTCATTGGTTAATCCTTTCACTTACACAGAAACGTAAAACATATATCATGCGAACAGCCCACTAGATTCAAACCAGATTGTTAAGGTGAATTCGGGCCCACTGCATACACTGCTATATCTGCAAGCGTTTTAACAAATTACTTCGAAGAAGTCACACAGAATGTCACAGTCGTAAGAAAAGGAGTATGTCCTGTTGCTTTCTAAATCAGATCCAATGGAATAGTACTTAACAAAAGCCAGAAAATCATATTCCCTTCTCTCATTGCCCAAAGTAGAATATATGGCCAAAAATGTGATCGTTAACATACACTGAGCTATTGACCAACATACTTTTTTAGTTATACACAGCTGCATATGCAAGTCATTACATTTCTATCATTTTTAGAAGACTTCTTTCTGCTCTGCCCCAGACAATGTATTTCAATGTTTATTCGTCTTTAATGATGAATATTAGACAAATGTCTTTAACACCTTCCTCATATTTATTAGCATGAGCCAAAAACTCCCAGAGCCTGCTGTTTGAGATATTAAATAAGAGCGATGTGTCGTGTCTGACACATGGATATGCCATCACCTTGGAACCTGAGGAGAACGGATACTTTCAGAGATGACCCGTTATGCGAGATAGTTTCCAGCATTCCAAATAGCCAAATGATGGTTTGTTTTTTTAAAAAATATATTAATTTAAGATTCATGAATATCAATAGTTTAACATTTCTGGTAAGGAATATATAATTCACTCAACAACTTTCTCTCAATTAAGAAGTTCAGAAGACCTATGAAGGAGTCTTTCAATGAGTGGGTGTCTTCTTGAGATGTTTCGAAACTTCACTCCATCTGTGCTTCTGCATCTACTAGACGAGAGTTTTGTTCATATTCACTGCCTCCATTCACCCAAAACACAGACTAGCAAACCTGAAACCATTCATCCAACAATCAGGAGACCAGGAGATTAAATTGCCTGCTTTGTAAGTCCTTTTAATTTATTAATAATTTAAGTAGTATTGAAAGAATTGTTAACAGGGAAGAGAATTTGAAAGGTGGTGACTATTATAGGGGCCCCTCACTGCCCAGGGGACCTCACAAAAGCCAGCGATTATATAGGCCCCTGTTCTGCTAATAATTTTAATATTTATATTAGTTGTTTACCAGCGATTTAAATGAAAACCACTGAAACATGCAACTTGATGAAAGAGGTTTTCCAAATATCTGCCCTTTACCCCTCCCTTAAAATGGTTTAGTCCAATATGGATTATCCAATCAGTGAGAAACATCTGAGGTTTCTCAATAAAATAATATGTCCCGCCTCAGCTGGTAAATAAAACCAATGAATGTTGGCAGCTGATGTTTAGGATGAACTTGGCGGAAGAGTAGGAGACTGACTGACTGATTAAAAATAAAACAAAACATAAATCAGGTTCCCGAAAACAAAAAAGGATAGGGAGGCCAAAAAACTGGTGTATCCCAGACGATCAAGACATTCTTTACGAGAGGTCATGACGCATGTCAAAAGCATTATATTGTATAAAATGCTTATAGATATGTTTGCTGATGACGTATTCATTTACATTAGAGAAAACGCGCATAAACTATTCTTTCAATTCTTTAAAAATATTGGCTGTGAAAGCAAGATCATGTGCAGTAAACCTAATATATCCAAGAGATCCTGCTATATTTTTTTTTCATCGTGTACATTTTCTTACAGACCTGAAAATCTACAATAGGTTCAACTACAAGCTGAGGCGGATGCATGAAAAAAACAGGGCAATAAACAGGCTGTAAACACAGTCAGTAATAAAGCACAGAACAAAGCAAAGTAGATGTCTGATCCATTTTATGCCCAATAATAGGACAAGTTAAAAGTCACAATGGTTTTAAAAGCCATACTGGCTATGATTTTAGCTGTTGTCTCTATTTAGTTATGCTTTAGATGTTGCCCTTAAAAGATAAAGAACAAGATAACAACACTTGAAGACAACCTGTAAAATTTTTAAATGAACTCTACTTTTTCTATGAGAATAATCAAGTAATACTAAATAATATGAATAATATATAAATAAAATAATATCCTTATCATTCTTTAAAATCTTAACGAAACTTGACTTTTTGCAATGAAATAGGAATACCTGGAACATTTAGCGTACACACACGGTTTTTTTTTACCTCTTATTTTACCCAGTTTTTATGCATTATTTTACGCACTATTTATAATAGGTTTGCACATTTGCATTCTCACTCAACCCGAATATAAACTATGATAATAATTGTAATTTATTTTATTATTCGTTTTATATAGCACTATGCGAGCAGTATATATCAATGTTTTGTTTTATTGTAATATTTGCCACAAATGTTGGCTGGGTGCTGGGTAATTTGTCTTCGCTTTTGTTGCTGTACGCAATGATTGATCACCTACAAATTTAAGTGCCTAGACCTTTCATAACCCTTTAACTATTTAGAAATGAATTACTGTGGCCAACTAGCATACCATCTAAAATATTTAACATTTATTTACAAATAAGGTACATTTTAAAAAGTCATTTGAAAGCAATGTGCATTTGCAAATAAAATATCAAACATTCAATAAACTCTTTCTCTCTTTTAAAGTTTATTTTCATATAAAAGTAGTAGTGAACTAAATTTAAGGCAGGGAGCAAGAGACCAAGGTGATGTTATAATTCTGTCCTCCAACTTACAGCCTGTTTTATCAACAAGCAGATCAACGCTGTTAAGTGCATAGTGCCAAAATAAATCCTAAGCTTCAAGTCTCTTGTTCCTTAAATGTGCATGCTCCTTTGAAACTCATAAAGGAGAATAAATTATAGAGCATGTCCTAAAACAAACAGGATATTTAATAGTCTCAGATGGAGTCATTTAAGCTGTCTCATATTTCAACTTGACATGCAACCTCCAAAACAGGCAAACACATACCATTGTGTCTAATAACATTAGCCTATTATTTCAAAAATATATTTTTAATAATGCTCTATATATTGCAATTTGCATTGCATTACGATCACATAACTTAAACATATTCTCCCAACCTCATTTAAAAGACTGTAGGTCACTTTTGAATATGTAAAAATGTCTAATTTATTTAAACAGTTGTAAATAAGTAAAATCATACCTGTTTTGTGCTGGGAGGCTCATTCTCTCGAAAGGTTTTCTTAAAAGGTTCTCATTATAGTCTGTGTAAAAGTCTGCACTTAATTGACATAGTCTACCGCTTTATGTTAAAAAGCAAAACATGTCTCACTGATGCTGTTTTGAGTATTTGTACCCAAAAATGTGATGCCAGATTGTCAGATATCCTCTGTGAAAATTAAGGAAGATGTGCAGATGAAAAGCTAAAAGCCAAGTGTGGAAAAGTGATCACCTGTTAAAATAAACATTTTGTAATTATTTCCTAATTCAATTGAGCTGCTTTCACAGCCCTAAAAAGGTCTTGTTTATTGTGCAGTTCTCGGAAGTCATTCTAAAGTAAGCTCCACATAAATCCCCTTTTAAAAGGCCGGACAGCATCCAGCTGCGTGTGGAGTGCCTAGCTCACGCGCTCTCTCTCTTGCTCTGTCCGTCTCTGGAAGTTTGCATCCAACTCCATCTAGTGCAATTCTATCAGGCAGGAGAGTAATCTGGCCCCACCTCTACAGCAAACGCACACATGCGTTCACCACACAGGAGAGAAAAAAAACAGCACCGGGCTCTCATACTGTAGTTGGAATGCTGTCCCTGTGGGGAAATTTAAGAAAAAAACACTTTTTAGTGACCTCTTTCAGCAAGAAGATAACTGATTTTAGATATTTATTCGATCTTCCATCATATCGATTTTTTATTTAATACAGAATAATTTACAGTAACAAACCCAATTAGCAAATATATACTGACATTTGAATTCTAGATCTCGGTGTGCAACATTCTTCATCAAATAAAACTCTGATTTTGGCAAAATATGGTAACTATGCTAATATATGGTGCGTTTTAGACCGAGCCACTGATCAACACACTCTTTGAAGGTTAGTAAAAGCCCTCTATTTAAAGGATCCAAATTGTTACCTGGATTTTGTACCATATCAAAAATAATTCAAAGTTTGTGAGCTACATCAAAGAGATGATACAAATAATCAAATAAATTTCCTCTTTTCTCATGAGTTGTTGAGGAATCCTAGCACCGGTGTGTTTAGTCGAGGGTGCGTGCCATTGGCTAATAAAGTGCAGGAGCGTTCTCTAACGAGCTCTGGCTCAGCCATGTTACTGAGGTTGCACTGTTTACAACAGAATTGCGTTTATATAAACTAGCCTCAAATGACATGTGCCACAAAATGTCTTTGTATTACTCTCTTTATCATGTTTGTGATTTTCTTTTCATTTTTATTAATAATAATATTTATATAAATAATAGTAGCAGTAGTATTAGTAATAGACGTTGTAGTCATAGTTGTAGTAGTAGTTAAACTAAAAAGCATCAACCCTTTTGTACCTCGGTTAAATGAGGGGCTCTATCTTACCCTAAAGTAGTGCCGCAGATTAAAGTCTTGTGTTACGGGTATGTTTCAAATTTTCTGTACTGTGACAGTCACATTTCTTACCAACAGTAATAAAAATAAAATAAATGTATAAAAATATTGGAATAAAAATTTTGTAATTGAACAATTTATTTATTCATCAGCTAAAAGTTAAGACAGCTATGACTAATTGAGAAGAAATTTTGAAAGTAAAACTGTTCTTTTCTTAGTGATATACAGTAGTTGGGTCTAAAATAGTTGTTTAAATAAGAACTCTTATTGCTTAATATTTTTTTTCGCTGCTACCACTGTACTCAATCAGCCACAGGTGATTGAAGAGAAACTGGGAAACTGGGCACAAGAATGGACCACATCCAGTTCAGCACCAAGTATTGTATATATATATATATATATATATATATATATATATATATATATAGATATATATATATATATATATATATATATATATATATATATATATAGTTAAGAGCAGTGAAATATATGTGGATGTATGGTGTCAACAGCTTGCAAAATGTTCAACAGTCATAAACAATAAATCTATCAGATTAAATTCATCCTAAACCACTGTACTCATGAAAGATATTTAGAAATTCAGCTGTTACTGGCCAATCTGCTTTCAGCATTCTTCAGACAGGCTTACCACTGGCTTATCATCACAAATTTTTATGGAGTCTGTGAGCCACATGTACTAAGCACTTAGACCACATTCTTATCCTATTCCAGGCAGCTCATGTCAAATGGTGCCTTGAGTACTGCAGTAATGGCGGCATTCTAGAACTGGACTACTTTCAATTGCTGACATTGGCTGCTTTTATTCATTCTTAAAAGTATAATTTATTTATGGCAGTTTAAAAAATATAGGAATATTTTTTCTTGAAATCCTGGCAACCTTCATCATAGAACACATGGCTTTCAACACATATCCAACATGAGTTTTTCATCATGGTTAAAGGTTTAAATGTTACAGAAGCCACAGTCAGCTATGTGCTTTGCAGTAATTACACACATGACTCTTGTTATATTTGGTTATTAACAGGACATGATTTATAAAGTTTTCTATAAACAAATACAACCCGAATTTTGGAAAAGTTGGGACGTTTTTTGAATTTGAATAAAATTTTCAAATCACATGGAGCAATATTCTATTCACAATAAAACATAGATTACATAACATGTTCAAACTAAGACATTTTACACTTATATCCATTAAGAGCTTATTTTAAATTTAAAAAAAGTTGACCTAAAGGCTGAAAAGTAATAAATTTGAAACAGATGCAGTTGGTAGAACATTAAGCAACTAATTAAGTTTTTTGACATCATGTCTGTAACATGATTAGATCTAAAAGGGATATCTTAAAGAGGCATAGTCTATCTGAAGTAAAGATGGGCAAAGGCTCAAAAATCTGTGAAAGAGTGCTTAAAAAGTTTGTGGACTTTCAACTTATCAATGTTTTTTAACGACACTACATCACTTATCGGCATGATTCTGTGATTGACATTACTAAATGGACCCAGGAATATATCCAGAAACTACTGTCGGTAAACACAATCCGCAGATGCCAATCTGCAGATGCCACCTAAAGCTTTAACATGCAAAAGAAAGTTATTTGTAAACATTGTCCCAAATTTGACATTCTTGTTGGAAATCACAGGCACTGTGTCCTCCAAACTAAAGAGGAGGAAGACCTTCCAGCGTGTTATCAGTGTTCAGTTCAAAAGTCGGTATCTCTGATGGTATAGGGGCACTATGAATGCTGAAAGGTATAGAAAGGTTTTAGAGTAACATATGCTCCTCTCCAGATGATATCTATTTCAGAGAAGGTCTTGTGTATTTCAGCAGGACAATGCAAAACCACATACTGCAGCATATTACAACAGCATGGCTTTGTATTAGAAGAGTCCAGGCGATAAATAGGCCTGCCTCAGTCAAGATCTTTTACCCAGAGAAAACCTTTGGCGCATCATTATACAAAAAATACATCAACGATGACCACCTAAAACCTGCATCAGGCAGGAACAAGTTCCAAATTCCAACACAAAAACTTCAGAAACCCATTTAAAGGACATCTTTTGGCCCTGTGTAAAATGTCAGGTTTCTGTGAAGGGGTAGGCTGCCATTTTTTATGTGTCTGTAATAAATCTTTGCATGTCTCTGACGTTTTAAAAGGCAGGCTTTCAGACATTTTCTAGGAAATTTGGGCAGCTTTTATTCAAATATTTCTGTCATGGCAATTTAAGCTCTTTGTTAGATAATATATTTAATTATAGAAAATAGCATAATATTTATTAAATCAGGTTATAAAACCCTTTTAAAACCTTTTCCCCTTTCTCTCCGCCTTTGACTTTTTCTCATTTTGTTTTGAACTGGGACGCCGTGATTTATCAATCAAACGTATAATTTAGTTCAATATGTTAATTACTATTGCTGGAAGAAAACAATAAAATTTGTGGCTATAAAAATGCCTTCATACATTCAAATAAACCTGTAATTTACATACACTAATAATGTGTAATACTGTGTAGAGAATGTATATTTTTTTAATTGATTTTTATTAGTCAAATGCTGTAATTTACTAGTTTTACTAGATTTGCTTTACAGTCTTGTTGCTGATGTGGGAGACTTTTTTTAGATTGCGATCTGGTCATTTGCATAAGACCTATAAAGCATGTGAGCTGTTTACCACTAACTGTAAACATTTTTGTGATTAGTTGAAGTAGGGATGAGTGATGCTTAACATAATTATTTACATTTACGTTTAAGACACCCTTATACAGAGTGCCTTATAATTCTCTCTTTTATACAACTGAACAATTGGGGGTTAGGGGCCCAGGATTGGTAATTTGCTGGTGCTGAATATTGAACCCTGATCTTCCAATTAGCAGGCCAACCCCTTAACCGCTGTGCTACCACTATGCTATCCCTTTCCCTATACAAAATCAATGCCAGCATCAATTTTCATTCCAGTGAATTGATTTGGGTGCACCAGTAAAGCAGCCCTTTAGCACAGTGGTTGATGCCTGTATTTTGTTGGTTTGCAATCTCTAAAACCTTTCTATCTATTAGTAAAGTAAGCGTAGCTCAGTAATCCAGGCCACATTTGCCAATACCAGCCCAGGTTAACTTAACACATTTTTTGTATACCCTGTACATTAAAAAATCTTAAAAAATAAATAAAAATTATATAATCAAGATTTTAAAATTAAAGGTCCAAATTAAACAAGAAATATTGTTTTAAACTTGCATGTAGTAATTTCGAAGAAGAACAGAAAAAAATGGAAAGCCCTTCCCTTATATTTTGTTGACCGTTACCTATTCGCAGGAATAACAGCCTCCAAATGTTTCTTGTAGCCAGGACTGTCACCAGTGGGGTAAGGGTTAGTGACAATTGTAGGAGACCCCACTGCCCTAGGCTGTGAATAATTCTATTATTTATATCAGTTGGGTGCCAGTGATTTTAATGAAAACCACGGAAACATGAAATTTGATTAAATAAGTTAGTTGAAGTTAGAGATGAACTTGGTGGAAAAGTAGGAACCTGACTAACTGAAAATAAAACAGAAATGAGCTGGTGGGAAAATTACTGTCTACCGCTGCTTGGCAGGTACTCTAATTACATACAACACTACTTTTGAGAATACAACACTATTTTTGGATGGATACATTTATTTTGTTAAAAATATATTATGCAGTACCAAAGTTTCTTTATTAAACATTAATAATTTTAGTGGTTCCCAGCCTTTTTATATCCTTAGCCTGGGTACGTGACCAAAGTGCTTTTGGTAATTGCAGGTCTCATTGAGCTTAAAGCCTACACATGCATTCCCTCTGAATGGTGAAAAAGGGTCGGGGGACATCGTAATGACCTCTTATCCATCTCGGTACCTTAACCGCTAATGTGATAACCAAGGAATTGAATTGAATGGAATGTTGGTTGAATGTAGATTTCTTGGCCTTGTGATATAGCTGGTGTTCCTGGAGCCATTGGGGAGCCTCTAAAAAGTCTCGACGATCTTTTGTCTTGTTGCGGAAGAACACCAGGATATTGTCAATGTAGACCACCACGAAGTAACAGAGGTACTCTCGGAACACTTTGTTTATATACTCTTGAAAAGAGGAGGGGGCAATGACAAGACCGTAGGGCATGACTAGGTATTTGTAGTGGCCAGTGGGTTTCCCGCAGGCTGTCTTCCAATCGTCCCCCTCTGTATCCTGATCAGGTTGTATGCGCTTTAGCGGTCTGGCCTCGCTCTGCAAAGTTGTTCTATCACGGAGGATACAAGAAAAAAGGGGATATCTGTAATTCTTTTTAGTGAACTATAGTCAATGCAAGCAATGCAATCATTTATTATATTCCACTAAACTTGTCCCTAGTGCAAACATTTGCAATATTAATTATAAGGGCAATAATTGAAAAACTGTGCTCGGTGCAACAGTGAAGCTTTATGAAAATCTAGTGATGCAAATTGAGTTTGAAAAAGCTCTGTCAGTAATTCAGTTCTTTATCAAGTCTGTTCTTTGAAATGCTGGACTGAAAAACTTAAAAACATGTTTATCAACTTTTATACATTATTCAATTCAATTCAGTTTTATTTGTATGGCGCTTTACAATGGTGATTGTTACAAAGCAGCTTTACACAATTGAAGAAATTATGAGACAGAATGAAACTAGAAAGAAATTATTGACATTCTTCCACTCATAAAGCACATGAACTATGGCCAAAACAATGTTTATAGTTTTAGACCTTTACCTAAGTCATTTCTCCTGACTTTACCATTATAACCAGTTGGGTAAGTAGGTTCATTTGCTTCCATGTGCTGAAGCTCGGAAAAACATATTACAGATATTCTCTACTGGTGTAATCCTACTTTAAGTACATAATGTATTATTATCAGCTTCTGCAGAGGGCAAGATGTTTAGAAATGTTGGGTACATATAGGAGTACCATTAGACCTGCATACAGCAGATGGTAGACCAGTACAATCAACATAATAGTTTGTATCTATTCCTACTGTGACAAAGAAAGTTGTGGTTTTTTGATGTAAGAGGATGTTAATACCTTAATCGTACAGAATATAAATATCCCTTTGCTTTTCTTTTCCTAATAGTGGCACTGGTCTGCTACAGTACATCTTACAAAATAAACAGTTCCTGCTGTATCAGTCTAATGGTGACAGAAGGGTACATGTCCTGAAGTGACCTTGCAACTCTGTTCATTTTAATAGTCATATTATTTTTACATAAAGTAGTGTGTTGCTAGTTATATTTTATTTAATAGTCTAAACATTTTGCTTTCAGTAAGTTATCAGTCTGCATTGCCAAATTCATACAGAGTGAAAAAAGACAGAACAATGATATTAAATGTTGTTAAAGTAAAGCACACAATTTGTCTGTTTATTTATTAAAGCACTGTCAGTTCATTTATATACCACTGCCACCTCCATCTTTCTTTTTGCCAAAACATATCCGCAAGAGAACCATAAAGTGAGTCAGACAGTGTTTTAACTGTCAGTTATAAGATGCTTATGCATGCAATTCTTAAAGACAGACTTTATTATCGTTATAATTTTTCGGTGTCTATCAGCCAGTTAAAGTTAAGGTTGTTGTAATACCTCCAGTGTGGACAGCTGCATTGCCAACTTAACGAGCATCCTGAGGATTTTGGATATTTAATGATAGGTTTATGACTCCAACATCAAACTTTTCTAAGCAGCAGAATCTAAATGTCAAAATAATATATGTAATTGTTCTTCAAATCTATCACTCAAAAAGGAACATAATGTTGAGAAGTTGGCCAAAAATTGAGGAAAACTAAAAGGTTTTAGGATATGATGATGTGGACAATAGGGAACATAGTTAATGGCTTAAACATATTTTGACCTACTACCAGGAGTAATAAATATGCAAACTTCTCTGTAATTTGAAATGTTACAGATACAAAGTAATATCGGTAGAATTTTAACATAATAGAAACAAGTAAATAAAAATTAGTTCATGCAAGTTACATTAAATTAAATAGACAGCAAAAACTAATTCCTATATAACTAAGTTGTTGCTGATTCTACAATAATGTAGTATATGTTTTAAATGTCAACTACTATACTGGATGCAGTTAATATATGTGTACCAAAGGCAAAGAGCTATATACAATAGAAAAATTTTGCTTTCTATAACAGATAGATAGTATATTCTGTCTTCATGTCAATTACAGAAATACACAGGAAGAAAACAGCAAAAAAAAAAATCATAATTCATTTATTCATCTTCATCTATACCTGATTATCCCCTAATTCGGGGTCACAGGGATCTGCTGGAGTTTATCCCAGGCATCTTTGAAAGGGCGAATGGCAGGAGGGGTACACACACACACACACATCACAGGGCCACACACACTCACTCCTATGGGCAATTTAGAATAACCAATCAAGCATGTTTAACATACATGTTTTTGTACAGTGCAAACTCTACAAAGAAAGGCCCCTGCCCAAACCATGGTCATTCTTGCTGTTAGGCAACAGTAGTAACCACTAAGCCACCGTGCTGCCCATAATCCTCATAATAAAATAGTTAAAACAATGAAAACTTGTGTTGTGGGCAATATCAGAATGTACCAGCATATATACATTTAAACATTCTAATTAACATTTAAATAAACTTTAAAGGTTTTTGACATCAATGTCAAAGCAACTTTAAATATGGCTGTCAGTTTTCTGTTGTGTTTGTGGAAAAATACCATTAATAGCTTTTTGCACAATTTATTATTGGGTTAATTTAAAATTGACTAAATTAATCTACACACAGTATTTCAAAATAAAGTGAAGCCAGGGTTTAATAAATAAATGAAAAACTGTTATATCTCAATTAATTAGGCATTCAGGATTTTGGTCAAGGTAGTCCAAATACTCAGGTGCATCATGCTAGTCTAGTTATGTCAGAGTGTCCCTAAAACTAAAATATACCTATGGATAAATTAATTGATAGTATCTGATTTAAAAAAAAACACATCAGCGTATGTAAGTTATCCAAATTTACAGTGCATGTCAGACCAAAGATAACAATACTCCACAAACTTTGTATACATCTGAACAATGCTATATCACAATAACTTAAGCCTTTCCATCATTATGCTGGGTACGATAAACAGTAAAATTTGGACTCCACCTTAAGTTGGGCATTCTGCTAAAGATATAAGAAAAAATAAGAAAGCTACAGAAGGTCTTGATTATTTTAGAAACCAAGACGCTCTATCCAAGCTTAATAATTACATATTTATCTGCACTTTTTCATTTGCACAGTTCTACTATTTGCACTTCTGGTAGATGCTAAACAGCATTTCGTTGCTATGTACCTGTACCTGACCATTGTCTGTCTATCTATCTGTCTGTCTATCTGTCTGTCCAGAACCTGGCCTTTGTGGTAGAGCAGCTAAATAGGAATATTTCCCTGTAAAAGACCTATTGGAGGTAATTAAAGAACTAGAGCAACAGAAAAATATATTTGGCATACAGCTTTGAGCAGGCACTACATTGACACGGAGGACGAGGGGTCATGAGCCGCCAGTTTTGTAAAGATGGCAGTCTACCCACTCAAAATATAATTTGCCCTGCAGTACACTAAAACTTATGACGACAAACATCATATTTATTGTAGTCCAAACTTTACACCAATGTTAAGTTTTATGTCTTGGTGACAAGGAGATAATAAATACCTATTACATTTCGTGTAATACCTATTACATGTGTGTGTGTGTGTGTGTGTGTGCGCTCAAGTGTGTGTAAGCTCTGTCTGTGAATCATGGCTTTATCCATCAAATCATCAAACTATGAAGATGTGCAAGGAAAAATCCTAAAGATTTTTAAGTTTGTTTTTTTAATCATTTAGATTTGATTAGATTATTGTTTTATCTGATGCTGTAGAAGTCAAACACACGTTATATCTTAATAAACAATATAAGCAAATGCTGTGCTGCTCAATATGCCTATAAATTGCCCCCTGGGGAAAAATAAAGTTTTTTGATCTGAATCAAATTGATTCAAATCAATCTTTTTTCCATAAACTTTATCAAAAGTACTAAAAGAATTGCCGCTTATGTCTAGAGATAATGTTTGTCATGCTATTATTAAAAATAATATTAAAAGCAGATCTTTCCTATGATTTTACAGTTTAAGCTTGTGTTCTGGAATTGACTCACTATTGATAACATATGTACTGACAACACAGTTGAAAAGTCTGGGTCATAATACAACTCAGAAGGTTAGAATTAAATGTAGTATGCATTGTTTATTAACAAAACAATTAGATTGCAAAAGCGAAAGTGCAGGAAACATTTGCCAAGATTTTACTCCAGTATGCATGCATTTTACAGTACCCTAAATCTTTATAAGTTATCATCATATTATAACAGTTAGTATATCATGCAATAACAATGTTGGTAAACATTAGTAAATCTTTGTAATGGCAGAAACTAGAAAACGGAAGCAGTTCAATGAAACTACTGCTGATTGTATTATTCTATATGTCATACTTTGTTTCTAATATTACATCAGACACTATTGTTGCATAGATGTTCATTGACACAACAGGGTTGTGGCTAAAGAAGATAACGACGAAGTCTACTGAACGTACTAAAAAATGCACTCTGCCACATGAATAGATGTATGTGGAACACAGGAATGTTATGGGTTATGGTAAAGTATTTTCTTTGAAACCTTTCCCACTGCTTCAAGCTTAGGATTGATTGTGCTGAAAATGTTGTGCCCAGAACATTTGCAAATACCAACATGTGCTTGCCACATTGTTAACTTATAGAGCCTGATAAGAACACTATAGTTTCACATATTCTCTTCCAGGTGTCTCACCTCATTTGTCTTTCTTGAAAAAATGGAAAAGAATTGCATGTAACACATTCACTCTCGATTTCTCTAGCGAAAGTTAAATTGAGAGCAGTTTCAGTTAAATTTACAGTTATAATTGAGTTACAAATTTATTTGTGAAAAAAGGGTCTGAGAAATTCTGAATGCTGGGAAAGACTTTAACAATGTTCGGAAAACAGGTACAAAAAGGTGAAGCTGGAAAACAGATGAAGTTCAATACATGGTAAACACTTGAACGATCAGCAACCAAAACAGACACAAAGACAATCATCGAAAACCAGACGTAGCAGAGATCATAACCATAAAAAGTAGATATGAAAGAAATGCTTTATATATACGGAGGCTAACAATACTTTGCAATAAGTGGGGTGGGGGGGCTGTTTAAGTAGTCATGACCCAGAAGTGAAAGGTAAGCATGAACAGTCAATATTCTGGTGAGGGTGCCCTCTGGTGGTTCGGAGTCTGATCCCATTCTAGCACAGTATGTTGATGTTTTAAAATTTGGGAACACATGCTTAACTGAAATGAACTAAAATGAACTATGTTGTTTCTTTAGATTATGTATACTAATTTTATCTAGTAAACAATATTTTTTCAGAAAAGGTTTCTGCCATACTTATAGTAGGTTTAATGATAAAGATCTACAGACAAGACAATTGCATTAGGCTTATGTGTTGACTTAGATACAATTGATTACACATACTTATGCAATTAGTCAAATCAGTTATATGACCTGTCTGGGAATGCCTCAAGAAATACCTTGTCAGTAACAGATTCCTTGTTAAAAGTTTTTTTATTATTTGATCAATCCTTTAAAAAATGGTGTCAGATGTTAAAACATTTGGTGCACTGTTTTTACGTTATTTGAAACATATGTGCTTGATATTTTTAAAAGAAACTTCAGTCAGATACCAGGCTCATTTTCATGCTCAGAGAGATCAGAACATCACTAAACTAGGGGGGGAAAGCTTTTAAATTAAGTTAGGGTACATTTCATTTTATGCCAAAATAAATATGTTGCTGTAAGTAATTATTAGATTTTTTTTTATACAGTGCTACCTTGTTGTATTTTTGTATTAAACCGTTTCAATAACAGTTTGCTTCATTTCATTGTAATTGATTTCACAAGTTTTGCTTGAAAAGTATTTCAGAATTGTTACTACTCTAGTGTTATTGACAAGGCTAATAATACATTTTGGGAATATAACTTTTGAACCTATCAGCTAAAGATAAATAGAAATTGAGAGAGACCAATTTTACTGGAAGCACCTTAAAGTGCATATTGCAAGTTATTTTTTTCCCTAAATTTAAAATTATATAAACCATATGACATGAGCTTAAATTTAGTAGAAAAAAAAGTAACAAGTTACCATGACTGTTCTCAAAAAACATTTTTTTTAACAAGGAGACAATGTATGATACAAGAGGTATAGGTTGCTGCTCTCTGCGTTAGGTCATGCTAATGTTGTAACGGGAAGCAGTCTCACATGGAGTTAGAATAATAAAAAAATAAATCAAAAAATACATATCTATTTTAATGGATTAAAACAAGGCGGTTTTAGCAAAGGAAGAACTGAGAGAAACACAGGATTACCCAGAACAATGGCGTTTCTTTGAAAGTCTCTTTTAAACACTGAGAGCGTAGATGTCTGGCCTCCTTATTGAAGCCTAAGGGAAGTTTAAAAACCGCTGGGAGCTTATGGAGATATGTGAGAAAGTCCTTCTTTCTTTGTTGAGACCAAACAGCAAGTGAGTGAAGGTGAGTGGTTTATAAAGGGTACGTATGTAATTAAGGGAATGTGATGCAGGTGTGTTTGATCAGTATTAAGGGGAGAGTGAGCGGTGAACTGAAGGAGAGCCTGGTGTGTCTGTGACAAATGCACATGTCGGATTAATATCACGTTTATTTTTACATATAAATGAGGTCTAAAACTCATCTGAAAATTTTGAAATCTATGTGTTTTTGAAAAGGGAATCTGTTTTGGAAAAGTGTTGTAGAATGTAGTGTTGTGTAGTGTTTATTTTAGACCAGGGGATTATCATCCCGCTGATATTATGCAGTTCAACATGGGATGCTGAAGCAAGAACCGAATGAGGCTCAGAGCTTATTGGCTCTGTTTGATGTTTTGCTAGTAATACTGGAGCCACATATTAAAACAGAAGACCACCAATCAATTGATTCTAAACAGAGCCTGGGAGTATGTCTATAGTATGGACACAGACACAAACACACACCGAACTGTGGTGTTGGAAAGGTGCACATCAGGCATTGAAACCAGAATACAGTAAGCATGGTATACAGCTGCAGTTAATCATTTTGGCTTTAAAAATAAATGGAACCTGGTTTAAAAAGGATTTAAAAGTATTCTATTTTTTATAAATGTCAAACTCCAGAATGGCTAACCACTGCAAACTATTGTAGGATGGTACCAATGCCTGGCGAGCACCTTTCCAATGGGGTGTGTATGTGTGTCAATACATACTGCCAGTCTTTGTTCAGGATCAATTGGTTTACAGAAAATGGTGGTTTATTGTTTTACTATGTGGCTCCAGTATTGCTAGCAAAGTATGAAACTGAGCCACTGACATACTGAAATAAATTTAAATCACTAACAGATTTTTAGGATAACAAATACAGAAAAAATGCTGTTGAATTTTTTTAAACATTTTCTAACTACCAAATCAGTGAACATGATGATTTTAATGCTGAGAATAGTGAGCTTGTAAGCATTAGCAACATAAATTTTATTGCCGTGATGTGTGTTTATAAGCTTTTAGGAGACTGTCTCCTCTGACCATTTTGTCTACCCCTGGCTTGTCCCTGCTCTCTTGGCTACATAGCAGACTCATAATTGTATGGCTGTGGTCCGTCATACGCCATCTGGAAGTCAAAAAAGATGATTCAAAGGGCCTATGCACTTTGGAGGGCCCCAGAGATCTGTTTTATTGGTACGTATTAGAAATTCATGCAAGTTGGATCAGCTTGTAATTTTGGGTTTACTTTGGTTTTCATGTGATCAAATGTGGTTCTCTTCTACCCTAAGAGGGGCAGAAAGGTTGTAATTGTTTTGCAGTAAAATATAAAGGTCTGGTTGCACTCACTCAACCGTGGCAAGGTATGAAATCCTCACCCCACTAGAGTCCACCTGAAAACCTCTTTTGAGAGGATCAGACAGAAAATCTTAACGCTTGTCAGGTGTTTTTAGAACACAGCTCTGATCTGATAAATATTTATGACAGCCATCTAACACACCATAAAACTCTGAAAAGACAAAGACAGTTGAATGCCTGCCTGCATACTTTAAAATCAACAAACTTTAATTGACCTTTAGATAGAGAAGCAATAAAGTACACCAAAAAAATAATGCTTTTGTTTTTAATTAGTGGTAGTGTGCATGTACTTGTACTGTCAGTATTTACAGATAATGAAATAAATATGAAAAATATAATAAAAAAAGTTCTTGGTAAAATTCTATTTTTTTCTGCAATTCTTTTTAGACTGTGTGTTTAAAACTGTAGTCTTTTAAAACTAGAGGGCCCACAAAAAACTCAATATGCAAAAAGAGAAATGCACAGAAAAACCTACATCCACAATGTTTTGGTAATTTCTTTTTAGTTTTCATATTATGTTTCAATCACTTTAAACTCAGTGGGCTACATGAAATAATATTTTTAAACTAACATTTTCTAGGTTTATTTAACAGTTTTTGTAATAAAAAGTATCTTTGCACATTAGTCACAGTTAAATAATATTTAATATTACACAAAGATACCCAGAGTAAATACAAAACACAGTTTTTAAATAATGATTTCATTTATCAAGAAAATAAACTGATGATAATATTATTAACATTCTTGCTACAGTAAATTGAGAATTGAACTAAAATTAACCATGAAGTAACCATTTTTGTTTAACCATTAAAAGCTGAAGTAAATTTCCTTTCTCACACCGAAACTTAACCAACAGAATCAAGAAATCACTCCAATAAATCCCTTTTTTAAAAGCAAAAAGGAACACCTCATGCTGCAATCGAAAAGTTTGAAGAAAAGATATGTATTAGTCTGGAATAGGTTACAAAGCCCCTTCTAAGGCGCTGTGTCCAAAAATGAAGAAAACCACAAATGAAGAAAACTTGGAACAGTGGGGAAGCATCCCAGGAGTGGCCTGCCTACCAAAATTAGTCCAAGAGCAAAACGATGACTTAATGTCTTGATGCGAAAATGAGTGACAGGTGGGGGCGATTAGAATTCGGGGGAGTGGGAACGGTGAATAGAGAAATAGCCCGGCATATCTGTAAAAACTGGCAAAGTGGCCATGGGAGTGTTCCTAGGTGAGACTGCTGCAAAAATAATGTTAAATATGCACTGTATAAATAATAACAATTTAATAAAATGTGGGTAGGTTATTTGGTCTTAAACTCATTCTGTTTGGTTAAATCATGCCTGTGACCTTTAAAGTTTTTTATTGATGGCTTTTAACTATTTTTATAACTTATTGTGGTGTTACACCTGTGTCCCATTAGCTAAACAGTGCCTAACAAAAAAAGCTATTTTTTCAACAGAGGCCTTGTAAATTAACTACCTCTAAAACACACTGCTTATAAATATAGTGTTCTTATCCTATAAAATCTCTTAAAGGTTTAAAAAGAATCAGTTATGTGCTGTCATTTAAGCCTCTTACTAAGAAATTGAAAGACCAGGAGCAGCTATTTCTTTTCATTTTGCAACTTGTTTATTTACACCTTCCAAAGATTTAAAGATTTAAAATGTATGTAATAATCAAAATAACTGTATTATTAGGCTTAGTGGGAAGCAAGAATAACATGGCATTATCATTGTACTTACATTTTAATCACATTTTATTTGTATGTTGCATTACCATTATCTGGCACATAAATTGCCAAGCACAGGATTCAGTTCAGTTCAGTTCCATTAAATGGCTGTCACGTTCACTTTTAACATTGTCTGTCAAATTTACTGTTTTAATTGGCTCCTACAGATTTTATTGAATTTACATTTATGACATTCCTAAGAATCTTTCAGACATCTTTGAAAAAGTTAATTAAACCTGATGTAGCTATAATCTAACTAATCTATTTAAGGTTAAAAACACAGATAAGATTGTAAGATTACAGATAAGCTTACCACCAGGCAACTCAGTAAAAGTAAGGACTGCCCATGCATTCTCAAGGTCCACTGTTTGCTGGATATAGACTAGTAACCTGGAAAGCAGAGCTAACTAGCTTGGTGCAAGGTTTAAAATAAATTTGTACAGTGTTTGTGTGGCGCACCCTCAATCCATGTTGCGGGACAGGTTTATTAAACAGCAGATAATCCAAAACACAAAGCAGAATTGTAAAAGGTAAGCAGGCAAAGAGTTGGTACATAATGAGAATAAAACACAGACAAACACAAAAAGAACACAAAAAAAACAAAAGCAGAAGTGTGTGCCCGAATCTTAGGCGAGGGTTCTCTTTTTGCCGTCAGATGATGGCAGTGCCGTAATCCTTATGTTACACCGCCTGTACTAATAAAGGGTTTCCAGACCAAAAAAACATGGCAGATTGGTAACCTAGCATGCATTGAAATAGTGTAAGCCCTATCGATGAATGGATAAGTGAATTTTATGCGTACTTTGCCCAGGTTAAAAACTCCAAAGGTCGTTATCATGCCAGAAATATGCCATTATATAACGTCTAATCTCTTGATTTAATCTCTTTACCTTTCATTGCTTAGTGCATTAACAAAGGATTGGAATATTGATTTCACATTATCAATCCATACAACATCACACTATATTTAATCTAGCCACAGGGGTCACAAGCCAGTGACTTTGGTGCCAGTCCCAAGCCTCGATAAATAGAGAGGGTTGTGTCAGAAAGGGCATCCAATGTAAAACTTCAAAATCCAAATATGTGAATCATCTGTCAAAATTTCATACTGGTCGAGGCCCAGGTTGACAACGACCGGCACCGTTGACCTACAGGGTGCCAGTGGAAATTGGGCTACTGTTGGAGGAGAGGAGGAGGACGGATGAATGTTGGTACAATGACAGGAAAAGGTAGAGAGCTGGTGGATATGATGGAGAGATGCATATATGTTTACAGGAGACCAGGTAACAAGGCTCGTAATATTGGATCAGGATTCAAGTTGTTTTATCATGGTGTGGATAGGAGGAGAAATGGAGTAGGGGTGACCCTGATAAAGGAGTTTGTGAAGAATGTTGTGGAGTGTCAGACAGTGTAATGAGTCTGAAGTTAGAAATCGAAGGGCTGATGGTGAATGTTGTAAGTGGTTACGCCCCACAAGTAGGTTGTGAGTTAGAAGAGGTAATTGTGAGTATTCCTAGAGGAGAGAGAGTGGTTTCGTTGAGCTGTGGTAAATACTTTTTTTTTGAGAAAAGAGAGGAGCATATAGTGACTTATGAGAGTGGAGGAAGGAGCACACAGGTATATAACATCTTATGTAGACTGTAAAGTTGTGGTGGGAGAGAGTGTAGCAAGACAGCATAGAATGGTGGTGTATAGGATGAAGGTCTGGAAGAAGAAGAGATCAAAGGTTGAAAAGAAAACCAAGTGAAGGAAGCTAAGAAAGGAGGAATACTGTGAAGAATTTAGACTGGGGTTGAAACAGGCTCTTGGCGGTCAGTTAGTGTTTCTAGATGAATGGCAAACTACAGCAGAAGTGATCAGGGAGACAGAAAGAAAGGTTATAGGTGTGTCATATGGAAGGAGGAAAGAAGATAAAGAGACTTGGTGGCGGAATGAGGAAATATACAAAGAAAGAGGTTTGCCAAGAAGACGTGGGACATGGAAAGGACTGATGAAAGTAGACAAGAATACAAGGATTTGCGGAACAGAGTAAAGAGGAAAGTAGCTAAGGCCAAGCAGAAGGCATATGATGAGTTGTACACAAGGTTAGACACTAGAGAAGGAGAGAATTACTTGTACAGGTTAGCAAGGCAGAGGGATCGAGATGGGAAGGATGTGCAGTAGGTTAGGGTTATTAACGATAGAGATAAAAAGGTGCATGCGAAGTTAGGATGGTTTTGAAGAGAATTAAAAGAGGAAAGGCAGTTGGTCCTGATGAAATACCGGTGGAGGTGTAAAAATGTCTAGGAGAGGCAGCAGTGAAAATTCTTACTAGATTGTTTAACAGGATTTCGTTGAGTGAGAAGATGCCTGAGGAATGAAGGAGGAGTGTAATCTTCAAGAACAAGGGGAATGCAGAGTTGCAACAACTACAGAGGCATAAAGTTGATAAGTATGGAAAAAAGCATAGTAGAAGCTAGGTTAAGGAGGGTAGTAGGTATTTGTAAGCAGCAGTATGGCTTTATGCCCAGAAAGAGCACTAAAGATGCAATCTTTGCCCTGAGAATGCTGATGGAGAGGTATAGAGATGGTCATAGGGAGCTGTATTGTGTTTTTGTAGACCTGGAGAAAACATCTCTGGTGATGACAGCTGTCTTACATTGGTAACCCTCTCTTATTCTTACCAGGGTATTAGCGCTGCATAAGTCAAGCTTAGTCACTAAGCTGAGGCCATGGTAGTCTATGCAGGGACATGGGCTACCATCTTTTTTCTTCACAAAGAACACTCCTGCAGCTGCTTTTGAGGTAAAAGGTTGAAGGAACCCTTAGGCTAAAGCCTACTAAATGTAGTTTTAAATTGCTTGTATTTTAGGTAGTGAGAGAGGGTATACCTCACTCCTGGCTGGCATGGCATTAGGTAACAGTTTAACAGCACAGTCTCAGGAACGATTTAAGGGCAGCTGTGCAGCCTTAGTTTTAGTAAAGATCTCCAGAAAGTCCATATACTCCTGTAGTGGGTTAATTTTTTTCTGATTTCTCTCTGCAATAGGCTTGTCATCCATGGCAATAATGTTGATGGCCAGCTCACAAGATATGGTGGAGATTTAGATAAGCGGGTTCTGGAGCCGCTGGGAAAATGTGTTTAATAATAAATGGTGATACAGAAAAACTTAATTTGTCTTAGTGTGTGCTTGTTTTATTGGGGCATGTGTTGTTGTAGTGAGTACCCTATCCACAGTAATAACAAAGCCGCTTCTGCTTATGGCATTGGCGTGCCTTTTGTGATACTTTGGCATAACCCAGTTAAATAGATTCTGGTTGGTCATGCTCGGCATCGCTTAAGGTTCCCTGAGGAAGCATAACACAGCAGGTTGTCCATCTGAACTGTTCCGGACTCATATTGGCAAAAAAAATCCCTGAATCAAGTCAGTTCAGCTTTTAGCTGTGTATTCAGTTCCTTGCAAAACACAAGTCAAGTGCCACTTCAATCCACCTGTTTGCACAACCAGAGGGCAAAACTTAGATGTGTAATATACAGCTGAGTCTTTATCTTGATGTAGGCCTAGCAGCTGACTGGAAATGTCCTCGATCCCATGCAGGGTACTCGAACACCTCTCTGATATGTTCCATTAAATAGTCTATGGAAGTTTGCATTTGGGCAGCCACAGTTCAGTTGAGTGCTTTACCAGTGAGAAACAAACAGTACTTACTATCAGTAGTGAATATTTGAAAAATAAACCTGGCACTGCTGGAGGAAGCCTTTGTAAAGATCTGGAGAGGCGTCAAATTTTTCTGGTAGTGCAAAATGTGCGGGCCTGTTTCCTAAGGATGGCTGAGTCCAAGGCTGGCGGAAAAGCAGCCTGAGCCTTGTTAGTTGAGCCTGGAAAGCCCTGGCCTGGTATTCGAGTGCTGAAACACAAAGCAGGAGTTAAGAACGATAACAATACAATCATGAACTATAAAGCGAAAGGTAGGCTGGCAATACTTTGTGACATGGTGCTACTTTCATTCGCTAATAAAGCTAATAATGCAGAAGGGTGTCCTTAATACTCAGGGAAAGGTTCCCTCTAGCCTTCAGACAATGACAGTACCGTAATCCTTACAGTTGGTATTTAAAATGAGAAACGCTTAATTCTACATTATAACAAAAAGGAATCTAGGCACAGGTAAACAGTGTCTTGATAACACAAACTTTAAATCTTTTATTTATATGAAAATAATGCTGACTACTTGTTTTTTAGAAATTCATTTAATTTAGCATTTCTAATAGCTTTTATTTTTATCTAGACTACTAGACATTTTGGTAAACTTTTATTTTATCCTTCCAGATATGAAATATTTACAGCGTTTCTTTGTTGCCCAGTTAAAAAATTTTTTAAATAGTTTCACTATATCTGTTGCAATCATGTAAGTGACATGGTCGAGACGCTGGCACAAGCAGAGTTCTTAACAGTGTAACCATAAAGGGCAAATGTCCATATAGATAAATACAACAGACAAGCTACTTGTTATAAATGGCATTATGTAGTGATATATCACAAAACAAATTCTGGGATTGTGTATACTGAGCCCAGTACAAGCATCACTGCAGAGATAATGAATTTCAGACCAGGCTTACTAAAATCTCTGGCACATATGCTCCTAAAATTTAATCCCTGTATAGTACATACACAGTCTATTACAATTTGGACACCAGTGAAAAGTTAATATAAAACAAACAACATTTTTTGTAAGTTAGCTTTTTTTCATTTTTATCCATACAAGGAACAGATGTAAAATCTGGCTGATGAATTGAAGCCATGTGAAACAACTCTCACAGTCTTGCTTCAATAAATATTCCTTTCAACACGCTAAATTTATTTAAGGCAAAATAAAACAGATAATATACGTATTTTTTAAAAGTAGTACAGCTAACTGAAGTGGTATGACAATGCCCAATGCTATTAGCAGGATCAGTGCAGCAGTCCTGCAACAGTTAATATGTTCCGTTCTCTTGCTACTTTTATTGTAGAACTGAGTGTAAATATGTCTAAATAGACATAATAGACATATTTTAGTGCATTCTGAAAAAAAGTTACATGACAATATTAAAAATTATACAAGCAGATAATAAACTAAATTAAAATATTTAACTATATTTTTCTTCTTTTCTAACCATCATACACAAAATAGAACACTCGGCTGGAACCTTCGGGAGTTGATATGTGAGTTCATCTCTTGGCAAGTAGCTCTCAATACAAACATTTGAGTTCATCGTTAATTGTTCCAGCAGGACTGAGCTAGCACTACAGGTTTTATTACTTGGCTGAAAAAAGTGAAAAATGGCAATGATGTCATAGTGGGACTAGTAACAGTAGCTTTGCTTTTGAAGTCATAAATTTAGCAAAGGAAAGATCCCAATTTACAATGCATTTTACACAGGGTTATTATAACCACAGAAATAACTTACAACAATATAAAACATAATTAATGCCTTAATAAGCCATTTTAATCAAATTATGCCACTTCATTTATCTACCCTTTTTTATGTCATAAAACCTTATTTTCTCCCAACTCTCTAGAACATTGATTGGCAACAGTAAAGTTGTGTGTGTGTGTGTGTGTGTGTGTGTGTGTGTGTGTGTGTGTGTGTGTGTGTGTGTGTGTGTGTGTGTGTTTTGGCAGCCGTCATAAATATTGACTGACACGTTGAATAAGTCACACAAGATAAGAATAATGCACATGTTGTAGCAACATCAATGCGAGTTCAGCCAAAGATTGTTCATTCATCATCTTCAGTTACTGCTAAACATATAAACAATGATTTTATTTCATTTATTTTACAGGGCACATTTTTATAACTGTGTGATTTTTCACATATTTACTTACTGCCCTTTTTTAAAAGAAACAGCTGTACACGTAATCGTTTAGGCAGTTATCCAATCATGTGGCTAATCAATCTGTATTACTTAGTTAATATTCCAATCTAACAACACAAAGCAAAAAAGCACGATCTCTGTGTCTCTAACCGGGGCATTATTGTTGGGACACAACAGCTGTTGTCAACACAACGGTATTTAGATTTCAAACATTTTGGCGCAAAAAAACAAAAACACCTTGTGAGTGGAGGGCCTACAGGCTAAGACGCATTGTCAATGAGTGAGATCATAGGAGAACAACAATCTCGTCTAAGCTGACAGGAAATCTGTAAAGTCTCAAATAAACATTTTTTACAATCATGGTAAGCAGAAAAGCATTTCAGAACACACAACACAAACTCTAAATTCAGCCATCAAATAACAGCATCAGACCAGTTTGCAAAATCAAGAATCCGAAGCACATACTCTACTGAAATTGCATTGGCTCAATTCATTTGTTCATTTATATTGAGTAATTGTTGCAGAGCTGCAAAACATCTAGAGTCTACAACTGGATTTTTATCAGGAATATGTCTAATATGCTCTAAATAAGACACAAGTCCATTGCAGGAAACTGTGCCCACAGTCATTTACAACAACGCAATCTAGCATAGCCAGTTTTTAGAAGATAGAAGGAAACAGGAAACCTTAAAAGAACATGCACAATAACTCTAGCCAACAACTATTTTAAATTTAGCAACAAACCAGTGACCTGAGGCTGTAAGATGACAGTAAAACATTTATAAAAATCAATTTGTTAAATGAATGTGTGGAAAGTGGTAGCTCGGTGTTGGACTGTTGAACAGGAGGACAGGTTCTGTTCCTGGTGCCACCAAGCCCTTGACCCTCAACTGCTCAAATAGTTAAAAAATGAGAATGTGAGTGTAAGTCAATCCGAAAAAGAAATCTAAATGTAAATCAGAAAATGTTTAAACAGACCAAGCCAAAACAAGACCAAAATGAACTCAGTTACACTGAAAGAGGGTCTAAATTTATAGAAGAAAGTGCAGCAAGACAGGCTTGGGGTTTTTCCACAGCACACTGAAATGTGTTTTTGTAACCATCCATCCGAATTTAAATGATAAAAAATGCCATTAAGTAAATAATTTTATTCATAAATATCTTATAATAATGGGCATTGGGGCACTGAAATCACACTGACTGGCATGAAAATTCACCTTTAACTATTTAACTTTTGAAAAATGTCAAATTAGAATTTTATTATTATTTTTTTATTTGCATTCATTAATAATAAAATTAATAATCAGCTAGATCTGGAATGCACACTGTCTGGAATGCTAATTTCTAGCATAAAATCAGTGCGGGCCCCAATTAATAGATGATGGGGGATGCAGATATATTGCTTTTTAATGTTATATTGATGATAACATTTCTTATCAGATTTTTCTTAACGTCTGTTTTTTACATGAATAAAGAATAAAAGAGAATGTAGCTATGAATATTTCCTTAACACATGACAGCTGCATGTAATAGAAGTTTAAACTGCTGTAATAGACATTTAAGCTGCTAGAATCCAAACATGAGCTAACACTGTTCAACTCCTGTATCAACAGTGAGCAGAAATTAATCTGAAGTAGTCTCTACCAGCTATATCAGATAGACTAGACTTGAATAGATTAAAAGTTTCGTTCCTGCAATTGACACATTAGTTGCCTCATTGGTGGTTATATTATTCTCTTGTAAAAAAAAAAAAAACCCTGAATACAAAATTTGTTGTTAAGCATACAACAAAAGCATACAACTTTCTAAAGCAGGATTTATTAAGAATGCTACTAACCTCTCATTTCAGTCTGTACATGTGGTTATGCAGCTGCTGGATATGGTTGTTGTCTGCAGCTGTAGAAGGAGTAGCTTCATTCAGCTTCTTGGAAATATAGACATTTCACAAATCTCACTGTCACTGGAAGTCATTTCACACCACAGGGGTCTGTCTGTAAGCTTATGTGCAATGGCGACAAAATAGTTACCACAGATGCCTATCTTACTAAATAAAAAACAGCATGATACAAAGGCACACAATGGCACCTGGATCCCCACTGTGAGTCTATTTAGCTTGTCAATATAATCATACTGTTTCTGAGAGTCGCATTTTGACAAACTGATACATAAAATACCACGGTGGTCAGGGTCGGATGATGCTGTCTGCCTGTTGCAAAACCCCTTTAGGGGGGTTTGCCAACAATAAGCCTGATTAGAGTCATTGACTTTACCAATGACAAATTTTCATAATATTGACTCTGGACTATAGATACTCCTGCTTATTGCCCCAAAGTATACAGCAGCACCCTGGGTTTAAATGCTGCTTTTACTGGAGGATAGTATGCCGCGGGAGTTTCCTCCCTAACCAAATCTGCTGTTTTACATGGAGAGAGCTGACAGCTTTACCAGGTAACTTGCACCCAGAGGCCATATAGTAATGATAAATGAAGGGTTGTGATTCAAAGTTTTTTGAACCCAAAAGTCAGTGGTTAGTGGTTACAAATTACCACATAATCTAAATGCAATAAAATGCTTTCTTTCTAGAGTGCTGCTACAGACAACAGAAAAAACATCTATGTTTAATGTGTATATGGTGGCTATTACAACGTACCAATATGTATCAAACCACTGTGGATATTTGTTCACTACTCACTCATAATTCTAACCAGGAACCTGCTGAGTGTTCCTTTCCATGTTCCTTCCTTTTGTAGAATCCCTGAAATAATAACATTTATTGGTTTTATGTCCAGAGTAAAAAGCCTGTTATTCATCCAATGTTTTATATGAAATTGTATTAGAATAATCATATGGTTTTTATGATTATTAAAAGCGATATTTGTTCCCAAATAACCCATCCAGATTCTCCTTTAAGCTCCTTTATTCTTCATAAATCACCATTATCATGAAATTTTAAAAAAACTTTAAAATTTGAATGAATGAATAAACTGCATTATATTTAAACAGTTTAAAAAAAGTACAATTATTTTAAGTGCTTTTCAGCGATACTTAAAAACACAGAATTCATTTTAATATAGTTGCTGAAATAACCATTGTTCTGTACCCAGTCTGTAATTGCCTACTACTATCTCTGTGTCAAAAACACTAAATTATATTCCAACGTATTTTATACAGCAAATTCTTGCCGTATAAATGATTGTTTGGCATTTCTGTGGGCAACACTGGCACTTAACAGAGGCAAGTAAACTGTTTGTTGATGTTTAAGATGACATATTCAATTATATGCCACTACTGGTGACTTTTAAAATAGAGCTACATAAAGCCGTGGTCCAAAAAGTTCAGTCCAGTACTGTATTTAATTTCATTTATAAAATGTTCTTTTTAAACAGCTTATTATGCTGTTTATATCTCAACTTGAAACATGTTGATACTTCCCAACACCATGCATTTTGCTTGGCGGAAATGAGAAGCAGAGAAAAACAAGAGCAAGCTGAAAAAAATGAAAACAAAATAAATTACCATAGAGTTTATAACTAACTTTTGGCCAAAGTTTTTTAAATGTTAAAAAGTGGAAATGTTGGTTCTGTGGCTATGACAGTAAACAATTTCTACCGATGAAAATGTATCAGGTTTAGCATCAGCACAATTTCCAGAGGGAAACAACACCCTGCATCAAAACGCTATGCAAACGCATATAGTGACGGACTCTAAGGCCGACCCAAGCTACCAAGAAAGTATAAATGGCAACGCAACCAGCAACCTTATGATAGACTTCAATTCTGAAAGACGTAGTCAGGGATTAAGCTAGGGCTTAAATCGTGGTTAAGCTAGTAACCCTGAGACGTTCCCCTTCAGGAATTTAATATTGCATCAAAATGCTATGGGATCATAATATCAATACCACCATAACACTAAGTCATTGCCGGTCTGAACAGATCACTTCTAGGACAGAATGACTGGTGCTTGTGTCACTAAAGTAGGAAACGGGTGTCACCTGGCAATGAGCAGCAATCTGTTTAGCACTCACATTTCAACTTACACTTAAAAGGATGTACTATCACTACTAGCCCCTCAGTAAAAGACCTGGTCTTAATAATAGATTAAATTAAACTTGTTTTGAAATTAAACTTGTTTTTGAGAGCCATATCTCCAATAAAACAGCCTTCTTCCACCTTAGAAATATTGCCAAGTTTAGAACCATTTTATCTGTATCGGATGCAGAAAAGCTGGTTCATGCATTCATAACCTCTAGACTAGACTATTGTAATGCATCACTAGAGGGTGGCCTTTTTACAGCTTTGGTAAACAAACTACAGCTAATCCGAAATGCAGCTGCCAGAGTTCTTACCAGGTCTAGAAAATATGAACACATAACTCCAATATTATCATCCCTGCAATGGCCACCTGTTAAATTTAGGATTGATTACAAAATTTTGCTAATTACTTATGTCGCTAATTGGTTTGGCTCCAACGTACCTAACTAGTCCTCTAACACGCTACATTCCAACACGCTCCTTAAGATCTCAATCTTCAGGACTTCTGGTAATCCCCAAAATAGCTAGAAAAGTCTAGAAATAGAGGTAGAGCTTTTTCATATTTAGCTCCTAAACTATGAAATGGCCTACCTGACAACATTCGGGGTTCAGACACAGTCTCCCAATTTAAACATAGATTAAAGACATATCTATTTAGACAGGAATACGCATAATGTATCCCATAATATTATGCTCCAGTATATATGATTAAAGGCACATTATTAGCTAGTGTCTGCTAATATTATAAACAGCAGCTACACTAATTTCTCTCTACCTGTTTTCATTTTTATACCCATCCTGAGGTACCCAGAAATTGTGCCAGCACTGGTAGACCTTCAGAGAGAAGATGCCAACCGTGCGAGGATCAGAGGCACCAGTGACCAGGTTTCTGACACTTTCCTTGATTTTAAGGAACTTGAGGATGGACTGGGACTCACTCTGCTCCACTAGCCCAAGCCTACAATTTACATTATATTTAATCATTACAATATGTTGTAATTAACAAGAACATGCGGTGTCAACAAGATGAGGATGGGTTCCCTCTTCCTACTTCATCTCAGGGAGTTTTTTCTTGCCACAGTTGCCTCTGACAGAGACAAACATACCCTTTTCACTGTTACTGCATTCTGTGTAAAGCTTCTTTAAGACAATGTCTGTTGTTAAAAGTGCTATACAAATAAAATAAAATTGAATTAAATTAAATTGAATTAAAAGTTCAGCTCTGTGGGGCTTACACTATAACTATATTGTCGCAACAGTCCAGGCCTGTGCCCCCCGGTATAATATAAACAAATATAACACAATATTGCTTAATCAGCATAAATAAACTCATTTTTAATAAATAATAATTTTTAATATAGTTGGAACACATATATATAAGTCTGTATTAAAGTGGTTTTTGTATTAAAAGTTTAGAGGTCAATAAGGTCAAAGTATGCTGCATGTATTATAAATAGTAGTGACAGAGTAATGCTTATCCAGCAGCATTACCTTCTGGGGGGGAAAAAATAGTGCACTGTGTGGCCTCATTTGATCTTAACAAAAGGCTCCCTGGAGCAATGAGCTCACATCATGGTCTTTAGACTAGATAGCAAAAGCAAAAATGGGCTGCTCTGTTGTGCCTATCTAAGTAAAAGGGCGGCTGATAAAACAAGGGGCTAAAGCACCTCATTTAAATACTTTCTATAGGGATTCTTTAGAGAGATTAAATTAAAAGTTCAAAATTGTATAAAATCATGCCCGTTTAGAAAAATTGAAACAAAACAGACTATTTTATATGCTACCAACACATGTGTTTTAAATAGACAGCATTTTGGTTAATAGAATACAACTGTTGATCATAAATCTTTGTTAAATGTCTGCAGTTTTAAAAGCTAAATACTGTATTTCAGCTTTGGATGGCTTACCACCTACTCAGAGTTTCTCTCTCACGAATATCCACTGTCACTTAAGCTTCTCATGCCATGTACCAAATAAACAGACAAAGTGCAGATACATCCAAACTTCATGACAGTCCATTGTCTGTCTTTTGAGAGGAAAGAACTTGTTTGTTTTGGCCTTTGTACAGACAGACCTTCATCTGCCAGCATCTCGAAGCAAGCACTTTGGCAGTTTTGGAAAAGCTCAGGAAATCATAATTGTGCGTAAAGAAATATTTTTGTGTTCCACTTTGGATTAGTACTCAGTTTCCAACAAACCCTCACCACACAGATTTTTCTTATCAAAAGGTAATTATTTTATTATTACTTCAAACACACGAGGATAGTTTGCATACTTGCCTCTACAATTTGTTTGATTTGACATGCCAGGGCGTAATAAACAGATGGCTGCATTTAGCACTGGAAAACCTTTAAATGGATGCTCTGTAACTATAATGACCTTTAAACTTGACTTTCTGAGTTAGTTTTTAGTTTTTCTTTAGAATTCTATGCATAATTTTCTGAAGATTTCATTTTTATCTATTCTATAATTTTTAAATACATAATGTACATACAAGATATCTGGAGAGAAAATGGGATGATTTTTTTAAAGTAAACATGTTAAAATATTTTTTTCCCCAAAGGTAAAATGAAAACATAAAAAGTGATAAATAAAAAAACAGTTAAAATAACCTGGTTGCATTTAGTTCATACTTTTTTAAAAATTGGGACATGGTTTTGGGGACAAATCTTATATACAAAAATTATAATTGGACAACTATATCCAATAGAACTTATACCTAATAACGGCAAATAAAAAATAACTTTAAATGAATTATTTTTCTTGGCATCTGCTGATGCTATGTTACAAAAGAGCTAACAAAGCATACATGAGGTACAAAAACATTTACAAAACATGTAACATGAAACAACCTGAAAGACATTAACAAGTACCAAGAAGAAAATGTCTCTCAAGAATATACAAAGGACAAGACAAAATCTACCTAGGAGACTGCCAAGAGACCCAAGTCATTAATAAAACTACCCAAGTATGACATACTGATTACCCTCTGCATTTGGCAACAATCTCTTATATTCCTCACATGTCTGGGCAAAGGAGATAGATGGACAGCGTGCAATAGAATAGAATAGAATAGAATAGAATAGAATAGAATAGAATAGAATAGAATAGAACAGAACAGAAATCTGTGAAAGACTAATTATTAATTCTAATTATGGAATTTGAATGGCAAAAGGCACTTAACCCACAATTGCTTAGTTGTATAAATGAGCTAAATGCAAATCTCTCTGGATAAGGGCATCCTCTTAATTCTGTAAATGCATGACATCAAAACTAATTTAGATATTTTAATATGAATACATGAGATTATTAACTATTATGTATTATGTAATACTAGACTGTTACACAGCAGCATGTAAAAAAGGTCAAGTGTTCTTGTAGGTGACTGAAGTAGTAGACTGTATGGTCCAGTTAATACCATTTATTTGATAAGCAATGTTTTTGTACGCTATTCTTTTTTGCCAACAAATAATAGTGATTTATGTGGTGTGAAATCAGTGGCTGCTGTGATCAGAGTGCCAAACAAACAGATTTGAAATGTGGTAAAAAAAGAAATAAGACACAGCACATTAGCAGACTAAATTCTTGCCATTTTAAAGGGTTTTTTTATTTTTATTTTGGTTTGCTGAGTAAACTGGCAATGACGTATCATTATATGAATGAAGTGTGAGACACATGAGAATGTAAAATAAGTAGGTGGTTTGTTTGGACTGTCTGCAAAGTGCAGGAAGAAGGAATAAGAAATTCTTAAGCCAAATAGTGTTTTTCAAAGATCATTGCAGTAGTATATTCTTTAACCTCTGTTGGTCTCTTCATTCTGTAGCGTTAACTGTACTGGCTTTCCTTGACATATGATATTATCAGAGAAAGTTCAAACTATCAGCAATTTGTCTACTTTTGTTTTGTCATACCAGTTAAAGCCTGCACTCTTTCACCATGTTGCCTATCCACATCTGACTCCAAACAGAGCCTCAAATAATGAGCGGAGCTGAATTATTATCTACAAACCCACACATACAATTATCAAGCATGGCACTTTCATTTGACATGGCTTTAGACTGCTATGGAATATCTAACACCAGGCCTGTTTTGATTATTCCCCAGTGTGTGTCAATTTAAAAGAGTCACATACCTCTGCACCCTGTAGCAAACTCGGCATCTGGCCTTTGTCTGGATGTAAGGGTAGCTTACATGTTTTTAACAAAAAAAGAAAATGTTTATAATTTCTGCCATAGTATATTATGGCCCTGAATAACAGCAAGGAAGTACTGGCCTAGTTGCATGGCTAATGATGATTCATTGTTTCTTGGATATTTTTATTCAAAACATTTAATACAACTTTAATATTGTCAGTAATTCATTGGGATTGCTAAAGAAAAATATATTTTAGATTCTTTTAAAACCTTCAGTAATCTGTCATTTTTTATTACAAATACTTCATTTGTTGAACTTTTGTTTCTCTTGCAAATCTAATTGAAATATTAAATCATTCCTCACAAAAATCTATTTGTTTATATAAGTTTGAGATTAGCTGTTTTACTCATAATTTAAATTGAAAAGTCTCTAGACCACCCACTGTCAAATACCACATTATACAACTCACAAAATAACTATGATGTATTTTTAAAGTTTATGGTCCCAGAAGAGACCCGGACGACATAATTATGTCTGCACAATTACAATGAGGGAAATAAAATATTCGATCCCCTGCTAATTTTGTATGTTTGCCCAGTTTAAAAAAAAAAGAATCAGTCTATAATTTTAATGGCAGGTTTATTAACACTGAGAGACAGAATAACAGAAACAACTAAAAACATCCAAAAAGTCCATTTAAAAAAAATTTGAAAAAACATCCCTTTTAAAAAGTTATAAATTGATTTCCAATAGGTATTTGTTTTGGTACTTGGTGACAAAATCCTTGTTGGCAATCACAGAGGTCAGACGTTTCTTGTTGTCGGCCACCAGTTTTGCACACATCTCAGAAGGGATTTTATGCCACTCCGATTAGCAGATCCCCTCCATATCATTAAGGTTTTGAGGCTGACATTTGGCAACTCAAACCTTTAGCTCCCTCCACAGATTTTCTGTTGGATTAAGATCTGGAGCCTGCTTGGGCTACTTCTTGTGTTTCTTCTTGAGTGACTCCTTTGTCACCTTGGCCATTTGTTTTGGATCATTATCGTGTGGGAATACCCATCCACAACCCATTTTTAATAGTGAGGGAGGAAGGAAGGTTCTCACCCAAGATTTGGCGGTACATGCCCCCGTCCATCGTCCCTTTGATGTGGTGTTGTCCTGCCCCCTTAGCAGCAAAACACCCCCAAAGTTTAATGTTTTATATGTTTAATGGTGGTGATGATATTTTTGATGATATTTTTTATAATTGAAGAATCTAAGACATCTTTGGAGTTTCATAATGGTTGTAGGTCTGAGCCAGCTGGTTATTGCCTACGCCTTTCTCTTATCCATACATGTGCCTTGGGGAATAATCATGAAGACCAGGATAAATGGGATAACTATCTGATGGGAATAGTGGTAGCACAGTGGTTAATGTGTCGGTCTGCTAAAAGGATGAATAGGACTGTGTTTGGAATCCCAGCACCACTAAGTTGCCACTGCTGGGCCCCTGAGCAAGGCCCTTAACTCGCAATTGCTCAGTTGTATAAAAAAAATAAATGTAAGTCGCTCTGGATAAGGGTGTCTGCCAAATGCCGTAAATATAAATGTAATGCAAATGATGAAATGTGCATTTGTCTGCCTTTAAATCTGGTGCTTGTTGCAGAATATTAATATTAACAGAAAATAGGCAGTGAATAATGAAAGGTGCATTGATAAAAGTTTTTTAACAATGAGAACCATTGGGAATGCCTGAAAATAGCCACACATCTTCTAAACATTTTCTCTCTCTCATAAGATGAGAAGCTCAGCATGTGGTTTCCAATGTGTACAATATAAAAGTGGTTCTAGGACTCTCAAATTCTCATTCACAAAATCCTGGGACAAAGAAGGTGCATAAACTACAGCAGTGAACTCTTTCTAACTTTTAATATGTATGCATAAACATGGCACAAAACATCCGCTGATATTAAATCAATTAAGCAAATAAAAAAATATCCACTGCTGCAAATATGTAAGTGGAAAAGTATGTTACCAAAAGCGTATGCTTTCTGTATTTGCTGTAACCTTCATGTTTCGCCTATTCTTTTAGTACATATTATACTTAAATTTAGGGTTGGGACATTGATTTGGTTATTCTAAAACCATTAATTGGTTTCTCTTTAACCATTCTTTGAACCATTCATAGAATGACTTGTGTGCTTGAGGTCATTATCTTGCTGCAAAACTCATGATTAAGGTAAATAAGTAGATGGTTATTAAAGGCGTCGCTAAAACTTTTGTGCCTACTAAATAATTTGTATTACATTACTGCTTGTACTGTTAGTATTAATAAAACAGATTTTCCAGTGTCCCTAAAGTGTGTGGGCCCTTAGAATCATCCTAACTCCTCCGATGTACAAGTATTAAAAAATTTTAAATTGTCATTAAGCTGTGAAGACTGGATTGACAAGTGAGTAATTACTAAACCTATGCATGATTGCCCTCTTCTGGATATACAGAAATTTTATTTTAGTGTGTAGCCAATAATGCATAATCTCCCCAATGCTACAAGATATTAATAAATGTAATATATTTATGAAATTTTAAAACTCAAAGCACACAAATATGTTACAGAAAGTACCATAAAGTTGAGCAAAAAATAATAATAATATTTTTTTACAAAGGTATGTGCTGAAAACTATTTTCGCTCCTCTCTGTATTCTAATTAACAAAAAAGCTATAAACATGTTGATAGCATTTCTAAAGACATGCAAGGCAAAAAAATAGTAAAAAAAATTACATTGGTCAATTGTGCGTGAATGACAATAAAATAACAGCAAAAACATATAACAATTAAAATTATTAGGTAAAAACATTCGGTGTATTAAATCTGCCAATTTTTTTTTTTGTGGGTCCAAATCTCAGCAACATCACATTTTCCATAATAATGCTTTTTTCAGCGACTAATGGTAGTTAGTTAGGTGCACGGTTTATGTGCTTGTTCAACATCATTTAGATAAATTCTCTTTCTATAATCCACTTGTTACAAGGTAAGTGCTCTGGTAGTTTATCCTGCTCAGCCTGCATTGTTTGCAAGTGCTTATTTCAGACTGTTGACCTATATATTATAATATTAATTTTCCATTTTTCTCCACAGTTTTGTGCATGTTTTTTATTAAGCTATTTTAGTTGCTTTTAAGTATATCTTATCGTAACTCAACAATAAATACTGGATACTGTCAAAAAAACAAAGCACCTGCAAAGGGGTCAACATGCTAATATAAAGTGAACAAAACTGATATTTTTTTTGTAAGGATTTGGCCTCTAATCTAAACATGGAATAGTAAATATACATGTGTGTATGTGATATTGTTTTATGAAATCAGATAGATATGATCATTTGCATCATCACAGAAGTTGCTTTTTTGACCATTAATTCGCATGAAAACACAAAAGAAAACTGTCATTCACTCACTTTCTATAACATGGCCATGTGTGATAAAAACAAAAAGAAGGATATGCAAAAAAACTGTAAAGTACTGCAATAATAAGGACTATTATAAAGTTATGTTTAATTTTTAAATAATATATCAGATGCATTTTTATTTACTTTTTAAATTTAGGGTTTGATAAAGGTAAAGGCAAAGATGTAGATACAGGACAGGAAACACTTGCATGATGGTTGCTGGTTTTAAATAATTATATATTATTTAAAACGGTATATATTATATTATATTATATTATATTATATTATATTATATTATATTATATTATATTATTATATTATATTTATAAGTTTATAGAAATATAGAAAAGTTTATAGAAAAGCTTCTAGAAAGCTTTATAGAAGCTTTTATACAAATCCCAACACATTTGCTCCGGAAAATTTACACAAAACGCTGCGCACTAGTAACCATAAGCCGTCGCCCTACTAGTGACGTACTTCCGGGTCGCCTGCTGAACTCTGTGGTAGCACGTGTGTTATTACAAGGCGAGAAAATCCACCAAATATACTTTCTTTTCACCCGAGAAAGAGTGTTTTTCAAGTGCAGACACAATGACGAAACCAAAATTCAAGGGAAAAAGTTCTATAAACCCGTCAAATTCCAGCAGTAATCCAGGTAAGACACGTTGTCTCCACCGCACTAGATGTTTACAGCTTATGTTAGCCAGCTAACGTTAATGACAAGCACTAACGTTATAAGCGTTTTATACGGGTTGGTTATGATTATGAGTTTTTACAGGGCACACAGTGACTATAAGATCGTTTGCTCGTAATCAACTGCAGTATTTATTTAAATGTGTCAGGAAGCGAACTTTAATTAGCAAAATGGCTAATAAAATTAAAAGAAAAGAAAAACTTTCTATAACTTCTCAAGAGTACAAAAAGTCACCCAAGGAACTTTAAGGAGTGTTTTACATTGAGATTGGGGCTTTGTTTGTATTCTTACCCGCTTTTATACTGAAAAAGCTTATACGTGTTTCACATAGCACACAATCGTTACAGAATTAAGATAACACATCCACTCTGAAAGCTTGCTTGCTTTTGTTTGGGGTTTTTTTTAGTAAAAATCCTCAGGTAGTAAAATAACATTGCGTTTGAGGTGTTGAGTGAAACGTTTGCAGCTGTTTCTGTTTCACTGTTCAGACATTCTACAGGAGAGTAATCTACTCCAAGCCCAAATTATTTATGAGCCATTAAGTCACGTGTGACACGTGTTTTTATACGAGAAGTGGAATAAGTAGACCAGCTCGATTTTTTTTTTTTTTTTTTTTTTTTGGTTTTGGGAAATTTCTCACGAAAAGTGGCACGTATCCGCTGTTCTTGTCTAGGTACTTGATCAGCTACTAGGCAGTGCATGCAAATGCTAACAGGAAAGACTGCAAGGGTAAACAATACATTAAGGAAAGATAAACTTCAGTCTAATCCATAGTCATTAACAGATGCAGACTTTCGACAAGGGTCGCCAGTAAACTATTTTATAGGATGCCATGAATTACCAGATATGTTTGAACTATTTCTAATATCTGTGTTTATTGTATACATTTTACGATCGTCTGTTCAGAAAAGGATGCACATTTGCATGTGCATGCTACTATAAAACCTAAAAATAGTGACGCTATAGAAAAACATACACTATGTTGTCACACAGATGATGATGATGATGATGATGATGGTTTGGCTTAACTTTTTCCTGTCCGCAGTCACTGGCTTTCTTGTTTACCGTATAGACAAACGTTTTGTATTGTTTTGTCGAATTGGACCATATGTGTTTTCAATCTTCTAGTAGAGGTGCCTGCATAACCTCCACACTTTTTGAAATGCTTTTTTAGTACATTTTTTTAAGTACTAAAGTTTTCGATCAATGTGGATAGTAAAATATCTAATATCCAAATGTTGGTAGGGATATTCTTTCTATCAATAAATACTATTTTGCATATTGAATATTACATTAACTAGCATGCTTTTGTCACAAATGTCACAAATTTGAAAGCACGCAACAATTTGAGGAAGACACCCTTATGGGTGTGCTGGTTTACACATTTATTTATTTTGTATACTGTACATGTTACATTGATTATTTACTCCTTAGTTTTCATATGGTGCTTTTTGACAGTCGTAATTGTTAAAAGTGAAATACAGACAGACCTGAAGTAAATAAATCTTGGCTCTACCAGGATTCCCTAGCGTTCGTAAACTTTACATTAGAACATTAGGAAGTTAAAGTTAAAAGGAAATATATTTTCACTTTTTTTGTTTAATTCTTAAAATGGGGGGGGGGTTAAACATTGAAATAAAAAACTTAGCCATAATGGTTTACATGTAGTACATGTAGCATTAGCATCTCTGAACATGGACTGCAAATTGGCATTTATACATCATATCATCATTTTGCATTGATTAAAGTATAACATTGTTATACATTAAATAGATCTAAAAAATAGTGCACAACTTACTGTTAAAATCTTTTTTTGTCAGGAAAGCAGCTTTTATTGTTTGTAGTAATATTTCTGTTGATTTTTTTAAAAACCTTTTTTTTTTTTTAGATCGTGTAAAGGGGTCTGGAGGAAACAATATGAGGGATCGTGGAACTATCAAGCGTCTGAACATGTACAGACAGAAGCAGAGATGGTAAGTTTGTTACCCACACATCCAGGAAACTATGCTAATATCTAAAATATATAAATATATTTTTAGGGCATTTAAAAGCAATAAAAGCGTAAAGGTCTAGGTTAATGTTTCTCTCTTACTGCGTAGGTTTCAGTGTAACAGAAAAGGTTAAGAAGGCTGATTGGTTGGTTGTTTTCACATGACCCATGGTGCACTTGTGGAATTCTGAAAGATTGATGCTCTTATCTCTCTGCAGCACAGACTCATATAATAAATACGACGCACCATACCGCATGTGCGTTGTGACCGTGTTGCTCTCTGTGTGCACTTGCTTCATGTCTCCTTTTGGTATAATGAAATATGTGATAGTTTGGGTTAAGGACATTGCTTATTAGATTAGTGGTCATGGAACTTTAACTGCTCTTGCTCAAAATGTTGTGTTGCTCCAGATCTTCTTATAAATATAAATCAGTCATATTTTTTTTTTAAATACAGCATAGCTAGAAATTTTTTTTTTCATTTCTCTAGCAACAGTCGAGGCAAGGTCATTAAGCCTTTACAGTATCAGTCCACTGTGGCACCTGGCACTGTGGCAAGAGTTGAGCCCAACATCAAGTGGTTTGGTAAGTATGTCTTGTGTTATATTTTAGGAGATATAAATATCAGTAATTCTGTAATTTTAACAGCATGGCTAGTGTTTATGCAAGTTTTTTTTCTACTTCAAATACACTTTAAATCGCTTATAACTGTTCTTCTCTGTGACTTGTGCAGCCAATACTCGGGTCATCAAACAGTCATCACTGCAGAAGTTTCAAGAGGAGATGGATGCTGTAAAGAAAGATCCCTACAGAGTGGTGATGCGCCAGAGTAAACTTCCCATGTCTCTCCTGCATGGCCGAAACAAAGCACACGTATGTACACCCATCAATTCCAAATGCTCACTTGTTTTCACCTGAGTACCAAGGGAGCAGAGCTTCTGACTGATTCTTCTATTATCTACAAACTGCTTACAATAATGGAATGGTGTTTGTTAGGATACTTGTTTGATGTACAAAATATGTCAATACACAAAATGTAATATTATTAACAAGTGTGGAACTGGAAGAAGGTTTTTTTATAACGTTCTTTGATTTCTGAGATTAGTAAAATAGGTTATTGCCCTTTTTGGCCCTTTTAAGGTTTACCTTTGCCAAGACTAAAGAACAAGGAGATTAAAACATGCTTGTAATAACACTTAACGTCTGCCCGGTTCCTCATGTTCCAGAAGCAAACATTGTCTTTTTTTCCTTTCTTAAATGGTTCCAGACAACATTTAAAACAGAGTCAGGTGAAAGTCCCTCTCTTTAGTTTTCTTATTCAGACTTGTCTGGTCATGGTTTACCAGCACATTTTGCATAATTAAAAGTAATTGTATGGCTTCTTATTGATTAATGTTTATTCTGTGTTTTGTGTTGTAATTAGCCTCGGTCATCTAGACACTGTATTTTGTTTCTGTTTATCCTTTATTAAAAGAATGTATCATATGATGATATGGGGGTTTTCCTATCTTTATTTAAATATTTTGATTACATTAATTGTCATTTATCGTTTGAGTATTTAGTCTGTGTGTTACAACACCAGTGTGACATCCCTTTTGTTCTGGTCTAAAAAAAGTATTTCAGCCTGATCAAGTAATAGGCTATATGCACACGGAGCCATTTTCTTATGCACCTCTGTTATGTTTTTTCTAGGGTATTTTGGTTAAAAAAGAAAAATGTGTATTTTTAAGTTGCTCCATTTGTTCGCTACTCGTGCATTTCAGAATTCCAAAGTACACATTCTAGACACAGAGACATTTGAGACCACATTTGGGCCCAAAGCTCAAAGAAAGAAGCCTAATCTAAAAGTAGAAGAACTGAAAGAGCTGGCAGAAAAAGCTGAGGCTGAGGCTGAGGGTTACGTTGCAGAGAAGGACCGTGACCTGGTGACTGAAGACAGTGGGGTCAGGTTAGCAGCTTCTGTATTTGTGATTTACAATCTAGCAAACTTTAATACAAATATCAGTTCTTATGTACTAACCATATTTTCAATCAAAATTTTAAACACACATTCAACGTCCTGTGTTTGGACAATTTTATTTTTGCCATAGGGATGAGGTTCGTGAGGAAATCTTCAAGAAGGGCCAATCAAAGAGAATCTGGGGCGAGCTTTATAAGGTACTTACTTATCCTGACTCCACATTTACATCATATTACATTCATTCACTTCAATTCAATTCAGTGTTATTTGTATAGCGCTTTTTACAATGGTGATTGTCACAAAGCAGCTTTACACAATTGAAGAAATGATGAGACAGAATTAAACAGAAATCAGTTTGTCCCTGATGAGCAAGCCGGGGGCGACGGTGGCAAGGAAAAACTCCCTGAGATGAGATAGGAAGAAACCTTGAGAGGAACCAGACTCAACAGGGAACCTATCCTCATTTGGGTGAAAACAGGTAGCAGGGATCATGAGGTTACATCGTGTGTGTGTAAACAACTATAATCATCAGTCCTTAGCGAGCAGCCGGAACGTCTTTATGGCGAAGTGGGTCGTCCTAGATCGCCCGGTGATGCATCATCCGCTGGGCAGGTCACAGGGAAGGGTCCCACAGGACGGGGTCGGAGGTGGGGTCTGGATCACCGGCAGCTCCGTTGTGGCGTATGTAACTTAACAGTGAGAGGGAAAGAGAGAGAGGGAAAGGAAGGCAAAAAGAAGGAAAACAGTTAAGTGACAATGTAATCACACGGTTTGGATTGATTTAAATGAATAATGTAGAGTGCAAGGATGGACTCCGGCAAGACTAACTAGGTCAGCATAACTAAAAGGAGAACCAAAGGGAAACACAGACATGAGGGCTCCCTGATATGTTAAGCAACCAGCCGCTCTCATCATCAACACCGTGATCAATAAGAGAGGGGAAGACAGCATCTAAACATACCAGATCACCATAATACTCAACACCCATGAGTCCCCCAGATCTGCTCCTTTATCTAAGGGGAATCAATACAAAATGCTTGATTAAATAAGTATGTTTTTAACCTGGACCTAAACACTGAGACTGTGTCTGATTCCCGAATATACATTCATCACATTTATACAACTGAGCAATTAAGGGTTATGGGTCTTGCTCAGGGTCCACAGTAGTTGCTTGGCGGTGCTGGGAATTGAACCCTGGTATTTCTAGTGTCAGTCCAACACCTTAACCGCTAAGCAACCACTTCACTCCACATGTTGTATATGTTAATGTACATCATCTGGTTGCATGATCCACGCATCGTAACCAGTGGCATTTTCTCTTCAGGTGATCGACTCTTCAGATGTTGTGATCCAGGTGCTAGATGCTAGGGACCCCATGGGCACACGGTCCCAGAACATTGAGACATACCTAAAGAAAGAGAAACCCTGGAAACACCTTATCTTTGTACTTAACAAGTGTGATCTGGTTCCCACATGGGTGACGGTGAGTCTACGTTTATTCAAATTTGCAGTGTGAATGTTCTGTTGCAAAAGCAAAATGGACTGTTTTTTTGGACTAGGAATAGCCTCACAGCTGTATTTTTTTTTGGTGGAACTGTCTGGAATTCATCAATAGTGACTTTTGGCACAGAGCTGTAAGGTCTACAACAGTTACAGTGAGGGAGAAAAATGACTTGAGATTTGTTAATAAGAAATCACCAGACATCATTTTAATGGAAGGTTAATTCTAACAGTGAGTGACAGAATAACAACAAAACCATCCAGAAAAATGCATTAAAAAATCCCCTCACTCTGTTAATGTTATTGACTATTTATTTTATATTTGTGAGGCTTTGTAATGAGCAATTCTATTAAAACTGTTACTTTGGCATTTATTTGTTTTGTAGCTGCCCTTTACTAATAATATTATTTTCTATTTTGCTATATGACATTAATTAAAATGTATTACTATTCTTAAAACCCTCTTTAAAGCTATTTTAGACCCCAGATATCAACATTTTATTTACGAGTGTGTGTTTTGTTGTATGTGTTTTCAGAAACGCTGGGTTGCAGTGCTTTCTCAGGACTACCCCACTTTAGCCTTTCATGCCAGTCTTACCAACTCCTTTGGGAAAGGCTCTCTTATTCAGCTCCTCCGTCAGTTTGGAAAGGTCTGGAATTGCGTTTTGTGTTTTTGCTATTATTCAGTTAAATCACACAAAAGTATGAGGTTGATCTGTTTCAAGTTATCTGTTCCAAAAAGGCCCTTTTATGTGTCTGACACCCAACTCCTATTACCACCTTTATGCAGTTACTAGGCTCCACATCTGTTTCTGTGTTGTTTCTGAGGCCCTGGCTATAAAGAATTATATCATGTTTTAGACTCGCATAGCATAGGGAGTTTTTGAAAATATTTCTTTTTTTGTTAGCTAAAGTGCTGTCTGCTTTTACTGTCAACTTTAAAATGTTAAAATTAATTTTTACTCATTGCTCCATTTTGTGCCTTACACATCTGTGTTGGTTTGTTTTGATGGTATGTCCTTTTAATTGAACTTGATAACCTGCTAAAATATTTATACAAACATAATAACAGTTGATGTGGATTTCTTTATATGTAATTAAGCTGTGTCTTGTTCTTCTCCAGCTCCATGCAGACAAGAAGCAGATCAGTGTGGGTTTCATTGGCTATCCCAATGTGGGAAAGAGCTCGGTTATCAACACACTTCGTTCTAAAAAGGTCTGCAATGTGGCTCCTATTGCGGGCGAGACCAAGGTAAGCATTGAACAAAATTTTGCTACAACAGAATGTTGTGCTTTACTTTGAGTCTCTCCTAGCATGATTTTTCAGTTAGAGATACATTTTCTGTTGCCATGCATGATTAATCATTATTAGCCAGCCTGTGAAATATTACAAAACCTAGAATGCATTTATATTTAACAAATTTAGGTTTGTTTACGGCAAAGTACGCTGGCGATCAAAGGATTACATGCGTACAAGACGGTGCACCAGCTATTGACATATGTTAACATTTTGAGTGGTTGCATTTATGCCTGCATGCTTGTTTACCCTGTCTTCATCTCGTCAAACCTTTCTTTTCACTGTGCAATCAGGGATGAATAATGGTTTTTAGGGGAGAAGAAAGTTTAAAGAACAGATTTCAGATTAAAAACAGGCAGCTTTCACTAAGCAGTTTTGCTTTGATTCTATTTTTTTTTCTAACAGAAGACACTGTTCTTGTCTGCATGTATTTTGATTTGTGGTTTCATTTTTAAGTTACATTTTTGTTGTTAATTATGTCTAGTGTATGGGATAATAGTCTAAACTATAACATTCAGCTACTATATTGGTCTTGTAAAAGTGTGTGCAACATTAAAGATGCACTAACTTGCCACTTTAATATAAACATGTCTGCCTGCCATGTGTGTCTAATAACAACACTTAGGATTGTTGTGGGATCCACATCAGCTATTAATTTATAAAGCTTAGCCTTTAATGGAGTTTACTATACTTGAACGCACTCAGTTGTCATTTTTATTAGTAATTCATTCGTCATTTACACATACTGATGTAAAAAACAGAAGGCATCCAGTAAGTTGCAGTTCTTCATCCTTGTCAACAGTTCAGACTTATGATGGTGATTTAATGGTCTAGGAATTTCTTTTCTTGGCACACATATCTAAGAATCGTTGCTAACCATGTGCATCCATTTATTTTCACTATTTAACCATCTTGTTCTGGCTACGTTCAACATTAGCTATAAATGCAACATAAATATTTGTCACAAAATACAAGCCCATTAAGTTTAGCAGTGCCAGTGGTCTAAATTGTCATAAAACTTAAATCTAGTAGACCACCTTTTGAATGTGCTAGAATAAAAAATTAGCAGGCTAAATGTGCAGCTGACAAATCTGTAATAGTTTATTGCAATCAGATAGACCAGACTCTTAAAAGAAATGTACCCAACACTTTGGGGAAGATATGGCATGAAAAAGTGACTTGTTTATTCTCTTTCTTACAGTAAACAAGCATGCACATATCAAAATGCATGTAACACGTCAAAATCAATGTATTCTGATATGTGTATGTGCATAGATATGAAATATATATAACACCTTTGCATATTCCACTTACAATTTTATAATTTTAATTATAGAGGACAAATGTAATGCAAGTTGAAAGATCGCAGGTTAAGATTGTATATGGCAAGCAATTATGACATTGATTTTATTTTTTAAGGTCATGTTGTATAGCTAAGTATCAGCGAATTAATCTGATTTTCCACTGGGTGTAGCAGTGGTAGCCAAAAAGCAACCGCTGCCCCTGCAAAACTCTTTAGCCTTAGCAAAACCCTTAAATAATTTACTAAAGGCATACTAAAAGGCCATTAACTTAAATGATTCCTGAATGTAAATTTGCTTGCCTCTATGTATAGTTACAGTTTAAGGTCCCGTATTTGGTTGCTTGTGCCTTTTTTTTAATTTATGAAAGCACTTTTTTGTCCTATAAGAAAAAAGGATGCCTAAGAGTTTCCTTTTTTTTTTCAAAACAAGCATAAGAGCCTGAGACCTCAGTGTTTTACTTTAAAAAGTCAGGGCCAGGATACAAGGATAGCTTTCTGATAATTATTTATTTATTAATTTGCTCTTTTTTTTTTTTTAGGTATGGCAGTACATCACACTAATGAGACGCATTTTTCTGATTGACTGCCCTGGAGTCGTGTATCCCTCTGAGGACAGTGAGAGTGACATTGTGCTTAAGGGAGTGGTACGTTTGTTACCAAGTCTGCATTCTGTTTGCTGCTTTTTTTAAAACTACCCTATCATTTTATCCTGCATCCATCATTCCCTATTCCCAGGTCCAGGTGGAGAAGATCCGTAACCCAGAGGATCACATTGGGGCAGTTCTAGAGAGAGCAAAACCCGAATACATACAGAAAACCTATCACATACCTTCCTGGGGCACTGCTGAGGATTTCTTGGAGAAATTGGCCTTTCGCACGGGAAAACTGCTCAAGGTTTGGCTTCAAACTGTGGTCGAGTACATAGCACGCTAAAGTACAAGCTGACTCAGACTTAGTTTACGCTGTTTTTTCCAGTAAACAAGTGCTGATAATCCCTTGTATGCCAGTGAAAAAATAGAATCCGCACCAGGGGTAAAGTTGTAACCTGTTTAAGAGGATTTGTGGGTTCTTACTTTTGATTTTTAATGAAAGCATGCTTTTAACTATGCAAATGTTTTCTATTTAAAAATGCAGCATAAAAGTTAAATGAAATTATTCCAGGGCAACTTGTAGCCCCTGCTGCTTTGCGTGTGTGTTGAATTTATTTAAAAGCAAAGAATAAACCCTTTGTCAGTGGAATATCTGAGTTAGTATTATTATGTAGCTGTTTGCTAAATCATGGCCGCTGAATTTCGCTGTTATGCTTCACATGCAGGGAGGAGAACCTGATATGTCCACTGTCTCAAAAATGGTGCTAAATGACTGGCAGAGGGGACGCATCCCTTTTTTTGTCAAACCCCCAGGAGCTGAGACAGACGAGGGGGTAAGATTGATTGATTTATAGTATTCATAATTTCAAGTGGGGTTTGTTGAATCAGGAATGGAATCTAGCATAAAGCCTGTGCCACGTCGAATATGAGTTCTATCATCTGCTGTGGCAATCCCAAACAGAAAGTAGCTAATTTCACTCTACTTTTTTGACTACTATCTAACATTTTTAATTAAAATGCAAAAATATTGGAATTACATAGAAACTGAAACATGGGGGGTGGAGCACAAATTAAGTTTTAAGTCTACACACAAGGATTAAAACAAAACGTATGAAGTTGCTGGCATAAGTAATGTAAAAAAAAATGTATTTATACCCATACTGTGGTCCTCTGGTTAAAGTTTATCTTAAGAAAACAATCCAAATTGTGGAAATCTTGTATGGGTGTTTTGCTGGAAAAGAGACACACAATAAATGATTTCCAGCAAATCAGCCTGTATAAACCAGCCTGCAAAGTTGTAACAAATTAGCCTAAAGACAACAAAATAAAAGATTTAAAGTGATCATAACAAATTCCTTAAACTAACTAGACTTTGAAAGCATTTTTAAGCAAGGATGTGCTTACAAACCCTATCTAAGTTACACAAGTGCTATCAGTTCCATGTGAACATTTTGGCGACATTATGCAAGAATATTGTGGAAGACTACAGCAACTATTTAATTCCGCTTCCAAAAAATAACAAATAGAATAACAAAATAATAACAATAACCTAAGTTATTGTTTTAAAAAAAAACTCTTGTTGAAATAAAGTAGATAACTGGTGGGGTAACATTAAATGTGTGAGGTAGAAATGTGTAGAGAAAAATAAATCAACAAAACAAAAAATCACAAGTACATAGAGTTGGGTGATTTTAAGTCACATGTCTCGAGTCTGACTTAAGTTGCCTATTACAGGACTTACAACACTTACTGGACAAATATTTATAACAGGCATGACTTGACTTTGACTCAGACTTGAGTTGAATTACTTAAAATAACTTTGTTGAATAAATATCTGTTTTCTCGAAATACCATAGAGTTAACTGTATGATTCTTAAAAAAAAAAGTTTACTTGTCACTTCCCTATGAAACGTAGGCTTGACTAAATCATAGTCCATAATTACTGTAGTTTTAACTTAATTTAATATATAAATTCAGTTGAATCATCAAACATTTGTAAGACTTAACTGTAACTTGCTTGATCAAAGCTACAACTTGACTTGAATTGCTCAAAATAAATTGACTTACTTGTGTCTTGCACATGTGGGACTTACTCTCACCTCTGGTATGTAGCTGTGGAGTTCAGACATTTGCCCTCAATTGTAACTTTTCCCTTTTCCTTCCAGGGTAACACACAGTTGCCATTGGGAATAAGTGAAGAAGATGCAACTTCTGACACCCAAACAGAGATGCAACACACAGAGATAACTGAACCCACAGAGCTTAATGCACAGCTACAACAGAAACAAGAACATATGCATAAAATCATTGCTGGTGTCAAGCAGAACTTTGGCAAAATCAACGTCGCTCCCGAGTTCAGCGAGGAAGATCTTGTACCAGTTGAAATGCCAGATTTGATGGACTCTTGTGCATCAGAAGAGGAGGAGGAGGATGAAGAGGCAGCATGTGAGGAGGAGGTGGTGGAGGAGGAAAATATAGAGGAAAATGGAAATGCGGTTGATGAGAGTGGAGAAAAAGAATTACATGTCCCTAAACAGTCTGACAGACCAGCGGCCAGGAGTACACGTGAAGTCAACAAAGATTTGGATGAGAAGATTGCCAAACTGAAGCATTTCCTCAACAGTGCCAAGTCCAAACGTTTCTCTAACATTCGGTCTGTATGCATCATCACTTTTTGTCTCTGTTTTTTTAACATGGTTGAATAAGACTGTGAAAGCAGAGTTGTTTAAATAGTCATGCTCTTTTTACCGTCTTCTGTTGCCCATAGCACTATCGTTAGTCTTGCCGAATGATTTTTATAATGGTTTGTGACCTTGCATTGTTGTTTTTCTGGTTAGACAGTAAGAAGATGGGTAATAAGATGTATTCCTTTTCTTTTACAGAATTCCTAGGGGCCTTTCAGAAAAGATTAGTGTTCCAGCTGAGACAAACCCAGAACCGAAGAACATAAAGAAGACACAGCCAAAAGGTGAACTAAATTTAATAGTGATTTGTATACTATTATGTTAGCCATCGCTCCAAACTTTAGTAGTTGATATACAAGTGCTATCTTTTCAGTAGAATTTATTTCGAGGCTTGTAATTCTTTAAAGCATATTCTTTTTCTTCTTTTCTTTTTATCCTGGTATATCTGAATTGTGGCTCTTAGAGTTTTGTATGAGTAGCTGAAAAAAGGAAAAGCCTGCACACTTCTACAGACCTTTTTTTTGCGCAATATTGTCACACTGTAAAGGGAAGAATAATGGCTGGGATACATTGACACTAATCAACTTCCTTCTGCTGTTTTGCAGCGGCACAAGTCAACAGGAAGAGGAAAGCTTTTGACGATGCGGAACCGGGGCCACAAAACAAGCTTTCATCTAAAGAGGTGCACTTCTTTTATCACCTCACTGATTTTAGAAATTGTCCTGTGTATCAAGTCGATTCTAGCAATAAATAATCTTGGTTATTTTATGCTTCACAGAAACGAAGAATTGACCGTGCACAGAAGATAAAGAAGGTCGGCGTCCGTTACTATGACACACACAATGTTAAGAACAAAAACAAGAATAGAAAAGTGCCCACTGAAGCCAACAAATCCAAAAGAGCTAAGCGATGAAATGGTTTGCTTGGACACAGCTGTAATTTTCATTGACTTGCCTGGTTTGGGACTGGAGATATAGGTGTATATTAAGAGCATTTACTGTAAGCATCAGAAATTACAGTTTCTTAAATGCACTTTATTTAATGCACCATCCATCCATCCACACATGAACAATGTGTTCCACTTTACCATATTCTCACAAAAATCCAGAACAGTGAACTGTTTATTTTTTTAATGTCTTTGTTCCACATTTCTAAAAATCTCCATCATAGCAGAACTCTAATGAACTCCTCAATAAAGTGGACATGGAAAACAGCATTGTACAGAAAGGTTTTATTTAAACATTACTCAAGTTTAACTTGGTGTAGTGATTGATGTAAGGCACCAACACTCAGGCGCTGCTGCACTCTGGTGACCCGGGTTCAATTTCGGCTTGGGTCCTTTCCACTCTTCTCTCTTGCCCCTGTTTCTGATCTGGCAAAAATAGCCAAAAATATATATGCAGCTTGTGCCAGTCAGTAAGTTACAAAGTATTATAGTTAACTTGCTGGTTTTGAGAATAAAGTAGTAGTCAGCGGCCATTAACAGCAACTAAACAGAGCTTTCATGTTAGTATGTGATGTAGAATCACTTCTAGCATCTTTATCTTAAAGTTTTACATTCTGTTTTTGCTCACCCGCTCCAGGTTGTTGTACTTAAGTAAAGCCTTCAAAGAAAGAATCATCATTTTTTTTTTAATCAGGTATTTAAGTTAAATTGAATATGTTTAATAAAACAAAGCCCACATTTTATGTTACTATCGATACCCTGCAATGCTGTAATGTCAACAACTACGATTGAATCATGCTAATCTGTTAGCCTTGGAAAAACATGGTGACCTATATAGGAATGAAATTCTATTAAACAGTGTCTTATTAGTTTTTATATTGACAGCAAGATTTTAGTCAGCGCTCATCCTCAACTTCAACAGTTTGCATCTCTGTTAATGTGTGCTTATATAAATGTACAGAAATAGAGAATCATTTATTGATTAGTGATCAGTTTAAACAGTTCAGGGTTTGTCTCCTTTTTTCAAATGTATAAAAGTATACAAATACAGTTGTTGCATTATTAGTAAGGGTTTATTTTGCCAAGTCTAACAGATTAGATTTTAACAGTACCACCAGATGGCGGTGAAGTTCAAGGTATCATTGACATTGACAGTATATAGAAGAAAGTTCAAGAAAGAAGTGCATTTTGAGTGCATTTAATACATTAAAAAATAGAACAAATTAGCAAAAAGGTTTTTTTAAATAAATTTAAATGGTGACATGGTTGTCTTTCAGAGAGCTTTGGAATTCTTAGATGCGGAGATAGTTTGGATGTATTGACAGATTTCTTGTTTCAAAAATATGGTGATCGCAAATTTGCTGTGATACTTTTAACTTATGTAGAAAAGTTACATAAAGTTTTTATTATTATCTAGCTTTATCTGTGTGTAAGAAGCCAACGTTCGTCCTGAAAAAGGGAAGAAAAATGCATTTAGAAAGTGTGTGAGAATTTTTTAAAACATTTTTGCGTTGCAAAATGGTATTATTAAAGGATTTATTTTCTTTTTATAATTTTATATTTTTTACAAAATTTTGCCTTGGTTCCATCACATAATTTAAAGCATGGTATGTTTATTTCTTTGGAGCGATGATTGCATCTAGCTGGATCTAAAAAAGAGAGGGGAAAAAAAAAATTATTATTGCATTTAGATTTTAATGTGTCTCAACATTTTGTCTTAAATGTAATTGGTGCCTTATAAAATGTATACCTTCAGTTGCTGGTTGGTGCGCTTGAGAAACTGGATCTCCTCCGTGTGCTTTTTCTCTTCAACTTGTCGCCGTTCGTTTTCACTTCTCTCAATTGCCTCACATTTAGCTTTCTGTTCATTCAACTGTTTTTCCAGTTCCTTCTTCTCATTCTCCAGGTCTACAATCTGTTGACGTTACAATTTCCGTTACAGAAATATGTAGGCAGATAGATAAACGATAGGAATAAATAGTAGTGACTACCTTCTTTTCCATGTCTGACTTCCCTTGCTCAGCCTGCAAAGCTTTCCTCATGCCGAAGGCCACACTGCTCTCGTACAGGGTTTGATAGGCATCGATGGTCATTCGAATTTCATTTCTCACTCGCAAAAGCAGCAATCCTCTCTCAGCACAGTTGATGGTAACTTGTCTGATAATCTCATCTAAATGGCAGAGCAAATCAACATTCTATTTTTGTTACTACTGAATCAATGTTTTTGTTTTGAGCTAATGCAAGCAAAAAACTAAACCTGAATAAGGATTAAACCCAAAAAAATCTTAAATATGTATTGGCTTGACAATCTTCTGGCATGACAATCTCTTGTGTTTCTTACAAATACAAATTTTCAAAGATAAAAATGATGTAATCTGGTTTTAACAACCCCTTTCTTAACCAACCAAAGCACTGTGTGTAGAGCTCTCTACGGACAGGACAGATGCCCGTATCTCTGGCCTGTCTTTGCTGCAGTTTGAGATCCATTTCCTCTTGCAGACGAATGACGTCTGGCCGGGTGCATGGCATGCTGGACACCCGCTGTATCCACAGCTGATTGTCCTCCATCCATTCCCTGAAATATGTTCAAATCAACTAATTTTTCATAATGGACAGTAAAAAAAAAAACATTGGTGGGTGATCACTGTGTTTTTTTAAACCAAAATAAATTACATGGATGCTAGACAGACAATTTTGAAGACCTTAGCATTAAGCATCATGGCTGACCCTGACATATCAGGACAACTGTGGATAGTCTCACCTTGGTGGTAAGATAGCATTAAGAATCTCGTCTGCTTGCTGTGCAAATGCATCAGATGAAGGGCTTTTGGGTTTTGGTAGAGGTGGAACTGGACCAGAGATGGTGGGCTGCTGGTGACTTACCTTCAGAGGCTGGTCCTGAGATTAAAAAAGCAGGAGATTTACAGTGACAGAGGAAAGATTGCCAGCAGATATCAAGTGAGTTACAAGTTACTACTGTATCTATGCACATTAACTGGTACTAAGGATAAAATAACAGCAGTTAGTGCTCATCAACAACTAAACAGTACGTCCCTACAGTAGTATATGATGTAGAGGCGCAATTAGTATCCTCATCTTAAGTTTTATTTAACTAGCAAGCTTGTGCTATAGTCAGTTTTACCTTTGGTGATTTCTTCTCGGTGTTTTTGCTCACCAGCTCCGGGTTGTCGTACTTAAGCAAAGACTCTGAAGGAGGAATCATGTTCCCTGATTTTTTAATTTAGGTATTCAATTTAAACTGAAAGTAGTGCGTAATTCTCGCTGACCTACTCGCCTGACTGTCAAAGTCGCGCTTTTATTTACGGTTACTATGGTAACCCTGTGGCGCTTCCATGTCAACGGGTGCCGTTGAAATCATGGTAATCTATAAAGCAAAACAACTGTTTAAGTTTAAATAATTATTGGAGTAACTGTGACTCGTAAATCCTTTCTATAATGCTTTATGTTGCGTTTTAAAAACAAAACAATGAATAAACTAAAATTTAATTCTAAACAGGTTCCTATGTTTTGAAATTAATTTATTCGTTTGCGCCTCTGTAAACATGCAATAAACCATTCTGGATCTTTTTAACTCGCTTGTTTCACTATAAATAGCGGTTTCTTTCTTGTCCCAATCACCAGAAGCTATAAAGATACCGACAAAACGGAACTCGAAAGATTCTCATTGCCTGAAAGGGAACAATTTCTCGGTCGCACTAAACATAACCGGAAGTGTCCGAGTGGTGTTTTCGCATGCTACGCGTTTAACAGTTTTGTTTTTGGTGTGTTGCCGTTGATATGAGTTGATATTTAGATCTACGTTTTTGTTTCTGATTAACAATCGTAATGGATAGCAGGAAAAGAGACAAAAGGTCTCCTATTCGCGACGGAAAGCTAAAAATAAAACAGGAGAAAGTCAGTCCTGATAGGCCTCAGAGAGCGCGCCGTTCGAGCTCGGGTTCAAACCGCAGCAGTACGAGTTCACCGCCGAGGAGAAGAGACCACCGGTGGGTGACTAACAACTTCTTATTGTTTTCGTTTTCACAACTTTTAGATTTGGTCTGTTTTCTGATGTGTTATATAATACGGTCGTGAAGGCGACCGGCTTAAGCACAACAGCTATAGTAGTTTTAGCATTAAGCTAACAACCTTGATGCTATTTTAAACAGATCTCCTGGAAAAAGGGATCGATTATTAGATCGACATGGAGAGCGACCAGCACGAGACAGAAGAAGTCGGAGCCCACAACACAAATCTAACATTAGAATAAAGCGGGTAATTCAAGCTCAATTTATCATGTTTTTCTGAGAGTTATATGTTGTCTTTGTACTGTGTGTAATGATGATGATGATCACCTACACACAAATTACTATGGGAACTTAATTTGGGGGAATGGTGGCTCAGTGGTAAGGTGTTTGGCACCAGGAAGATCAGGGTTCGATTCCCAGCACCACCAAGCCATGTCTGGGCCCCTGAGCAAGGCCCTTAAAAACTTAATTGCTCAGTTGTATGAAAAGAGATAATTGTAAATCGCTCTGAATAAGGCTGTATGTGTGTGTGTGTGTGTGTGTGTGTGTGTGTGTGTAATGTTTATTTCTGTGTGTATCAGACTTGCTTCACATTATTGAACTCATCCCCTTATCCAGTTAATTTATTGTGCATGTTGTAAAGGAAAAAGAGGAGCACAATGACCGACACATGAACAGGGAAGAACAGCGGCAACACAGACGAGACCACGAAAGAGGTCAGAAACGGCACAGAGACCGGTCTCGTGAGCGGGACGTGGATCTGTACCAGCAGCAGCAAGCCGAAAGAGAGCAACAGAACGAGCGCCGCCGAGAAAACCGCCACAGGCAGGAGGAAAATGACACACATACTTTTGGTGGCGGAGAGAACGAAGAAGATGAGGCCCCTGCTGCTGATAAAGAGAAGCCGAGTTTTGAGCTTTCAGGTGCTCTGGTGGAAGATACCAACACATACAAAGGGGTGGTTATTAAATATAACGAGCCTCCTGAGGCCAGAATTCCCAAAAGGAGGTGGCGATTGTACCCCTTCAAAAATGATGAACCACTTCCAGTGATGTACATTCACAGACAGAGCGCTTATCTGCTTGGAAGGCAAAGGAGGATTGCTGACATACCTATTGATCACCCTTCCTGTTCCAAACAGCATGCTGTATTCCAATACAGGTAGACTTAATATAAGCTTAATACAGTACTTTTTTTTAAATCTATTTTATTTTATTACACTCGGAGCATTTACAAAAGGAAAGGCTTATAAACCAAAACAATAAAATTGGCAAAATCAAGGAAATATTGTCTTTGGACATTAGCAGGTTAAATCTGCAAAATACAAGACTGACTGTGACTACACATTTTAACCTTATGCACAATTTTAATCATATTTTTCACGTCAGCCAATAATACTTTTATTACAAGGAAAGGAGCCTTACATAATTAGTCATCCTAATAACATCAAATTTTGCTATAAACACTTCTTTGACAGTTGAATACCATTTTCTTAGAAACTAAGCAGAGCAGAATCAAGGAGTCCAAGCAAAGCACAAGTAGTTGTCGTTATTTTATTTATTGAAAAATCATCTATTTAATCTGGTACGTCATTTAACACTTTCAAGCCACTAACTTGTGTCACTTTAATTCTGTGTCTTTCATTCACAGATTAGTGGAGTTTACACGAGCAGATGGCACCACAGGCAGGAGAGTGAAACCGTACATCATCGACCTCGGTTCAGGTAATGGCACGTACCTGAACAATCAGCGCATAGAACCGCAGCGCTACTACGAACTTAAAGAAAAGGACGTGCTGAAGTTTGGCTTCAGTAGCCGCGAGTACGTGCTTCTGCATGAGTTTTCTGACACAGCAGAGGTCGATGCTAAGAAGGAGGATGAGGAGGACGAAGGTCTTGATGAATAGTCTTTGTTCACTTTTCCAAAGTACTTTTAGAAAGAGCTCTGGCCATACAGACACAATCTCTGTGACAGACCCGGATGCTGATGGGTTTTATGGGTTTCATGTGACCATTACTTTGTGAATAAGGTTTATTAAGAAATACACTGATGGCTTTTGGTCTGACTGCTTTCTTGTATTGGTGTATTCTCAGGTGGACAGCATGAGCATCACATCAGACGGCTTTGTGTTGTCTGGTGCTGCCAGTGTAGTCTCTTTATCCCAAGTGCTTAATCCAGAACAAAATATATATATATATTTTGGATAATTTGTTGTCAACGAATGTTTAGATACTGTAAATGTAATTGTCTACTTTAAGTTTGAATTTTAATAGTGGAAAATAATGGCTATTTCTAGTTTGGTATTTTTGTTTCTTGTTAAATGTTCGTGGAACTTTTTCATTTTTATTCTACTCAAAGGTAATTACTTTTTATTTTTTTGTATGCTGAGTCACGTAATATTCTTTGTTTTAAATGCGTTGTAAAATAAAGCCAGTAAAGAATGTGCTTTTTTATTTATTTATATATACATAGATTTTTGTCGAAAATCAAAATGGTTCTATTGAGGTTTGTTTCAGCTCACAGGAAAAGAAATAAATTTGTGTGATGAGAGTTCTAAAAATGATCTTAAAAAACAAATGATGATCTGGGTTACCAAATAAATATAAACAAATTATTCAGCTAAAAGAATAACTTTTACATTTTAAACAATCAAAAGGATATCCGGTTATTTTCCGTGTAATTCTGATTGTAGTATCTACTATATTACTCTAAATAAATTTAGCCATTATTACACATTTTCGGTAAGTGCGGACTTCGCAAGAGGACATTACCCAGAATCCATCTGGTGGTATGACGTTTTAAACCAACTAAGCCACAAAGCGGAGCTGGACTTTTCTGAAGAGCGCGACAAGATGGACATAAATAGAAAAGTTACATGTAAATAAATGTTTATTCCTGTAATTATAATTTTTACAAGTAATAGTGCTACTACTGACGCCACTATTTTTGTCGGAGGCGTGACGCGACTATGACGTGGAAATGACGTTTGACGCAGTGAGGGGACGTGTCTAAAACCGTCATAATTCTGCACACCAGCGCACTTGTTCCCTTGCGTACATATCAACTAAAGTGTGCACTTTCAAAATTGCACACTTTGTGGGGGAGCCTAGGGCGTAGCGTGTGTATTGGGACAGAGCCAATGGAGACAAACGAAACGCTGGCTGAACGCCTGATGCATACAGCTCACTTATATGAAGTCGTCCTCTGATTGGTTTAAGTGTACAGGATTTCCGGGAGACGTCTGTGTCGCGTTGTTTAACGGTCCGTCTGGAAACAACCCAAAGCCGATAAAAGTAAACTGTTGTGTTTACATTGATAGCAACGGGCATTTATTACGATCGATTAAATGCTGAATTCTTAAAAGTATGCAAGGTTTACAGTATAGACTGTTTAAAAGACTAAGTGCTTAAGGCTTTACTTAGTAACGCCCCTAAATTGACGCGGCACAAAATGCGTCATTGGTTGCTTTATCTGTCAGTCATACGTCTTCTTGCCATTAATGCAGCTAAAGGTTTCCAGAGCTAAGAGGTGCTCACTGGTGATGGGATCTGCTGTCAGTCTGATTGTCTGGCTATGTCCAAACCAAAACTTGTTGCGAGGAGATCAATTGATAAATTGATGGATTGGTACTCTATAAAGACACTAGGTGGCACTGTGTTAAGTGTTGTTGTTTGAATACAAGGTGATTAAGGGACGAATCTTTGTTGGTGTAAAAAGATTAATAAAGACAGACCTGCTATGACTGCACTGTGAAATACTCGATAAATGTCTTAATGACAGTAGTGCCGCTTTTCCTCTACATTTTAACAGGAATTGCGCAAATTCTGGGGGTTTGACCATCAAATTGAACAAGTCATACAAAAATGCATTTATAGTACAGATTAATAATATGCTAATTTCTATCTTATAATAATTTATTGTTTAAGTTACCTTCCATGATGACAGGTTACGCTTCCCTAACCCCCTTGCTGTTTGTATACAGTAATGCATATGTGACAAGAGGTAAAGGTTTCTTCATTATTAACTGTAGCATTTATAGTGTTAATTCAAATCCTTTAAAAACTATATTTTATGAGCAAAATTTATGTCACTGTTATGCTAAAATAAAATACTAAAATGGAGCACTGTTATGCTTTCCGTTTGTGAAATTTTAACAAATTGAAAATTAAAAAAAAAATTTTTTTAAAAATAGCTAGTTTTGCATACTTGCATACTTTTTAAGTAATGTGGGTTTTGTACTGAAAAGGCAACCGAATTTCTATAGCAATACGCGCGGAATAGTTTAAGTCTTTTATTTTGAAGTTGCGCAAAATGACCCGGATGTAAAATTGTCTCCCGCTTCATGTTATAGAGCAGTTTTAAATGCTCTAATGTATTTTATATTATACAGGTTTTCTTTATACGGGTTATATTTTTTCAGCTTTATATAATAATTTGTCCATCAGCACATATGTATTTGGAATTATCGCTATTCGTTTAAAGCTGGTTTGTTCGCCTCACCTCATGTAACGTTATAGTTTGGTAAGAAGAACAGAGTTTATGGCACTACAGTAGTTTTCTGGTTGAGAAGGAAGTTACAATTAAGCTTTATATTTATATTCTAATAGTACAAATTAGTTAGTTGTTATAACATGCCTCAATTAATTATTTATTTTCCTTCCTTTTGTAGTTCGTGATCATAATTTATCTGAACTCCTCACTGTATTAGTTGATGTGTGTGTGTGTGTGTGTGTGTGTGTGTGTGTGTGTGTGTTTTAGATCTGTTGGTGTGGTTGTGAATCAGGGCTGTCATGTCCACTGGAGCTCAGTCCTGTCTGCGTTTTGGTCAGGTGGTTATTGGGCCACCAGGTTCAGGGAAAACTACTTATTGCCGGGGTATGTATGACTTCCTGAGTCAAGTTGGACGTAAAGTCGTGGTAATAAACCTGGACCCAGCAAACGAGGGACTTCCGTATCAGTGTGCAGTGGACATTTCTGAGTTGGTCACACTCGAAGATGTGATGGAGAATTTGAAACTTGGTCCTAACGGTGGCCTTATCTATTGCATGGAATATTTAGAGGCTAATTTGGACTGGTTAGAGGCCAAACTTGAACAGCACAAAGACTGCTATTTTCTGTTTGACTGCCCCGGCCAGGTAGAGCTTTACACACATCACAGTTCAATCCGAAATATATTTGCTCGGCTATCCAAGTGGAATTTCAGGGTAAGTAATACAATACAGCCAAGACTGATCTTCTTATTGGTCTGTTGAAATGATAAGTCACTATCTTTGTTTTTGTGATTTTTAGCTGACTGCAGTGCATCTGGTCGACTCCCATTACTGCGCTGATCCAGCCAAGTTCATTTCTGTACTCTGCACCTCGCTGTCCACCATGCTGCAAGTGGAGCTGCCTCATGTCAATGTCCTCTCCAAGATGGATCTTATTGAGCAGTACGGCAAGCTGGGTGAGTATATATTCATCCCGCAGAGTGCACAAAATGCCTCCTTTTTTAGAAGTCAGTTAACACTTTTTGTAAAAAATGTTTTCCAAAATATTGTATACTTATTGTACGCTATATTAGCAAACGTTTCTGAACATCTTATCAGCACACTGTGTGTTTCAGAAACCGCTTGGTTGGAGGTACACGGTGTATTTTATTTTTCCTGATCGCCTTTAAGAAATCCAAAAAAACAAGGGAATGATGTACAAAGAATGTTATCGAGCATAAATCATGTGGAAAAATGCGATCAAAATATATTACATGCATAACACTGGTTCATCCTGTATGTGTGTATCTACATTTAAGGGCAATCATGTAAAGGATATTCATTTTTAAAAGTTTCATTCATTGTTCCATGTATGGAGGTGTATGTATAATGGGTATTATCACTAACGTTTACAGTTTTTATTAACATTTCTGACATTTGGCAGACGCCCTTACATGAAGAAGCTTATCCCTCTTTTATCCAAATAAGCAGTAGAGGGTTATGAGTTTTGCTTAGTGCCCAGCAGTGGAAGCTTGGTGGTACAGGGAGTTATACCTGCTATTATCTTTACAACTAAACTACTATTTACCACCATAATCCTATCCTATCCTGATCAAAAAGTTATTGCTTAATTAATATCTTGATTGTTCATTTAAAAGTGGTTTAATTCAGACCTAAAGCTCTGAGGCAATGATAAGAAAAAAAATATTATTGGTATATTTCAATGATGATTTTAATATTTGAATAATTTTAATTCAATTATATAGAGTCTGTGCCAAGACTGTAACCTTTATATTACTCTGTACAGTACACATTTGAAATTTCATGACATGTATGGCAAACCTATGGTGCAATTTCTTTCTGTCTTTCAAAGCCTTTAATCTTGATTTCTACACGGAGGTTATGGATCTTTCGTACCTGGTGGAACATTTAACCACTGACCCATTCTTTAAGAAGTTCCATCATCTGAATAAGAAGTTGGCTGATGTGATTCAGGATTACAGCCTTGTGTCCTTCGTCCCACTGAATGTGCAGGTTGAATGTGCATCTCTCACTGTCTTGTGTACTTCCAGCATGGACTTAAGTACAAAGTATTAACGAGAATTTGGTACAATCCCTGATACTTTTTCGACAGGATAAAGAAAGTATGATGCAGGTTCTTCGCACGGTGGACAAGGCCAACGGCTACTGCTTCGGTGACTTGGAGGAGAGAAATCTGCAGGCTATGATGTCCGCTGCAGTCGGTGCAGATTTTCAGTTTAACTTGTATCCTTATCTATTCAGCTGTTCTATTTAATATATTAAAATTTAACATTTAATTTAATGGAAGATCCGAATCTTTAGTGACGTGGGCAAAATAGATTTCCTTAACCCTTTTTTCAATTACAGAACTCTGGGAGTACAAGAGAGATATGTGGAAACCAACAAAAAGACTTTGGAAGAAGAAATCATGGACTTGTAAATGTAATAAAAGTGTTTGTTTATTTAATTACTTATTGACTTGACAGTTTTTCTCAACTAAGATTAGTTTAATTAAGTTAAGCAAACAATTTTAAATCGAAACCGCACAATTTAGTCAATGACAATAAACATTTTCAAAATAGAAACTAGAATTTATTTTGGAAAAGTCAAAAGTTCTGGACGAGCATAGCTGATTCTTTTACATTTTTTCTTTTTTTGCACTGTAGACTGAAGTCTGCATAACCCACAGAAGGATTTTTAAAATCCACTGATGGATAGTGTAGTGAAATACATTGGATGCCTCTGCAACAGCCTTTATAATCTGACGTGTCGTATTTTTAATTGTAAGAATTAATTCAATGGCGAAAAAAGGTGTTGGACTGATACCAGAAATACCGGGGTTTAATTCCCAGCACTGCCACTGCTGGGCCCCTTAGCAAGGCCCTTAAACGCCCAATTACTCAATTGTATAAAAAAAAATAAATGTAAGTCGCTATGGATAAGGGCGTCTGCCAAATGCTGTAAATGTAAAAATGATAGACAAACATTAAAAGAGTTTAGGCTTTATTTTCTGGTATGTATAAGTAGAAATTTTATAGACTAGTTAATTTAAGCTGAGCAAAAATATTGAAATATGTAACTGACAGGTGTTCAGGCTTCAGTTTTACTGTTTGAAACTGCATTTGTTGGTAATAAGGACACTGGGTGCTGAAACTAGATAATGGGAGAAATTTAAGCTACTTTGAAGAACAGTTAAATGTAAAAAAAAAAAAAAATCAAAGGCATTGCAAAATAAATTAAAAAAAAGTCAGCAGCAATTTGGAATGTCTTAAAAAAAAAAAAAGAACCGACAGGTGCACAGGCAGAGAACAAATCCATAGTAATGTAGGCTTTGAAGAAAAATCCCAAAACAACTGAGTGACATCACCAACAACTTCCACAGAGAAAGATGAATGTATCACAGCACACTGTTTAAAGAAGACTTTAATAGGGGAAATATACAAACAACACCACAATATTGTATTAAAACACTTAATAGCAAACAGAGTTAAGTTCTGGACCTAGAGTTAACCGCTATAAAACTGATGGACAGTGTAGTAAAAGAAAGAATCTGCTCATCTGGGTTTGCACTGGATGCTTCTGCCACAGCCTTTAAAATCCTTACTGATGTGCTGTATCATTAATTGTAAGAATCAATTCAGCCATCAGAAACATTTCTACAATGTTCTCAATTTACAGGGAATTGCATCTAGAATAAAGTTTTGACTGATCAGTTAATCACAAGACCCTAAAACAATGAGCTGAATTTTACCTCCTGAATGCGTGACTAAAAGGAGAAACTCCCAAAGCGAGGCTTTAATACAAGCTTTAAAAATAATTCCAATAAACAATCCATGGTATGATGGCTTATTTGTAACATTTGTTTTCTTATAGGAAAATTCAGCATTTATTCTTCAATTAAGAAAACTTTATTTGCAACATAAAATATTAAACACTTTTGTAAAAATGTGTTAGGTAAAAGATTTTGATAATATTTGGAAAGTGTAATAACACAGTCATTTTACCATTATTGTTGTTATCTATTCTGCAAATAGCTTTTGTTCTTATTGTTTCAATTATGTTTATTTTTATTATTATTTAATAATGTATACAGGTTGCTATAGAAAGAGTTTTCTCTTATGCATATTGGATATTATTATTTTGGATGGGGTAGAGCAATAGTATAATGTAGTGCATGCTGTCTTTATAATTATCCCCCCCACCACCACCATTTTATATTAAAAGGTGTAAACATTTTTTACACTTACCACCTCGCACCTTAAACAAACTGTATAAGTGCTGTTTCTGTGGGTTTTTTTCTTTTCTATAATTAGGAGATTTGTAAAGGTGCAGAAACGTGGAAATCAATTTCCAATAAGCAAAATGATCGGCCACCAAACAACATTAGCAATCCAAAGATTTTTGAAGCCCAAACCAATTGACCAAATCTCATCCGCCAGAGGGCGCTGTGGTAATAAAGACCCGATAAGTATAGGTTGCTTTTATGGGATGTGTGGGCCTGTACTTATTTCAGAGCTATAGGCGTCTTGTGAATTTGTTGAAAATGCAGCATTAGCTGTCTCGAGATGGTGATAGTGAGATGGTGAAACAGATCAGGCGTTAAAATTCGTTGTCAGTGTTGGTGATATTATATGATCTTTCTCTCTTAAATATACAGCAAATGTGCACCATATATGTAACATGAAGCGCGCACCCGCGGTGTTATAACGCTTGTTTATGCGCCTACTGGCGTGTCTCGCTCGCAGTGGAGATACTGCTGCATGCGGGACACCTTTCCCATCATGTGCTGTTTGGACCTTGTAAAGGCCCTGTCACCCGCGGAGGAACACTGGAATGCATTGTACACGCAAGGGAGAGATGACAACTATGTTACATAGTGCCTTGTGTTTTTAAAACCAGTATTTTGGGGGCTTCTTTCCTTTTTACAAATTAGGATTAATTGGTTCTTTTAACAAAACCATGAAACCCTGTATAACTTATGTCGTCTCACAGTCTTTTAAGGGTTTTGCGCTAATAATCACCTTAACGCATACTTGTCTGTTCCGCGGAAGGACACGTGAGACTAAAGGGTTGTGCATCGCCTCTTAGCGCACTGTGTGTGTGTGTGTGTGAGAGAGAGAGCGAGAGAGAGAGAGAGAGAGAGAGAGAGAGAGAGAGAGAGAGAGAGAGAGAGAGAGAGAGACTCGCTAAAACACGGAATGGCGCCGCAGATCCACACATGTTCATTCTGCAACCATGGCAGCTCCTTTATGAGCAAAGAGATTTAAAGCCTATATTTTAAATGTGAAATAAAGTATTTATGTAATCTTACTTTATGGAATACAAATTCACGATTTTGTGCAAGGAAAAGTATTTTAAACGTTTTAAACATGTATGCATTATAAGTAATATGTAATGTAAAATATACATATCGAATATATTTGTATGGCTGGTCTTTAAAAGTCATATATCGCTTCAATCACCTCAGGATTTAGTGAAAAGTGCAAGTACAGACATAAAAATCTGAGTATTTTATTAAATACAATTTTTATTCCCTCAACCACTTCCATGACTACCATTTCAGACTGGATTTTATGTCATGGCAAGATGTACTACTACCTTAAAAAAAAAACTTCAGCCATCTCTTTACAGCTATTAGAAACATACATGTCCTCCTGTTTTCATGTTTATGAATATTTACGTGACCCACGTACACCTTTTAACTCTTATAGTCCATGTCGTGTGTCTAGTCCTACGTCTGTGTACCATGTTATTGATAATTTTTTAACATTTGCGGAGTGTTTGGTAGACCTGAAGTAACAACTGAAAGCAAGACGCAATGACAATGTGTAAGCCAGTGACTCAGTCCATGATCCAGTTCACATTTTAGTTCGAGCTGCATGGTAAAATCAGGAGCCAGACAGGCAGAAGGAGTTAGTGATGTGAAATTCGTTTCTGCCTTGCTAAGGCTTATGAATGTACTAGTTTGACAAGTTGACTATCCTATATTTCTAGTTTATATTCTAGTAGAGCTCTAAATATTTACCACATAGATGCCTGTATAAAACGTGAATCATATATATATATATATATATATATATATATATATATATATATATGTGTGTGTGTGTGTGTGTGTGTGTGTGTGTGTGTGTGTGTGTGTGTGTGTGTGTGTATACGTTTTTATTATTATACAAAAGATATAAAACCGCCCCCCTCCCTTTTTTTAAAGCCATTAAGTCTATTTGTTACGCTGTACTTTGTGGATCATGTGATAAGCATGACTGGTAACATCTCACTAGTTTATGCTTGATTATATGTAGTTGAATAAGAAAACATGGTTTTTAAAAATAACTATAATGACAACAACATGTTTCTGTTGTTCTTCGATTTGTTGTGCGGATGTGTTCTCTGTGTTCGTGTGAGGGTGGGGGGTACTGGTTGTGCTAACGCACCCAAATCTATGTTTTCGTTCACTGGCTTCCCAGACTGCTACTTCTCTCCTTAGCACACTTCAGAAAGCAGGTTTGTGTGTGTGACGGCTGCCCAGCAACCTGCTGGCCAAGGCCCAACTTCCCTGTGTGTGCTCTGGTTACTTTGTAGATTCCCATGTGGGGGTGTGTCTGAGAGTAAACGACTGAATGAACCACTAATTGAAAGAATAGTTGCATAGAAACATCTTCTTTTTTTGCCTTTACGGTAACTTATTTACTGCTAATTTGTCAGGGTTTTTTTTCAGTTTTTCAGGTTTAATATCATTTATAATTCATATGTATTCTCTCATTGTGACCTATTAGACAGCTCAGCTTTTCATATATTAACTGTGTGTAAGCATTACAAATCCCAACTATAGCTTGTAACTGTGTAGCCCACTTTGAATAAAATATACAAAAGGACATACAGCTACATAAGACATATTTACATTGGAACATCAATAAAAGATTTTATTTTACTTGATTTGCTGCTAAAGCCAATGAAACCAAAATCAAACAAGCAACGTCAAGAAAAAAAACCCATAGAATTTTATGAAGACGGTTGAGCTGATTTCTTTCTAGCTGAAGCAATAGATTTAGACAGATTGTCACTGATATGTGAGTTGACAGGATTTTCATATGGCCTAATATTTTTAGCCCATATTTACTGTACTGAATGTGCAGGCATAACGACAATATATTATGTGGAAAGGTTTCTTTCTTCTTTGCAACTAAAACCGTTTCTGATAAAATGACAATATCCGCATTGAATGAGAATACAACCATTAAATAAATGTTAACGAGATGTACAGACTTCAAAAAATATATAAATCATAAAATTGTCTCCCTATCTGCTTTTTATGTGTCAGTTTATTGTTGGCACAATGTCCTTCTTATAATACAATTTATAAAGCCTAATAATTTCATGGTCAAGCTATTGATAGATAAACTTGTTATAATATTATGACCAGTTGTTACTGATTGCACTGTGTATTAATGACTCCCAAACGCTTAGGATTTTTTTAAGGTTAAAACATACTGAGGTCTATATATCATGCCTATTTTTTTCTATGGATTTGGTTAAATAGCTGTTAAATAAGTGCAAAACTATAACAGTTCAGAGAAAATGTGCTTTAAAAATTGTGAGGAAGAAAGGACACCATACAAAAAACCCATTTACATGTTAGCCTCTATTTAGAGTAATCCAACTACTGCCATGTTGTTGTGAGGTAGGAGAAACAGTGGCTAGTTCCATATTTCCATCCTCATCATGTTGCTATTTGTCTGCTTAATTAAAAACAACAAACTTTAAAACTATCAACATGACAGTTTTAACCAACTTTGATTGACCTGAAGACCATAGTCAAATTACACTCTAAAACATGGCATGGTGGGGTTGTGTTGCCATCTTAAAGCTTCAGGGTTTCTAGTTAGGCTTAAGGTATTCTTAGTTCTTTTACATGATTTCCTCCAGGTACTCTGGTTTTCTTCCACCTCACAAAAACCAGTAGGTGGACTTGCAATTTTAAATTCATGAGTGTGTGCTGCGATTGATGGTCCCATTCGGGGTGTGTCTGCCTCATGTTTTCTGTTCCTGGGCTTCAGATCCACTGTCATCCTGACCAGGATAAAGAGGATACTGTAGATGAGTTTATAAACATGAATAGGCAAAATCTGGTAATTGTACCGAATTGAAAAATTATATATTATATTCTGGTATAAAATGAATGTAAATTTCAAATGTGTTAGCTTCTTATATATAAGGAGATTACAAACACACACTCTATTCTTGAGACCATTACTGGTATATTTCTGAGTAATTAAATCTTAAGTCTGCCAAATTAGTTGTTCCTATTTGTAACTCATTGCTTCTTAAAAACAAAACGTATTCACTACTACATTCTTTACCCCAAAACTCAAATGTTGATTTTAAAGTGTGTTTAATAAAGAAGTAGACAGTAAGCTCTATACTTCAGTGGTTGGGGCTGAAATGTGGTGTAGGCCAGCAGTACAGCAGCACTGTGTGTGTGTGTGTGTGTGTGTGTGTGTGTGAATACTGCGCTGAAGCCGCGCTGTGCTGTGTTACCCATCCCCCCAGTCAGGCACTAGCAGTACTGGGCTTCTTTTGCAAGCAGCAAGGCTTCAGCTAAAGAGAGACAGAAAACGAGAGGGGTGTGGGGCGAGGAGACGTGAGCAACAAGAAACGAATGTATTCTTATGCACAGAAATTATTTTCCCCTTGTGACATCATTCTCTCTGTTTTACTTAGAGGCCGAAGTGAACTACAGAGTAAATAGGCAAAGGTTATTTTGTGATGATAATGTATTCTGCTTTCCAACCGCTTGCAGTGTTTTATCTGATTTTCTCCTCACCCTCTCCCTCCCTTTCTCTCGTTTTTTTTTCATTTTCACTTCCTGCTTTCAGTCTTAGCCCCGCCCACCAGCAGCTCTATCTTTTATTTCCTCTTCTGCTACTCACAAGCAACTCGCCCTTATTTTATGTTTCTGTGGAACTTAGCAAAGATTTAAAATCAGTTCGTCTAAGATTTATACATTTATAGTTATGTGATATTTGTCTAGTGGCATTTTCCATTCATTTATTATAAATATATGTGAGGCAGTGTTGTGTAGGTGGAATATATTACTTTACTATGGAATTGCACATATGTATACCAGGAAAGAGGCAATATATGCAGAGAGGTGTCAAGATTTAAGGGAAGGGGGGTTCTGGCATGGTTTGGCTCCCCTTATCCCTTTAGTTAAATGCATTAGAAATCAAAGGACGTTTTGTTGGCATTATTTGGGTTTACTTATCCCTTTAAATAGATGCAATCCACAGCAATAAACAGTTAATCTGACTGATCAAGTTTATCGAATAGTACAAACATTTTCCTCTGTATAGAAGGTCCTCTGTCAGGATGACCATATCCCCATGCATATTGAATGAGGGCATGGTTTGATAAGTATGTAAATAATGTCGATCTATTTTGTTAATATTGATAATAAAGCTGGTTTTACATGCAATTACTTAAACTACATGAATTATTAGGTTATTGACTAAAAATAATAACCAAATCTAGGAAAGCTTGTGTTCTTGGTGCCAGATTGTTAGATGAATGACCTGCAGTCCATGCAACCTAAACTCATACAGAAAATTGGGTTGCATAAATGAAAACATTCCTCACAGTGAGTTTGAAAAAACAAAGATGTTTTGCCTAATCATTAGGATGTTTTATTTACCCTATACCATTGGCACTAAAGTGTTTGTAACTGTAATGTTAATTTTACATAATCTAGTGACATATAGCAGAATAGCAGCTCCTTATTGATGGACCATCTTTTAGTATTGTGCAAATGTTTTTTTTTTTTATTCAAAATGTTTGGCCACAAAAGCACTTAACCAGCCTTTAATCTTAATTTGCAACCGAACTTTTAATTTTTTTATTTTATTGTCATTAAAATCTTACTCGAAATTAACATGGGAAATATGCTAAAATTTAAAGCCTTTGTAATGTTTTATGAAATAAAAAAATATATATTTACAAACGACCTTTTGAGCTGTTAGTCAATAAATTCAAAATATTTACTACAGCTAAAATATTTTTCTGTCAATTTATGTACTGCTAAAGAAGTGTTTTCTTGCTGTTATGCAACATCAAGCCTTCCGCTTCCCCGCCAACGAGCCCACTCCGCACTTAGCAGAGAATCCACTCCAGGTTTTTCCTGTTGCAGCGTGTATCGGTAAAATGGCTGTATGAGCCTCGTGCTGGTGTGATCCGTTCCTCTGCTGTAGTCTAGTTCTGTAATAGAAACCCCCCACAAATTCCGTGTCGGTTAAATTCATTCCCTGGGAACACAGTTTACTGTTCAGAGTGCTTCTAAAAAGCAGTGCTAACGGTGCAGCCCGGATTCGGTCCGGCGGTAAGGGGTAGGGATGCCTCGAGATACGGGCAAATGGTTGTAAAACTGTTGTATTTACGTTTCAATGTTTAGCGTTCGATTGTGACTTGACTCGCCGAGAGGAAGAGAGAGAGAGAGGGGGGTTATCATGGCCGCTCAGGTCGCCAGCGCTACCTCTCTCAACAGCAGCCCGCCTTCCGAGCTGAAAAAAGCGGACCGAGACCCAAAGGAGGAGTCGGTACCGGTCGAGAAGCAGCAGGAAAATAAGGAGCCGGGATCAGAGATCGGATCACCGGGCCGCGGTGAGCTGCACGAGCGGCCCGAGCCTGGCAATGCAACGGGAGGAGGAGGAGGAGGGGAGACCGAGATGAAAAACGGCAACGGCAATCCTCCGCGGCTCACCAATAATCAAAATGATCCCGCCGGACCCGATGCGAATAACCACCCGGGCATGGCCCATCAGCACCACGGGTCTGGTTTTCCACCGCCGTCCTACGGCTACACTCACCACTACGCACGGGGCCCTTTTCATCAACATGGCGGACAACAAAGCCCTGGCATGGCAGCCGCGGCGCCCAGCAACATGATGGAGCCGTATGGACCGAACTCACACGAGCACGGCTTTTCAAACCATCAGTTTAACAGCTACGGACAATTTCCGAACCGGGCGCCGTACCCCAGCTCGGGCTACGCCATGAACTCGCCGCGCAGCGCTTCGGCTCAGGCGGCTAAGCAACAGCAGCAGCAAGCGGGAGGATCTCCGAATATGGCCCCGTCTTACAATAATCAGCGTTATAGTATTGCAAATCCACAGGCCACGTCCACACCAACTCTAAATCAACTCCTGACTTCGCCAAGTTCCAGCCGCGGATACGGCAGTTACCCTCCGAGCGACTACAACAACCAGGAAGGCGCTAACAAGGGAGCCGCGGATATCAATGCTGCTGCCCAGTACGGAGGGGGCCATCCGGGTTGGCAACAAAGGAGCCATCACCCGCCGCCCATGAGCCCGGGAAGTACGGGTCAGTCTCTCAGTAGAAACCAGGTGAGTTAAAACCCGTGTAGTTTCTTATAGTTCTTGTGTTTAATTCGTGCTGAATGTGTGCTATGAGCACGCTAGGCTAGCTATTGTCTAGCTAAGAGATACGATAAAATGGCTGCCTTCTTGGTTTTTTTTCCATATACCGTCTGGTTTAACAGCTATATTTCGGAGAAATAGTGGCGGCTTGGGACTTTAATAAGTTTGAAAACGTGAAAATACAAGCTGCAATCCTAACTAGTGATGCAGAGCGTGTAAAACACGACAAAGGCATATATTTGCTAGCCCCTAGTCGCTTTTCCCATTACCAGATGGCTTAAACATAATTAGCTGAAGGTTATCTTGGCGTTCGGTTTGTTGGTGTTTCTATAGTTAATGTAAAGTATTTGCTTTAAAATCTAACCGCCGTGTATTGGCAAAACAATAGAACCACGTCGTACTTGTTCATTCTGTTTAAAGGTGTTTATTTTGTAAAGTAAGCGAGCAGGCTAGCGGACGTTTCACGCCTATGTTATTTGTGGAAGACTTTAGTCGAGCGTTAGTTTCTTTTGTCGACGGTATGAACCCAAATCGATAAATATATGTAAATGTAATGTTTATATCAAATCAGAACGATTAGGGTGGACTAGGATGTGCCGGAATAGATTAGATTTGGTGGTGAAACGTGTTGGTGCGGGCGTGTAGCCCGGTTGTGTGGTGTTAGCCAGCTAGCGTGTGTCTGTAAACGCCAGCTAAGTGATTTGAGTAAGGCCAGATTGCTTTGCTTTGGGATTTGAATTGTGGAGGTAAAATGCTTGTGTCAAAGGCAGGAGACAGTTGGTCTTGGGTTGACACGCGAGTCGAGATCTGATTGGCTCTTCATCCTGCGCTCATGGCCATTTATAATTTCACATGATGTAACACAGCAACAATTCCTCATTAGTTAATGTGCTTCATCTGCTCATTTTCCTGCAGGAACTTTCAATAATGTTTCATACATTTATACACTTCAAATAAACGCTAAAATATGAGCAAGTTGTGTGCATCTTTTAATTGAATTATCTAAAAAGAAATTGAGGGATTATGTCTATACCTTTTTTTAAAAAAAAAATCTTTTAATTTTATAAACATGTATTCTTTGTGTGTATGCATGCATTCTGTTTATTCATTCATTCATTAACACAGATATACACACACATCCTATATCTTACAGTTTTTTCAAGGCACACTTTCAAGTTAACGTTCCAGTTATATTTGACTTGTGCTATAGATAAAAAAGTACGAATTCTTGTTGTTCTGGTCTGCCCGACATGAATAAATTAACATTTTACATTTAAGGCATTTGGCAGATGCCCTTATCCAGAGTCACTTACATTCATCTCTTTAATACAACTAAGCAATTGGGGGGTTAAGGGCCTTGCTCAGGGGCCCATCAGTGGTGCTGAAGAATTAAACCCTGATCTTCCAGATAGCAGTTTTTTTTCCCTGAGGCTTTTTCAAATATACTATGTAATGATGTGTTTCTGTAAATATTGTGAAGGCTGCTTTTTGATAAATTCTTTCAACAACTATTAAAATTAATCAAATTTGTCCTTGACATATGTCAAGCCTTACAACTAGATGGGGATGTAAATTTAAGTATAGCATTTATTTGATTTGAAGGTAACCGATGGGTAAACAAGTAGACCTAAAGACTAGCTGTTATGAAGTTATATATATTTCTTTTGTAATTAATGCATTTTTACATTTTTGTATGTATGGAACTGTAACTTTACTAACATAAACCTAAATCTTTTTAGTTATTTATTAATATGGCTGTGGTAATTAATTGTGCCATTTATTAGTCAACTTAATCAAACGGGACGTAAATACAACTATTACCAAGATATGTTACTGATTGCCAAACGGGGTAAGTTTATTTATTTTAACTTGGTGTATTCTTAGGCCTAGGTTTAATCATAATAGTAGGAAAGTGTTAGGCAAGTATTCTTTATCTCGTTTATCATGGTCTTCTAATTTTACTCATCATATTTCTTATGTTTTTAGAAATTAGTTCGAGGAATTACTATTGGGACATGTTAACTGCATTATATATAGTCATACTCACACGATTGCAGCCACAGTTTTATTGCACAAATGTTTCTTTATTTGGTATTAACTTTTCTTATTTTATACTATATATAAAAGTGAACATTTTATAGCCAATGTCATTAAAACACTAATGTGATCATTTAAGAATTGATTGTTTTATTTTTTTGAGTCCATTTAATAAGAGCTTTGTAATAAACTGTAAATATTCAATATTTTTCATCTTTTTTAGTTTAAATAAGAATGGTATTCAGTTTAACAAATATTTTGTTTGTTTCCCACAATTTTTTTTAAATTAAGTTGGACACTTATTTCATTTTTTCTCATTCTTTAACCTTCTATTGGAGTGCTGCCTGTACCAATTAGAAGCTTTTTTCATTTACCTTTTTTATGCAATTTTTATGGAGTTAACAAGTTAAATTTCAAGTTAAAAGGTGAATTGTAGGATTATAAACAAATTTGTGATTTTGTTTATATAATGTGCCTGGTTTGTAATTTATATTTAAAAATTAGGGATGCACCGATGCCATTTTTAGAGCGAGTACAAATACCAATATTTTTTTCAGGCACTCTCCAATAACGATACAACATCTGTACCTTTTGGCATTTGGGATTATTTTCACTCGTTTGCGGAGTTGGTTGCTAGGGACAAAGTCTCAATGCTAATTTTTGTGTTTAAAGTTACCTATGTCCTAGCTACTCATTTTTTAAAATATTTTTGCAGAAAAAAGTTTGCAGCCTGTCATGAGTGGGTTTTCAACATTAATTTAAAAATTTTTCCACACCACTGAGCCTGACATTCTGTTGCTCCTGTCTGAGTCTCAGGGTTTGTCGATTACGTCACAAGAGGTATCGGAGAGATTTTACAAGTACCTGAGCTCAGTATTGGGTGCATCCCTAAAATACTATAGTTATAATAGATAGTGTAAAGTCAGCAGATCTTTATTGGGAAGCATCAAGATTTTCAATAAGAGAAAAACTGGCTAAATATGAGCTGAAAATATATGCCATACCACCTGGCAGTGTTCGGTGCATAGGTTTTGCCCTCCTTCTACCCGTCAACGTGTAACGCTCCCTTCAGTATTCTGCTCTATAAATGTACGTTCTGTTGAGATGCTTATAGCATGTATGAGCGCTTTACTTATGTACTGCTTATGTTACATGGGAAAGCAAAAAAACCCACTTGATTTCTGTTTATTATTAATAAATTACAATCTTTGGGGGGGTCTATAAATTATTAACAAAGTAAGTACTACAATGTGTAAGTAAGAGAATGTATGGAGTCTCCTGCTGAAAATTAATACTGAAGGTTATGCAGGCTAAATGATGTTCTCCAACTGCTCATTGACAGATTGTGCAACTATTTAATATTGTCTTTCAAGATATCAAAAAATTAAACAATAGCTATGACAAAGTTTTAACAATCAAACACTGTGTGAAGTACATGCAAGTTTTACAATGCGTTTTTTTCTTTTTGTTCACCTTTACATTTGTGCATGTATATCAGCACAGACTGCTGGTTTTTGATGAATGCCATTTTAGTCATTGCACTGTGGAAATGTCCAGCCACACTGGTAAACAAGTGTCTTTGGCAGAATCATTAAACGTCATTTGTTTTAATTTGTCTTTCCTATATAACTAAAGATGTATGATGGAAGGCATTATTTATTTTATGTTTTAATTGTTTAAAAACATTTCTGACTTATAGTTATGTTCTGATATAGTTTTAAAATATCTGGTGACATTCTAGGATTGTGCTGTACCTGTATCAAATGGATTTTTTTCTGTATTGCACCTTGGGGATATGTTTGTTTAAACTCCGCTGAAACATGTTGAAATTTGTAAAATTATCCATATCTATTTGTATCTTTAATATTAAATTCATATTCTTATTGTTCCAGATTATATTATTGTTTGCTCAGCAGGTACAGTTAGTGTGCAATGTCCTCAGGTAGCAGTGTTGCTCCTGTGTTTTTTGGAGTCGCTCAGTGGCCTGTGATGAGAGCAGTGATTGCTTTGCTGTATGGCGTCCTTAAGACTCTCTGTTCATATGTTGGCGTGCCAGTGCCCTCCCCATCCCCCACAGCCAATCAAAGAGCCAGGCCAGCTTTGTGTCCTGCCAAGAGATCCTTCGTTTATCTTATGCAGATTAGCCATGTGCTGCTATTATTTATTTTATTTTTCAATTTGGACTCTGGGAAATGTCAAGAGCTGCTATGGCTCAGCCTTTTAAAACTGGGCCTGTTTATCAAAGGAGGCCTTCTGTCAGTCCTGTTGGGAAATAAAAACTGCTTATATAAACGAACCCTGGGACTGGGCAAATATGACTATAATGTCAATGCATTGTGTCAAAGTGCACTTTTTTAGGATTATGCTGCTATCATTTTTTTTTTTTTTTTTTTTTTTATATACATTATTTTCTGTCTTAACTATTTTTATACTTTTATTGAAATGAACACATTTTTACCAGTTTGTCATTGAACCTTTATTTTGTCATTTTTTTTATACATAATCATAGAAATGTTTTAGGTGTCATGATGGGTTTTATTTTATTTTTTTTAGTTGTTTGACATGTTTATTTTATTCTTTTTTTTATATAACATTTCAAGTGTCTCAGTTGCTTTCAACCTATTTTAAAGTTTTTAAAATTAGAATGTCCCATCAATAGTATTAAATTTATTTTGCATATGATTGTTGAGCACAAAAGGCATTTTTCTAAAAAAAATGCTATTGATTTGTAGGTACTGTACTGATTTATAGGATTTTGAACATAAGATTTTTTTAGGTTGGTTTAAGGATGAACCTATTTTAGAATGTATCCTTCTTTCTAGTACATGTCTATACTCTCCATCCTAAGTCACCAAGCAAAACATTCCCAGCTAATGGCTCATGTCATTCATTCAGTGCCAAGAATGCTTGGGGAAGCCAACTTGGCTCAGGCTCAAACAAAAGTACAGCTGGGATGTGTTAAATATTCGGCAGACTGGGCCATTGGAAATGAGTTATATATAGCACTCTTGATTTCCTTAACTAAGCCAGAAAAAGGTAACACTCGGGTTAATAACCATGGGAAAGTGGTTTTTTTTTCTCCTTTTTCTTTCATGCTTTTCACTTCTTTCTACTGTTAATGAAAAAATATAACCCCACTTTCTCTGGTATCTACCTGATAAACAGTGCTTAACTAGATTTAAACCCTTTACGAAACATCCTAAAACCAAAAGATATTTTAATGTAATGCCTTGGGCAAATGCATAACAAGATTTGGCACATCTTTTACTTAGTTTTTCATTTTATAAAATTGTATTTTATGTATTTTTAACAAGTGTTTTTTAACAAAAAATGGTATTTCTATGTATTAACATGGGTGGCACATTGGTGATGTGTGTGTGTGTGTGTGTGTGTGTGTGTGTGTGTGTATATATATATATATATATATATATATATACTATATATATATATATATATATATATATAGTATATTATATATATATATATATAGGGGAAGTGGTAGCGCAGTGGTTAAGTTGTTGGACTATTAACTTGAGGACCTGGGTTCGATTCCCAGCTCCACCTTGCCACCACCGCTGGGCCCCTGAGCAAGGCCCTTAACCCCCAATTGCTCAGATGTATAACAAGGAATATTGTATGTCGCTCTGGATACGGGTGTCTGCCAAATGCTGCAAATGTAAATATGTACTTTTGCCATGTTTATTTCAATTAAGTTCAGTGCTGCGTATCAGTTGCAGACAAAAGGCCTTCGAACTACAGTTTTTCTGTTGAAGTTGCAGGTTCTGGGTTCCAGCTATGTTTAAGGGTAGTTGGCTGAGTAAACATTGTCTTGTTCTGATTAGAGGATCTTGAAGAGAGATTAATTTGAATCTAGAGCTAAAAGTGACATCTCTTTCTGTTGTTTGTGTTACTTAAATATTTTAATTGCAGTTTCTCTAGGGCCCAAGCATCTATAGTTTAAGTACCCTATTGGAATTGCTCTGTTTACAATCTTGATTTGTGTTCCGTTAGTTTAATTAGGCCAGTTTTTTGTCAATTGCTTCACAATATGATCATGTTACAACATATTGCAATACAATACACATTGCAATACACAATGCAAAAATAAAATAAAAAACAACTACTACAAGGCAGAGGAGGAAGCTTTTTGACATGCAATGAAGGTTTTAATGAAATATTAACGCAAATGTTTAAAACGCAATTTAAATATGTATCAATACTAGAGGTTAGAATATCGATACGCTATCGTAAAAAGTAGTTAGCCGTATAGATATTTTTACACAACCCTTATTTCAATGATTTTAATTACATTTTGCTGATGTAAATATTGGAGAACTTATGGTCTTAATATGCATTATAATTTAGTAAATGGGTTAGAGAAAATAATAAGCACATTACCTGAAATCTTGTAACCCTGTCGGATTTTGTGAGCATTATGTTGTTACTATAATAAAATATATTTAAATATTTAATTTTTGTAAAAAAATTGCGTTTACGCTTGTTTCTTAGGCTTCGGGTTCTATGGATCAAATGGGAAAGATGCGAGGACAGCCGTATGGCGCAGGCAGCCCATACCCTCAGCAGCCCCACCAAGGACCGACAGGGGGCCAGCAGGGTCCTGCATATCCCGGCCAGGCTTATGGGCCTCCTGGTCCTCAGAGATACCCCATGGGCATGCAGGGTCGCATGCAGTATGGCCAACAGGTGAGTGTTTCTTTATGGATGATAAAGGAAAGCGATCATTTTAGGTTTCTGTTCTGTTGGGTCTCTCTGTGTAGACAAATGAACTTTGAATGTGAGTTTTTTTTTTTCTTTGAATTTATACTTTTTGCTGCAGGGCTGCTATGCCATAATGTAATACACAAGATATATTTTCAGCAGTTATGAATAAAAAATATTATTGAAGAAGACTGCTCTTTATTGCAAAGAAAATTTCCCTAAAGAGATTGTGATAAACTATGCAATTGATCGCTTACTATCCATCATCGCCGTTATGGAATTGGCAAAATTTTCCTAAGAGAGTTTTTCTAAGTAATTTAGCTAAGCCATCATGCCCACTTTGTTCCTAATAAGTGTTGTGCCACTCATTTTTTGTAGATAGCATATGGTCAGCAGGGACCAGGTGGTTATGGACAGCAGGGGCAGCAGCCCTATTACAGTCAGCAGGGCCCAGGCCCTCACCCAGGGCAACAACAGTCACCATACCCTCACCCTTCACAGCCATCTGCCCCACACGGGCAAGGTGGCCATCCATACCCACAGCCCCACATGTCACAGCAGTCCCAGGGGCCACTGGGAACACCCCCACAAGGGCCACCTCAATCCCAACCTCCCTACTCTCAGCCCGCTACACAACAATCTACTCAGTCCCCGTACCCTCAGCAGCAGACACCCCAAACCCAGCCTCCACCGCAGGGAGCCCCACAAGCTCCTTCAGCATCACAACCACAGTCCAACTACACTCACAGCCAAGGAGCCCAGCAACCACCAACGCAGCAGACACCACAAGCACCTACGTCAGCCTCCCAACAGCCCACAGTGCAGGGGCAGCCATCCTCATATGCCCAGAATCCTTCACAGCAGCAGTCTTCTTATCAGCGTTTTCCTCCACCTCCTCAGGTAATTTGGAAGTCTGCTTATGCTAGAAAATGCATTTTCTCTTGCCAACTGGCTGATAGATTTTTTATTTCATTCCTTTTAGAATAAAACTGTCTGTGTATGTAATGTTTTACAAACGAACATTTTTGAGATGCTGTTTAAATGGTACATGTGTTGAAATAATCATTTTTAGGAAAACTGTCATTACAAAAATGTTTTTTCAAAGGCATAAGAATTGTTTTTGTTATTATTGACTTGGATTTAGATATTAGATTTTTGATAAGCATGTCATACATGATAATTGAATGTCTGGTGCTTTCAAATGCTTGCGTGTTCCTTGAATATATAAACATTGAGAGATATTCATATATAATGTTTGTTGGAATAGAACAAATGCAATGAATTGCATGTTACATTGTACATAAAATGGCCAGAAGAGATACTTATTAATTAGTGTTTCTTGCTGATGCTGACAAGTCAAACAGTGCTCTTGACCTGTCTCTGCACGGGGTTGAAGTTATTTTTCCAGATCCTTTACACTCATTATATCAGTATGTTGGGGTAAAATTGGCTTTACAGTTGGATTGAAAAAGGAACAGTGGACAAATCTTGCATTCATTAACTAGCTAGCTAGACTAAAAAGAAAGGTTTGAATTATTTTGACCAGTCCCATGATTTGTTGCCATTTGGTTGCTCAGGTTTGCTCAACTTTTATGTACACAATTATTTAGTCCTGTTGGTGTTAAAAGTAATCAGTCTGTTTACACTTACATTTTTTAGGAGATTTCCCAGGAATCCTTTAGCTCACAGTCCAGTGCTACTGCCTCCAGTCAGCCTGTGGCCTCCACTAAGAGTTCTTCTGAGGATATGCAGGGACGACCCTCCAGTCTACCTGTAAGTTTTTCATTTTCTGTATTCACTTTAGCAATGTCTACATATGGTACTTTTATGTTTGCCATGTGAAATCTGTCAAACTTCCGCCTATGCAGCGAGTTAAGTTTCTGTCCAAACTCTTTTACACCGTGAGATATCATTAAAGGAACGTTCTCATCAGCTGCTGTGTCAGCGTCATCTATTTTTAATGACTTAGAGGAGAAAAGGGAAATGCAATTTTTACCTATTGAGTTAATTCTGATGATTGTTAGATTGTTATTAAACCACTATTGATTTTTCTTGTCTTATTGAAGTAGATTTAAATGGCGAAGGCTAGAGACAGACAACAGATGTTTTGACCAGTGAGGCTTAGACAGACGGAGTGAACTTGTCTGTGCTGATTCAGCACATCTGCACTTTACCACTGTAGCCATGGCAACCTTGGAATGCTGTTTTGTATTTTTTTTCTTCTTTGCCCTTACTATCTTCAGGTTGATGTAAATACGGTGTCGATTGATGGGTACGCATGTGGGCAAAATGTTATTGATACAAGGACTATCTTTTGTTTGTATGTTTTTGTCTTTTTGGAATATTAATAATGATAACAATCCAGATAATTATAAAAGCTAAAAGCTTTTAGAACAAAAATGGCTATCTACTGTGCAAGGCCAGCACATTTTGTTTTAGATTAAAAAAAAACCCTTTTTGGTATGTTTATGGTAGTGTTTGGCAGAAATATTTAGCTAGGTATCAGAGTTAGAATTTGCTGGTTAAAAAAAACAACAAAAAAAAACAAAGCATGAATGAACCGAACCAAATCAAATGCCGGCTAAGTTACGCATATGTTCGGGTGCCATTCAAAGCTTCTTTGCGTCAGTGGAAGCCAAGTTTACTAAACTTTTATTTTTTCTTCTCTCCAGTTACCTTGCAATACCAGCGCTTTTTTTTTTTTTTTTTTGTTGGTGGCGTGTCTTTTTAGTCCGTATTTTTACTTTTTTTTTTTTTTTAAAAAGGGTTTGATTTGGTTTTATATGCAAAAATATAATTATAGTTTCAAAAAATGGTAATATTCCTAATTTTCCATTATTTCTTGTAGGAAAATTTGTTCAGCAATACAAATTTTCAGCTAAAGGACTCTCTTCCTGAACAAATTAAACTGGTATGCTGAGGTTTCTCTACATGTAATGTGTAATGTAGTGCATTCTGTAATACAAAATAAATGCAGGCTTGGGGTTGTGTGTTTCTAAAAAGACTGTTGATTTATTAATTTTATTTACAGCAGCAGTAAACACAAATAAGCAGCCAAACACTTGGAACTTGAAACTGATGTGTTGCAAACAGAAAAACAAGCGAGTGTAAGGATTTAAGCAATTTTAATGAAAGCCAAATAGAGATGACTGGTTAAGGGCATCTCCAAAACTCTTGTCCATATAGGGTGGTCATGGTATGTGATAGTATCTGCCAAAAGAAAGGACAACTGATTAACAAGAACTTGCACTATTACAACACTCAGAAACTGACAGCTGTCGATTTTAGTCTAATGAAATGGAAGCTGTAGCACAAAGTAATAAAGTTTATGCAGGCTTTAATGAAGGGTATCGGACAACAAAGCATTGCAAATTGTTGTGTATTCGATGGTAAATGCTGACCTCTAATTAAAGCACATATAAAAAGCTTATGAGGATCAGAATTTAAAAAATAAACCGTGGAAGGAGGGTGGCATGGACTCGTTTTCTTCTATTGTGTGGATGGCCGAGTGTTGCTTACTTGGGAAGTGGCGCCAAAATCCACTGTGCTAAGACAACAGGATGATGGTCTGGGCATTGTTTTGCTTGGAAACATTGAAACCTGGCTTTAATGGGGATTTTGATTAAAATATACCAACACAGGACGTTTCGCGGAATAACTGTTTAATGCAAAGGCTAACTTGGGCAGTTAATGTTTGTCTTTTGTCAAGTAAATGCTGTGTTTAGGAATGAATTTATGCATCGTCTACCTGTTTTACCCAATACAGCAGGGATTTTTTTTTTCTTCTTTTAACCGCAACAACTATAATCGAGTATCGGACAGCCTAAGGGCAACTGTGAAAGCATGACCCAAACATTTAGGCCTGTTTAAATCTAAAATTAAGACGCAGATGGTTTTGCAAGGCTATAGACGATCATACTTTATAATCAAACTTTTATGAATAAACTATTGTTTAGGCAAACTCTTTAGCATTGCCATCAAGTAGTAAAGGTACTGTCAGCCAGGATTTCATTAAGCTTGCCATAGATAGGTGTTAGCCTTTGGGCATGCATTTGCATCTAACTGATGAGGTTCTAACTGTGTTTCCCATATAGTGCATCAATAGTGTATTAAACAAGGCTGGCTGGTCTTTCTAATCTTATATTATGTATGCCCAAACTTTAAGACTAAACTAGGGCTGTGTTATTTTAGGGAAAATATCGAATTGCGATTGTTTTTTTTTAAATAGTGCACAGCACATATTTTATAGATTCCTTGTATTCCATCAGATGCAGTGTGCCTTTCTTTAAAATAGATTGTTAGCGTCTTGCTGCTATTATGTAGTGCTGCCTAAGTGCATTTTAGTTTAAAAACGATATAAAAACGATATTTTTAAAAAAAGATATATATATATATATATATATATATATATATATATATATATATATATATATATATATATATATATATATATATATATATATTTTTTTTTTTTTTTAAATATCCATTAAACAAAATATGTATTTGTTTTTAAGTGATTTGCACTAGAAGAAAAATATCCTTTTTTTCCCCTTTTTTTCTAGGTAGTCTTGCTATCAGTAGTTCTGCACGAGTCTTTAGTTTGAAGTCAGCACTAATATAGTGCACAGTAAAACTACGATACGGTTCAGTTGTCCGGCTAAACCACAAGTCTGTTATAGCCTAATATTATGCCTTAACTTTATTCCTTTTAAAAAAAATCTTTTTATACGTTGTAACAGCCACAAACAATTCTAATATTGTACTTTGTTGCAGATGACTTTTTAGCAACACACTCCTCAAACAGCTGCCTGTGGTGCCTAATAACCAGTGTATTATTTTGTTTGTAGGATCTTTCAGGCTCTATTGATGACCTGCCTACTGGTACTGAAGGTGCACTCAGTCCTGGCGTTAGTACATCTGGAGTGTCTAGCAGTCAGGGTGAGCAAAGCAACCCAGCACAGTCTCCGTTTTCCCCTCACACTTCCCCTCATTTATCAGGCATTCGTGGCCCTTCACCCTCTCCTGTTGGCTCACCTGCTAGTGCTACAGCATCCCGCTCTGGACCCCTATCTCCAGCAGCCATGCCAGGTATGAGGGCAAAAGGGCACTGTTAGAATGAACATATGAATTTCTTAATTCTCATTTTTTATTAGCTACTTTGTGTAAAGTTTGATTCAGTTTGTAGTAACTGGTGTATTGTTTCATTTTTTTAAGGCTCCCAGATGCCTCCTCGGCCCCCTAGTGGTCAGTCTGATGGTATATTGCACCCTGGAATGAATCAGCCTGGCATGGGCCAGGAAAGAGGTAAAGCTTAGTTTTGTAAAACCTATTTTGCTGTTATTGTTGTTGCTTTTTATTAACATTTTAAAAAAAATTTCTTAAAAAAACAGGATTCATGCAAAGGAACCAAATGCCACCTTATGGTTCTCCTCAGCCTGGCTCTGCATTGTCACCCCGACAGTCTTCTGGAGGTCAGATACATAGTGGAATAGGACCTTTTCAGCAAAATAACTCAATGGGCAACTATGGGCCTCAGAGCGGTCAATATGGCCCACAAGGTGAGCATTTTAAAGCTTTAAAGTTATAAAGTTGATTTTAAAACAAAACCCAAACAATACACACACATCAATAAATATGGTTTTTAGAACAGAGCAAAGTATCACCATCTTTGGCCACGTCTTACTTTTTAATCTTACTTTAGATAGTTTTATGGCTGAGATGATGAAAAACTGCCATTGAATTCTATGTAACAAAAGTTTTTCTTTGTTTTTGTTGCTAGTCTCTTAGAAGTTTTTTTTTAATTTTTTTTGCCCAACAACCTTTCCACTTTTTATGCCTAAAGTTAGTTGGTTTATTAGCAGAACTAAATTTAACTCAATTTCAATGTCTGTTTAACGTAATTTTAGTACATTTAATAATGTAATTAGATTACATTCAAATCAAAAAGTGTATGTGTAAAAAGTTGAGATGTGAATCTTTTGGGACTTTAACTTTGCTCTTGCGCTTTTTCCGTCTTGCTCTTTGAGAACTCAGTAGATCACAGTGCGTCTATTTTTAGAATGGGTGAAAAGAGGCAGCTGACGTAGCGCAGCCCACGTCAGTTGAGCTGCCACTATGACTAGGTGCAACAGCAGCACTCCAGCCTGCTAGTATACCGAAGGCCCTGTAAGACACTGGTGGGACACATTGTGTAATTGTGATTTTTTTTTTTTTGTTTTTTATAAAAAAAGACAATATAATTACCCATCTATAAAGTTGCGTCATAGCCCCATATCCCTTGTTAAAATGTTGATTTGTTTTAGTTTTATTTCATTTCATTTTTCCTAATTAAGGGACACTTTTAGCTGTTAGTCTAATGAGAGAGACTGATAGCTAAATCAAGTTAGGGTGTAAGTAGTGCTCATTTTAGACCCATTTTACTATTCTGTGCAGGTTACCAAAGGCAGCCAGGCTATGGTGCAATGCCCAATGCCAACTACCCAACCCCTGGCATGGCTGGTTCTATGAATCCTATGTCTGGGCAGGGAGGAGGGCCACCTTTTACTGGAATGCCACCTAATAGGATGCCACATGGACAGATGGGTGGACGTCCTTATGGTCCTAATATGGGGCCCAACATGGGCCCAAATATGGGCACCATGCCTCCACAGGTTGGTTCTGCAATGTGCCCTCCACCAGGCCTTAACCGGAAGCCACAAGAAGCTGCAGCTGCAATGCAGCATGGCTCTACCAATTCCATACATAACAGGTATGTTACTTTAACTCTAGGTCAAAGTATTGGTCTTCTCCCCAAATCAAGGTGTCGTACCATTAAGTCTGTAAAAGTGAACCTCTGTATTTGGTTAAATTGTCCGTTGACTCTTTCTAGGGTTTATGGCATAGTTAAAGATCATGTTTTGTACCCCAGGGCTATGGGGTTTTTGGTTGGTTCTTTGGTGAAGGTCTAGGGAAAGAATTCAGACAAAAATTGGACCTGATTGCTCTTCAAAGAGTAAGTGTACCCAACCTAGGTTTGGGTTACTAGGGCCCAGCTCTTGAGCCTAAAGGGCATCCAATGTTACAATAAAACCAAGCCAGAACAACGATTTGGTTATGGTCACCGCAAGGACAAAATTTGTGCTTGTTCAAAGCATTTGGTGATTTGAAGCATAGGAAGTTGAACAGGACGTCCGCATATTGTCGCATGATCACATGAGAGTTTAGTTCTTGGTGGAGGAGGGGGATTCCATAAAATCATAAATATGAATTTTTTTTTTATTGACTTGCAGGATGTCTGGCTACCCCAACATGTCCCCTGGAATAATGAGCTCAGGACCTCCATATGGGCCCTCCATGAATAATATGCCAGGAATGATGAACACCCAGGGACCACCTTTTCCTATGGGTGGAAACATGCCAAACAACAACAGTGGTTAGTACACGTGCTAAATATATATTTTGCCTAAAAGTAAAAAAATCATGATGTCTAGTGTTTTTTTTTGTTTGTTTTTTTTTTATAATAATTTCTTGGGTTTTTTTGTATGTAGGTATGTCTCCTGGTCCAGAATTTGCTATGGATGGAAAACTTAACCAGACCCAAAAGATGAATAACAAGGCTGAAGGGACACCCAAGACGGAGTCCAAATCCAAGGTTTGCTTATCAAACAAAAAAAAATATTTTGATAGTCTTTAAGGTAACATGCCATGTTTACATTTACATCATTTAGCAGATACCCTTTTCCAGAGCCCATCAGGCCTTGAGCCCCATGTAATTTTAAAGGTGAAATCCCATCATTCAGTCTTACTGTAGTGATAAACTGTAACATCAATCAGCCAGACCGCAGGAAATAAATAAAACATTGTGTTTTGGCTCATGAGTAACGTTTTTTATTCTGAGTTAAAATAGTATGAGTGTTTTTAGCTGTAAATGCCCTTCAGCCAATATTTATTTTTTATTTAATTTTTTTGCATTTTGGTTTTGCAGAAACTGAACATAAGAATTTTCCTTTCAAACTTATCAGCCTAAGTGCCCTAAAGGAAATCATGAGCTGTCACTTTTTTTAATATACCCGTGTAATTCCTGTATAAAATAATCTTACCCCTAGAAGTCAAACTCTTCCACAACAACCAACGAGAAGATCACTCGTCTGTATGAGCTTGGTTCTGAGCCTGAACGCAAGATGTGGGTGGACCGTTACTTGGCATTCACTGAGGAAAAGGCAATGGGCATGAGCAACTTACCCGCTGTTGGCCGCAGGCCACTTGATCTCTTTCGTCTCTACATGTCTGTTAAGGAAATTGGAGGTCTTACACAGGTGAGCGCACTAGCAGGTAGTAAGATTGTTTATTCTTTGTTTTACATGAGCAGACATGATGCAGAAATAATACCTTTTTATTTGGCTAATAGTTACCTTTTTTTCTTATGGTTGCCTACAGGTTAACAAGAATAAAAAGTGGCGAGAACTGGCCACCAGTCTAAATGTTGGCACATCTAGCAGTGCAGCTAGCTCACTAAAGAAGCAGTACATCCAGTGTCTGTATGCTTTTGAATGCAAGATTGAGCGTGGAGAGGATCCACCACCTGACATCATGACTGCAGAGGGCAAGAAAAACCAAGCTAAGGTCCAGCCACCCTCCCCAGGTATGAGTGTATTCTTTCTAGCAATCTTTATACATTTCATTCACATATGCATGTATATTATAGATATGTATTCCCTCCATAATTTTTTCTTTTTGGTACAGCTGGATCTGGTTCCCTGCAGGGACCTCAGACCCCCCAGTCCACTAGCAGCTCAATGGCTGAAAGTGGAGATTTAAAACCTCCTACTCCTGCTTCTACCCCTCATAGCCAGATGCCCTCAATGCAAAGTGGAAGGTCAGTTAAGACCATTTCTTGTGCATCATGACACTTCATTTTATTTGACTGTGAACAAATATTTACCTGGTGTGTTTCATAGGAGCAGTGTGAATCTTCAGGATCCATTTGCTGATAACAATGACCCAGCTTTCTCTAGGAGAAACACCATGACTCCCAACTCTGGCTACCAGTCTGGTATGAGCACTCCAGAGATGCCTAGCCGCATGGGCCCTTATGAGCCCAACAAGGACCCATTCAGTGGCATGCGCAAGGGTAAGATTTTTCTTTGATTTGCTGTTGGACAATACTAGACATTAATGCCACTTTTTTATTACTGATTTTGTTTGTGATTTTTAATATTGTAAAGTTTGCAATCTGAAAACATGCCTTCAAATATTTTTTTTATCTGGAGACAGTCAATGTGATCGCAAAGGCACAAGACGAAGGAATTTGCCACTAATTATTTTGTGCCAGTGATGTTTTTAATGTGTTAAGCTAAGTAGTGTTTGTGTTTTAATTTTTATAATTTAAGTTGGGGAGCCATATATGACTGGTGGACAGGGTCCCAACAGCAACATTGGAGAGCAGTTTAACCGTGGGTCAGGCGGTCCAATTGGAAATATGCCTATGGGGCAGAGGCAGCAGTATCCATACGGAACAGGCTACGAGAGAAGGTAAAGTCAAAGGGGACCTAAACTTCTGGAAAAGCATTATATATGAGGACATCTTTTAAGGAAAAAATAGTGGTAGTGTAGTAGTTAAGGCATTGGACTGCTAATTAGAAGATTTGATTCCCAGCACAACCAAGCTGCCCTTAACCCCCAATTGCTCATTGTCTGCCAGATGCAGTAAATGTAGCTGCAGTTGCTAGTTTTGTATAGGATATTTTAATAATAATAATAATAATAATAATAATAATATATCTAATTTTGTAGGCCAGAATCAGGGATGGGCCCAGAAAACAATATGGGACCTGGAGTACCACAGCCAAACATGATGCCTTCCAACACTGACACTGGGATGTACTCGCCAAATCGCTATCCATCGCAGCAACAGCGGTCAGTGTTTTTTTTTTTTTTTGTTTTTTTAATTTATCAAACAGTAATGTTTCTTAATGATTTCTATGCGCTTAAAAATTAATTTTTACACATGATGTCCTTTGCAGGCATGATTCCTATGGTAATCAGTATCCTGGCCAGGGTGCGCCTCCTGGTGGCGCTTACCCAAATCAACAACCAGGAATGTTTCCACAGCAACCGACTGTAAGAGTTTGTTAACCCAAGGGTCTCATTCGAAACCTATTTTTTATTTAGAGTTTAAAAAGTTAAAACAAATGGCTTTAAGAAAATGTAAAACTCCGAACAAGTTATCTAATCGAGGAAAGCATTGGTGGTGTATAAAATGGCACAAATATTACATGAATATGTAATAACTGCACCTCAAATTGACACTTTCGATTTCTTTTTTTTTTGTTTCCAACCAGAACTACAAAAGACCAGGGGAGGGAGGTTACCCTCCAGCTAAGCGGCACCATGATGGTGAGATGTATGGCGGGCCATTTGGTGGTCAACAGCCACAGCAGCAACCTCAGGCTCCTCCTAATGCACCCTCATCAGCTCAGCCAGAAATGTACAACCAGTTTGGCAGCTCTTACCCTGGACCAGAGCGACGACCTCCTGGACCACAAAACCAGTTTCCTTTCCCTTTTGGAAGGGACCGTATGCAGCCTGGGTCAGGCCCCAACTCTCAAGGATCCATGCCACCGCAGATGATGGGTAGCTCCATGCAGTCAGGTCCTGATGGCCCTCAAGCTGGTATGTGGCAGGGCAGAGGCGAAATGGGCTACCCCAATTATCCTAACAGACAAGGACCTCTTAGTGGACCTCCTCAGGCCCCAGGATACCACGGTATGAACCGTTCTGAAGAAATTATGTCATCTGAGCAGCGTATGAACCATGAAGGCCCATGGCCAGGACAGAGGCAGCCTGCGTACAGCCCAGCGGGGGCTGGGCCGCCCATGAGCCGCCCCCTGCAGTCCAACTACCAGTCTCCCCAAGCCATGCAGAATCACATTCCACAGGTGTCCAGCCCCACTCCCATGCCCCGACCAATGGAGAGCAGGACATCCCCAAGCAAATCTCCCTACATGCATAGCAACATCAAGATGCAGAAGGCAGGTCCTCCAGTGCCTGCATCCCATATCATCCCTTCACCTGTACAGCCTCCAATGATGAGGAGAGATCCTCCATTTCCTCCAGGATCTGTGGAAGCCACACAGCCTGTTCTCAAGCACCGTAGGCGACTTACCATGAAAGACATTGGTAAGTGTTTTTATACTTGTTTACCAAATGTATAATGTGTAAATGTCAGTTTATAAGCTTGAGAAGTAAAGTTGATGATTTTTAACATCCTAACTAGATTAACATTTTGTCGACTCATACCAGGAGTTCTTTGTGCTTCTCAGGTACACCAGAGGCATGGCGAGTCATGATGTCACTAAAGTCGGGTTTGTTAGCAGAGAGCACATGGGCTTTAGACACCATTAACATCTTGCTGTATGATGATAACAGTATCTCCAATTTTAACCTCATTCAGGTGAGATTTCTGGGTGCACTGCACAAATTTACCCAAATATTAAAATTTTATAACCTACAATTTCATTTTCATGACTTTGTTTTTCACAGCTTCCTGGTTTCTTGGAACTAATAGTGGAGTATTTCAGGCGTTGCCTTATTGAGATCTTTGGTATTCTGAGGGAATATGAAGTTGGTGACCCAGGACAGAGAACCTTGCTGGACCCCAATGCCCTTAAAGAAGAGGAGAATGATGAAGAAGAGCCAGTTTTAATGGGCATGGAGGAAGATGGGGAAACCGAGGAGGAGGGTGAAGATGAAATATCACCACAGCCACATATGGAACATACGTCAGCATTGCAGCCACAGATTAAAACAGAGAAAAAGGCAGGTGAATCTAGGAAAGATGAAGAGGGCAAAGTGACGGAAAACATTTTGCCTGGAGAGGTAAAAACAGAGGCATCTCCTCTAGATCTTTGTGTGACTCAGGAGAGGCCAAAACAGGCCAGCAAGTTTGACAAATTACCCTTGAAAGTGGTAAAAAAGAAGGATCCATTTGTTGTAGACTGCTCCGGCAAGCTTGGGCGGCTTCAAGAGTTTGAAAGTGGTCTGGTGCACTGGAGTATTGGTGGGGGTGATACTACAGAGCACATTCAGACCCATTTTGAGAGCAAGATTGAATTATTGCAGTCAGGGAACCAGACTCTGTCTACCCAAACATGTAGAAGGAAAAAAGCATTAGAGAAGACTAAGACTGAGGCATCCATAGTCCCCTCATGTAGTGCAGAGCCAAGGAAAGAAAAGGTGCAAACACAACCACAGCAGTCTTCTACAAGACAATTAACTGACGGTGTTTTAAAAGAAAATGAGGATAATAATGCCAATGTTCCTGAGTCTTCACTGGAATCAGTATCGCAAAAAGAGAAAGAGGATGTTGGAGCAGGGGGATTGAGCCAAGAGGCCAGCAAGTTGGCTCTCCCGATTATCAGTTCTCCCTCACATAATCAGCGTTCTGTTACTGTCCTAGAGGATGAACCTCACAGCAAAGATGAAGCACCTCTTATTACACTTTCAGACTGGCAGGACTCCCTTGCCCGCCGCTGTGTGTGCGTCTCAAACATAGTCCGAAGTCTTTCGTTTGTGCCTGGCAATGACTTGGAGATGTCCAAGCACCCAGGGCTGCTACTTCTATTGGGCCGCCTTGTGCTGCTTCATCATCATCATCCTGAGCGTAAACAGGCCCCTTTAACGTATGAGAAAGAAGAAGAGGCAGACAAGGAAATTGGGCAGAAGGATGAATGGTGGTGGGACTGTCTGGAGCTGCTGCGTGAGAACTGCTTGGTAACACTGGCTAACATTTCAGGTCAGCTTGACTTTTCTGTCTACTCTGAGAGCATCTGCTTGCCTCTGCTTGATGGCCTGCTCCACTGGGCTGTATGTCCCTCTGCAGAAGCCCAGGATCCCTTCCCTACCCTTGGGTCTAATGCAGCTTTATCTCCTCAGAGACTGGTTTTGGAAACTCTTAGCAAACTCAGTATCCAAGACAATAACGTTGACCTTATTTTGGCAACCCCTCCCTTCAGTCGACTAGAGAAGCTTTTCGGAAACCTTGTACGTCTGGTTGGGGACCGAAAGGTGGCTGTATGCCGGGAGATGGCAGTTGTGCTTTTGGCCAACCTTGCCCAGGGCGACAGCCTTGCAGCCCGTGCCATTGCGGTACAGAAAGGCAGTATAGGAAATCTTTTGGGCTTCCTTGAGGACAGTTTAGCAGCCACACAGTTCCAACAGAACCAAGGCTCCCTGCTTCACATGCAGGGGGCGCACTTTGAACCTACAAGTGTGGACATGATGCGTCGGGCTGCTCGGGCACTTCATGCCCTTGCAAAAGTCGAAGAGAACCACTCAGAGTTTACACTCTATGAGTCACGGCTGCTGGATCTCTCAGTCTCCCCCCTTATGAACTCTTCAGTTTCCCATGTCATCTGTGATGTACTGTTTCTGATTGGCCAGTCATGACAGCTGTGGGGAGCGGTGGCTCCACCTTCTCTGTTTTTTGTTCTCCCCTTTCCTCCTGTGTCCTTGGTGTGCAGGGAATGAAAAGCAGAGAAAATGACTTTACCCCCTTTTTTATTTATGCAAGGATATTACCCCATTGGTCCCTTTTTTGCTGTCTCACTTTGGGGAGATTATCACAAATAAGCTGTGGCTCATGAACCAAGAAACAAAACAATAACAAACTGTAAATTCTGCCAACTGATATGGCCAGGGACCCCAGGTTTTATGCTCTGCCCAATGGGGAAGGGTGGGTTACTTTTTTATATCAAAATAAATAAATGACTAAAATAAATAGCAGAGAACCTTTTGACCAAAGTTGCTGTCTCGTTTACAGTGAGTTTGGGGTTAAAATGCCCTTGCTCTACACAGGGGCATCTCTGGTATTTGAGTCTGATTAGACGAGTGAACACTTTGTTGGTGTTGTAGGTGTTGTGATGCTGCACGTTCAACCCCGAAGGAGCCACTTATCAGCCTTGAGCAGGATACTCTTACATTGGAAGCCTGTGCAGTAGATTGTAGACGTTTTCTGTACAGATCTGTAACCCTGTTCCTTATGACTGTAAACACTGCAGCACTGTTTCATGTGGGGAAATCTTGGCTTAGCAGCTCCACTCTCGTTTTTAAACTGTTTTAATTTTGGTTTGATGTTAAAGAGAAAGGCTTTCTCCCCAAAGTATTGAGAACCATGGACACCCCTTACCGCCTCTCTTTAACCCCTTGATTGTATGACTTGGCCCTTATAAAGAAATCACCTCTGAGGGACTGATTTTGAAATAGGATACAGCCCATGCTATGATGTATATAAGATGTTGTACATTACACTTTTTCCCCCTCTGTCTCTTTCTCACCCTGTCTTACACTCTTATGCTTTTCACTTGTCTATGAATAATAAAAGCGGACACTTTGATTCATAGCATAAAATCTTTAGATATATAAACGGAACACCTTTTGGCCTCCCCACAGTTTCTCCATAGTTCAGCAAACAAATAATTTTTTTTTCTCCTGGTACAAAATGAGCTCTAGATGAAGAAAGTTGGGATATTTTTTTTCTCCAGCGACATGAACTCTTCATAATTTGTATTTCAGACTATGTAGCTAAAACGTAATGTAAATTCCTCCTATTCCCCCTTTTTGGCTCAATGAATATCATTTATTCAGTATGAAATCTTTATACTATATGTTCCATGTGGTAAGAATAAATGTACATTAAATCTTCGTAAGATGTTTGTGATTGTTTTATTTATTTAAATGGCTATTGGCGGAGTAAAAAACATTTATATTATTGTTTATTATATTCCATTCTTCAAATTCCCTGTTTTTCTATAAATGTCTGCTCTGCACATTTTTATAAAAAAAATCAGCTTTATATTTATATATATATATATATATATATATATATATATATATATATATATATATATATATATATATATATATATATATATATACATACATACATACACACACACACACACGTGTACAATGTATGTGTGTGTGTATATATATACATACAATGTATGTATGTGTTCTAGTTGTTTTTCCTATCTTAAGAGATGAAATTAATCATCATCATAAATATATTAGTTAAAAGATACATTTTTGCTTCCATCCAAGGAGTCTTAATTATGGAAGTTTGGCTACTTAGTTTGATGCAGAAGCTGCTCAGAATTCCTACAATTTCACAATAAGTGTTAGAGTGGTAGTCTGCTAAAGAATTCTAATTCCATAAGAGGGAAAATAATTAAAACTTATGATCATGGGGACTGTTGTATGGAGCTTGATACTTTTGACAGTTTCACACAATGTTATGTTTTTTTGTATGGTGTTTTGTGTGTTTCATGTAATAAGCAGGAGTACAGTAATGCTAGCTTCAGCACTAAGTAAATTAAAAAATAACAAACCTACATTACATTTTAATAAAAAAAATATATAACAAACTGTAAGCTTAAACTGTTTTAAAACATTATAAACTGTTAAAATGTTTTGAGAATGTTGTTTAAGTATGCTTGTTGGCAGTAGTTGTATTATAAACGTAACTTTTTTTTTTAATGAAATAGCAAATATGAAGAATCAGGGCAGGTGTGGTGGTTATGATAGCTACTAATCTAAAAACGACAGTCACAATTTTTGAATACATAAACAATAGTGCTGATCAAAAGTTTATTAAATGCAGAGAGAACTCCAGTGTTCTTCTCCTTTTGCTTAAAATATAATTAACTGCATTGTAGAAAAGTAGGATTAGGGTAGTGTCTTATTTTGTGTGTGTGTGGTGGGGGTGTTAAACTGAAATCAATTTTTTTTTTTTAATGGTATGGTATAGACTTGTATTTCATTCCTCTACATAAAGTCACATGCTTAACCTGATATTGTACATCCAATATTTTATTACTGGCACATTATTGATTTATCTTTTTTAACGCAGAGATACATTTCCAAATGTTAACTGTGACGGACTGTTGACGGACGGTTGATGTATATATGAAATTTTCCATCAACCACGATTTCTTCAAATGTATTAATTGCTTTTTACCAAGGATTTCAGTAATTCTGAAACAGACTGTATACAGCTACTAATTTAAGTTGTTTTGGTTCAATAGGTCATTCCTTTGATTTAAATCCTGTGAGGTGGGGGAATTATGTCCATTCTAGGGGCCCAAGCACTTTGGGGACCTCCAAAGATTGGTTATATTGGTAGTAAAAGTACCAGCAGTAATGGAATAGTATGTTTGGTGTGGTGGGGGCCCAACCTCAAATTTCATAGGCTCCAAAATTGCTAGCTGTGCCCGTTTCTGAGTGTAAAAAATAAATAAAAATAAAGTAGAAATAAAAAAAATACTGTATTTAGCACACCTGTATTAAAATACGGCATGCTGTTTGGAACAGGAAGGGTGAGCAAAAGGTATGTCAACAATCCTCCTTTGCCAAGCAGATAATTGTTCTGTGAATGTACATTACTGGAAGTGGTTTATCATTTCTGAAAGGGTACAATCGCCACCTCCTTTTGGGAATTCTGGCCATAGGAGGCTTGATATATTTAATAACCACCCCTTTGTATGTGTTGGTATGTTCCACTGGAGCACCTTAGAGCTCAAAGCTGGGCTTCTCTTTCTCAGGAGCAGGAGCCTCCTCTTCCTTCTCTCCAGTACCAAAGACACGCATCTCATTTTCCGCTTGCCTGTGGCAGTTTTCTCAGCAGTGCTCGTTCTGTTGCTCCCTTTTGCCTGCTGCTTCTTTCAGTCTCCTACTAGTCTATCTGTGTGTCGATACAAAAAGTAATATCCTCTTCCAGGCGATCTGTTTTTCACTAATGGGCAATTTGCTAAAAAAAACCCCCAAAAAACCATAATTGCCATCAAGTTTGCTGCTAATGATGCTAAAACTACCCTAGCTGTTGTCATAATGCTGGTCACCTCCAGAATGTATTATCTACTGAAACAACAACAAAAGAAAATGGACAAGACCGTCTCTTCTACTCAAGTGCCACACTTTACAAGGTCTAAGTTTCTCCTGTTTAACTTTTAGTTTAGAAGACCTTTTGTTTCTTGTCCTTTTAAATAATAAGATTGAATTTTACCAAACAAAAAGTGTCCTATTTATAAATACCCTTCTACAATGCTTTAGACCATTTCTTCTGATCTTTTGCCCCTTTTCTCTTCTATCATAAATGGTTCCTTATCCTCTAATATGGTACTTGCATCCTTCAGGGGTTACGCCCATTCTATCAGTTCTCCTTTTCTTTCAAAAGTACCCAAACATACTGTACAACATAAGAAGGATACGACTATTCTTAACTACTCAGGCCACTTGGTTGCTTGTGCAGTGTCTTGTAATTTCTAAACTAGACTATTGCAACTCGCTCCTGGCAGGTCTACCTCAGAATGCAGTTGCACGAGTTGTTTTCAACCTCCCAATATTTTTCCACACCCCACTGCTGCGCTCCCTCCACTGGCTCCCAGTAGCGGCACGCATTCTAAACACTGATGCTTGCCTACAAAGCCAAAAATGGAGCAGCACCCTCTCTCCTCAAAACACTAAATCACTGCTCGCATCACACTGCGCTCACTCAGAGCTACAAGCACTGCTTGATTAGTCCCACTATCTATAGATAGATAGATATATACAGCTTCTTTTTGTTGAGTAAACATATTGTTCAATGACAGCTTTAGTTTTTGTTAATTAATGGATTTAAAATTTGATTTTTTTTAAAAAAGGGCAAAGAAATAATATAATCTGTAAAACAAACAATACAGAAACAATATTTCTCGAAAGTAACACGATCAGCGATGAAGCAGGGTCATTTTCTCCAGTTTTGTAACAAGAAAGTAAAGAACTTTTACTTTGACAGCGTGTCTCACGCGAATTCACCGGAAGTACAAAAAAAACTGTCCTGGGCAGGTTTAACTTGTTTGTGTTTAGCATTTTTGCCCAAGACGTAAGTTTCACTTGTGGATAAACTTAAATTTAAAATTAAATTTTTAATGTGATTTTTAAAAATCGTATGCTGCGGAAATATATTTGTTAAAATAACTTTATAAATACAGGATTTCTGCACTATGCTGATACCAGGCATTCATGGGAAAAAGGATGTGCAGATAATTGTGCAGTTTGCGGCGTTTACCCGAGTGTTATCACTTATTTTACAGGTAGGACGAGCACAGGGTGGGGTTATTATTTGTGTTTATAACAGCAGAAGATAAACACTGACGGTTAGACAGTTATTTAGAGATGTCAAATAAAGAATACTATTTTTTGGAATAAAACCCCTAAAATAACTTAATATCTGCCGTTTTGTAGCATTAAAATGGAGTTAGACGCCACCTAAACTGGTTTAGAAAATTATAAATACAAAGAGTATTTACTACTACTCTCGACAATTTACAGTATTTTTGCACATGAGCTGCATTCAGGTGCAAAACATTCATATTCCTCCTCTTCCCCTCACACAGGCTGTGCTGAATGCTCTTATCCCTGATCATGAAGCTGATGCCTTCAGTCCTCCCCGCTCAGAGGAAACACTCTTCTTAGACCACACCACTGAGCTGCTCTTTGGAGGCTTAAGCCGCTGGGATGCTGAACATTTCCTCTTCATAGCTGAACATGGCTACTTGTATGAGCACAACTTTGCTTTCTTCCCACTTTTTCCACTTGTCCTGCGTTCGCTATCGACCATCCTGCTGTGGCCCCTGAGTCCCTTTCTCACAGTGCATGGACGTTTACTCGTGACAGTGGCCATAGCTAATAGTGCACTTTTTGTGACCAGTGCAGTTGCACTTTATGGACTAAGTCGTCTGGTTTTACAGGACCGAAAGCTTGCCCTGATCTCAAGCCTTATCTACTGCCTCACACCCGCCAATGTTTTTATGTTAGCAGGCTATTCAGAGAGTCTTTTTGCACTTCTTACCTTTGGCGGTTTGTGTTTATTAGAGAGGGGGTTCACAATTGGAGCATGTTTGCTTTTATGTTTTGCCACTGCTGCACGTGCTAATGGACTTGCAAATGCTGGCTTTTTGTTATATTTGCCTCTGCAGAGAAGTCTCACTCAGGTATTTAACAGAGGATCAGCATGGCACTACAGCTGTGCAGCTTTGAGGTTTCTGCTTACAACAACACTTTATGTCGGAGTCGTTTTGTTTCCATTTTGCCTCTTCCAGTTTTATGGTTACTACACGTTTTGTTTGCCGTCCCTGACAGAGGAGCAGATATCTCCTGCTTTCCTCAATTTGGCAAGGGAGAAAGGATACAGAATTCCTGATGCAGCAGCACCCACACCAAGCTGGTGCATGAAACCTGTCCCGGTGCTGTACTCCTACATTCAGGATGTGTACTGGGATGTCGGTTTCCTCCGATATTTCCAGTTCAAACAGATACCCAACTTCCTCTTGGCATTTCCAGCTGCCATACTGAGTGCACTGGCATCGTACATGTACATAATAGCTAATCCACGTTTTTGTTTGTATCTGGGGCTGAGGGAGATTAAAGAGAAGAAGAAAGACAGAAAACCACTAACTGGTCTCTACTGCCAGAAAGTATTTGTTTACATTGTTCATTGCTCTGTGTTGCTAACATTTGGTGTATTTTGCATGCATGTCCAGGTAAGTTTCTCCAAAACTGACACACCAAGTAAAAATCGTTATTAATAATTTAATATAATTGGCCAGAAATTATATCTAATCATGATATCATGATATTTTGAAGTAGCTGTTTAATATTAATGTAAACTGTCTTCAAATACATGTTATCTAATTCAAATAACTACTTAAATATACATAAAGTTGTGATGTATACAGCCTGTGGTTTACCATTTGATGCCAGTGGTAAAAACATTGATTATATTGCAGTACCGCATAACATTGCATTTTACTGTTTCCGCTAGGTGCTTACCCGTTTTCTAGCCTCATCTTCACCTGTCATCTACTGGATAAGTGGTCACCTTCTTCTTTCATGTGAGCCCTTGTTAAAAGAAGATAAAATCTTGGCTTATGGCCACAAACAGAACACGTTAAAACAAAGCGTTTCTAATGCTTTCTTAATGTGCATAAGCAATCCTATCACTCAGCTCCTGATGCGCTGGAGGACTTGCTCTTTAACCACACACTTTATTTTGGGATACTTTATCTCATATTGGCTCTTAGGTTTGGCTCTTCACTGCAACTTTCTACCTTGGACTTGACACAAAAGATGACTGGACTATTTTGTTATGAGCCACCAGCAACTGCTGAATCGTTCTATGTGTAGATTATCATAAAATGTGTTTTATAAAATTCTTTATAAAATGTTTGTTTAATAAACTTCTGCATGTTATACTTTGTGCTAAATAGAAATGTTTGTAGTTAGATTAAGTGCGGGAAGGTAATGTAGGAACACCTACATTTACATCACTGGCTGAAAAGTCAAGGTCAAGTTGAAAACCCATCTTGGATGTTTTCTGTCTTAAAGGCCTTCAAACAACCAATAAGAAATATAGTTTAAGACCAAAAAATTTAACAAACTCATCATAGATTAGCATAAATTATTAACCAAATGTCACAAAAGTCTTTAGTTTGTAAGCAAATTAGTGGGGTCAGTGTGCCTGTTAATTTTTTTTTGCTATTCTATGTTATATGAGTGGCATTTTTTCTTCAGCTGTGCTATTAAAGTTTGCGGGAAACGAGAAATTTATGCCTTAAAATGTATGAAACACACCTGTTTTTTTAAGCCCACCATTAGCGTTCAAGCCACCAGATTTCCAACACCCCCTGTTGTTTTATGAACGCCCACTGGGGGCGCTACCGTCCCCGTTGAGAATATACAGGTTAGTCATTATGAAACAAGCTTTTTTTTTTTTTAAATCAAATTATTAAAAGTGAATTAAATTACGGCACATATGGCTAATAATTTAATACATAGTCTGTTATTATATCATATTAAAACTTTTTAGCCATATATATTTTGGTCAGTATTTTACATGGCCATAAAATCATTAACATGTTACATTTAACAGCAATAATAATGTTTTGTAGCCTGCAAATGAAGTTAGATGTGACCGTGTAACACCATCTGGTATTATTAAAAGCTTAGAATTTTTGATTAATAGGACTAGAATCACTTTATTAAACTCTTCATGCTTCTCTTTCGGTGTTCCAGTGATATTCTCCAGATCCACTATAATAAGTCCGCAGAATTTCATTGATCTTTCATTTGATAGAGTTAATCATTAAATAAGCTAGGCCTTAGTTGTGGCGCCATCTGGTGGCAGTAAATTGGCCTTTCCAAATGTTACTCAAGCTGCAATTCATCGTCGCATCTTTACCTGTTATTAGAACTAACACAAGCTAGCACATTTCAGTTATCCAATACAGAGGAAAAACTAGTATATTTTAATATATATGGTATGTGGTATTAGAACCAATTGCGTTGGCGTTGTGTCGTGACGTGCCCGGATACCGTCATCTTATTGGTCAGATATGTACAGGCGGGTTTTCTTTGTGACTCTAGCCAATCAGGAGCCTAGAGTAAAAAAAAAGTTAACCGGGCCTGTAAAAAAACCCCCCAAAAAACAAAGGTTTTTTTTTTTTTGACAACCCGTTACAGCGCGAACCGACACAGTGTAACAACAGGCACATGAACTGCAATCTCGGATATCGAAATGCTTTACCGGCTCTGGGTAACGTCTAAACGGGCTCAAATGACTGACATTAGTGTTTAAATTTGCACGGCTATGCGTTAACGGGTTCAGCTAATTAGCTCTCATGCTAGCCGGGCGCCTTCTTTCTTGTACCATAGACGCAGCATGTCTGTTATTGTAACAGCTAATACGAGGACATTGAGAAACTAACTATGGCCTTAAATATCATTATGCAGACCTATAACGGCTTAGTGTTATATTTGTAGTATTAACTCATCGGTTTAACAGTCTCACTATTGTTTACTGGCTGCTAGACTTAATTCTGTTTTTGTTGAAGTTTATTGTGCGGTCTCACCCGATTATAGTAAACTGTATAAATGACGACGATGAGGATTTGAGGTTAACTGCACCCAGATGACGGTAACATTTAGTAAAAGTAAAGGTTATGTTAGCGATCGAACCGGTGGTGTTTAAAGGGTCTTATCAAAGGACTTGTGCTGTTTTTCTGCTAGCTATGGAGCGTTGTGCCTTTATGACTGATATCTGTAGGCAAAATATCCATTTTGGTGATTAAAATCGTTTGTGGGCGACAACCGAGGTGAAATCCCACCTCCGTCTACCTCTTCTGAATTCATTAAACACAATCTCTCACAATGAAAAACTGTGAATACCAACAAATTGACCCCCGAGCACTCGGAACCCCTGCGTCTACTCCAGCGTCCACTTTGACACATCCGGGTAAAGAGCTTCCTCTTCCGAGGAGGAAATGGGAAGTGTTTCCTGGAAAAAACCGCTTCTACTGTGATGGACGCATCATCGTGGCCCGTCAGTGCGGAGTGCTGCCTCTGACCCTCAGCCTTATTGTCTTCACCTCTACCTTATTCTTTATATTTGAGTGAGTAATTCATTCACAACTCAAACCATTGCTATTTACAGCAGCACTGTAACACCATCCTTAGTGGTTAGCACGGTTGCCTCACAGCAAGAAGGTCCTGGGTTCGATTCCCTGACAGGGGGCTTTCTGTGTAGAGTTTGCATGTTCTCCCTGTGCTTGCGTGGATTTACTCCGGTTTCCTCCCACAGTCCAAAAACATGTATGTTAGGTTGATTAGTGATTCTTAATTGTCCATAGGAGTGTGTGAGTGTGTGTGGCTCTGTGAGGGACTGGCAACCTGTCCAGGGTGCCTTTCAGAGACAGCTGGGATAGACTCCAGCAGATTCCAGTGACCCCGAATTAGGGAATAAGTGAGTATAGAAGATGAATAAATGAATGAATGAATGTTACACCTGAATGTTACACCATCATAAACCTACTGTTACCATGTGTTTAGCCAATATGAAAAAAATAATATTCAGGCATTTGTTAGCCTTAAGAATTTATATATTTAGGTACTTAATTTCGCATCTGGATGTGTGTGATTTTTAAAACATCAAAGATTTTTCATGTAGCCACTAAATTGTAGACCAAGAATGAAATTTGTCTTAACTACATTTATATTTTACATGTGGTTGTATCGAATCTATGCTAGAGTATCTAGGCCTGAGGCAGAAATACATTATCTGTCAAAAAGCACCATGCACACACACACACACACACACACACACACACACACACACACACATGGCATTTTAGGATAAAGTATCCACCAGCTAACATACATTCACGGGACCTGCAGGCAACCCATACAAGAAGTGGTATCATATTATTACTACAGTTAATTATATAGTTACAAAGTATGACGAGGCCAATTGTGCTATGAACAGTTCGGTTATCTAAATATCAGATGATAGAATTTGAGCTTTTATTTTCTGATCTTTACAAAATCTACACGTGCTGGACACTCCTGGGATATATCACTTAATGCTTAGTTACAGAAAAAGTAAGCAAAATGGCATATTTGCTTATATGTTACTTGCCTGTGATATTTGCATTCGAACAGTGACTTACAGACAAAATAAAACTTGTTCTTGGCGGTTGATATTTCGTGATTCTCATGTGACTGAGTGCACCAGAGCCATGATGCTCTGGTGGTTAATATATTAAAAAGTTTGTCGAGCAACTGTTTATTTAACTTTACATTTACAGTTTTCACATTTTTCCCCCTACAGTTGTCCTTTTCTGGTGGCTCACCTCACTGTCTGCATCCCAGTAATTGCTGGAATTCTTTTTCTTTTTGTCATCATTACCCTTCTTCGCACCAGTTTTACAGACCCAGGGATCTTACCCAGGGCTTTATCAGAGGAGGTTGCCGATATTGAGCGCCAAATAGGTAAATCAGTTTTGTGTAAGTTGGAAGAGGTTTTCATTCGCTATTCTTTTTGTTCCTGAAATATGCTGTTTGTATTCTCAGATAATTGCGGGTCAGCTACATATCGCCCTCCGCCTCGGACTAAAGAGGTCCTTATTAACGGACAGCTGGTTAAACTCAAATTCTGTTTCACTTGCAAGATGTTCCGTCCACCCCGTACTTCACACTGTAGTTTGTGTGACAACTGTGTAGGTTAGGCCCTCATTTTAAGTGTGTAATTTAATAGCTATAGAGAATAATTGAACTTTACACAAGAGAAAAAACACAAAAGAAGTTAAAGAGAGTCATATATTTTATTTATTTTTGTATGGTAATGTAACTATAATATGTGTATATTTCTCCTATACAGAGCGCTTTGATCACCACTGCCCGTGGGTGGGGAACTGTGTTGGGAAGCGCAACTATCGTTTTTTTTATACTTTCATAGTTTCATTATCCTTTCTTACTTCCTTCATCTTTGGCTGTGTGATTGCACACCTCACTTTACGTAAGTCAATACTATGATCTCAATGAATACCAATTAAAATATTTTTGTACTACAGTATGAGGGTATTTGAAGATTTATTTATTATATTTAAAGAAATACTTCTAGTATTTTAAAAAATAGTACAAATCTAACACAATTGTATAGTAGATTATTTTATTCAGCTTGTCTTTATACATTTAGATATAAATAAGAATTTTACATATAAGAAATACAAAGCACATTTGAACAAAACGTGTTGGGTTTTAAAGGAAAATAAAGCAGTACCTGCTTACAAACCATGACGTGCAAATGTGACAACAGTTAGCTGCTTTTTGTTGATAATATAAAAAAAGTTGGTTGGGGGGGGCTGTTTTCAGTGTGTAAATTGCTTAAATCTGTATGAATGTTGTCATCTACAGGATCACAAGGTGGGAAAGGCTTCGTACAAGCTTTAAAGGAGAGTCCAGCTAGATATCCTTTCTCTCTCAATGTGCTGTTAAGGCCATGGGTGATTTACATGTCACTGGGATCACAGCCTGCTGTGGTTTCTTCTGATCCTAATTCCATTCATCTTTAATTGAGCCTGTCATTTCTCAGGACGGGACAGTTAGCTTTCTCCTGGTGCTGTTCTACCTCTGACCAGGCATTGAAGCAAACCTGTTTATGATTTCGTGGTATTATTTTTGCTGCTTAGATAAATTGTGACAGTAATCCATGCACAGATTGATCATTTTACCTCAGTGCTTAACCTTAACTCTTTTGGTAATGTTGTGGAACTGGTTGTTTGTTTTTTCTCCATCTGGTCTATCCTGGGTCTGTCTGGTTTCCATACTTACTTAGTGGCTTCTAACCTCACAACAAATGAAGATGTAAGTGTTTATAAAAACACACTGCTGTGTAATATACAGGTGCATCTAAAAAAATTAGAACATCACAAAAAAAGGTGAATATTTTTGTGTCACTCATTTCTGAAAGTGAAACCCATGTATTATTTAGATTTGTTACACATAGAGTGAAAAATTTTAAGCCTTTATTTCTTGAAATTTTGATGATTATGGCTTACAGATAATAAAAACCCCAAATTTAGTCTCTCAGAAAATTAGAATATTACTAAAAAGTATGTGCATTTCTGTGCTTCTGTGCTTAGTTGGGCCTTTTTTTGCCTGAAATAATCCATCAATGCGGCGCGGCGGCGCGTGGCTTGGAGGCAAACAGCCTGTGGCACTGCTGAGGTGTAATGGAAGCCCAGGTTGCTTTGATGTCAGCCTTCAGGTCATCTGCATTGTTGGGTCTGGTGTCTCTCATCTTACTCTTGACAATACCCCATATATTCTCTGTGGGGTTCAGATCAGGTGAATTTGCTGGCCAAGCACAGTCACACTATGGTCATTGAACCAACTTTTGGTACCTTTGGCAGTGTGGACAGGTGCCAGGTCCTGCTGAAAAATAAAATTAGCATCTCCATAAGGCTTGTCAGCAGAAGGAAGCATGAAGTGCCTTAAAATGTTCCTGCATATGGCTGTGTTGACTCTGGACTTCAGAAAGCAACATGGATTCTGTGCCTCTCCACTCTTTCTTCAGGCTCTTGAGACCTTGATTTCCAAATTAAATTCAACATTTACTTTCATATGAAAGAGGACTTTGGACCATTGAGTAACAGTCCAATTCTTTTTCTCCACAGCCCATGTAAGACACTTTGTCAGGGTTTGTCAACGACTGTCTTCTGGACATTTGTCAAGTCAGCAGTCTTCCCCATGATTGTGTAGCCTATTAACCCAGACTGAGAGAACATTTAAAGGCTCAGGAAACCTTTGCATGTGTTTTGAGATAATAAGCTGGTTAGGGTGTGACACCATGACTTTCCAATATTTAACTTTTTCCACAATATTCTAGACACTGAATTTTGGGGGTTCAAGTTTAAGGAGCTTTATTGTCATTTCAACCATATATAGCAGAATTCAGTACAAGGTTAAATGAAATAACGTTTCTCCAGGACCCCCTGGTGCTACACAAAACATAGAATTTCACAAAACCACAAAGAGCCACTAAACAGGATAGACATAAAGTGCATGTGTGCAACCTAGTGCAGACAGTGCAATAAACAATACAAACATTACAAAGACAGCGCAAAAAAGACAATAGAGAACAGAACAGAACACAATCGCGCCAACCATATTGTAAGATGAGGTAAGACATGGACTGTGCAAATGAACAACAATATTGTGCAAATAGCATTGTAATTGAAGTTGAACCAGGGGTCTTATTATCTGTAAGCCATAATTATCAAAATTTCAAGAAATAAAGGTTTGAAATATTTCAATCTGTGTTATAAAACTATATAATTTATGGGTTTTACTTTCTGAAATGATTGACAAAAAATATGTATCTTTTTTCGTGATATTCAAATGTTTTGAAATGCACCTGTATTATATAAAATCACACTTTCTCCTGAACTTGTTATAAATTAAATAGCATGCAATATAACATTTAAAAAATATTTTTCTGTCATTTTAGATTAAGAGCTCTTGGTCAAGTAAAAGAGGTTTGGAAGAATCTGGGAACCCTTACAGCTCTAACAGCATCTTTAGTAACTGCTGTGTTGTGCTGTGTGGTCCAATGCCTCCCAGGTCAGTGTAGCACACAATAGCACAGATGCTATGAAAGAATTTTTAACAACTTATATCGTTCATGTTGGTTATTGTCAATCATTACTGCGATGCTCTCTTTCAGTTTGATTGATAGAAGAGGCTTTTTACCTCCAGATGTCATCCCTCAAACAATTACATCTGAAACAGAGATCCATCCTTTTATAACAAAGAATGACGCCAGTGTGGTAAGAGTGCCATCTAGTGGCAATACTTCAGACTTTTTTTATGTAGGCGCTCTTTATGATACTTGACTATACAATTATATTACCCAAAAATGTAAAAAAAATATTAGAATTATCCAATACTTTTTGTACAAATTCTGATCATTTTTTTTGATTGAGGTTTATTTGATTTTTTTTTTTTTTTTTTTACCAAGTCACATGTCTCTGTTGTCTTTTCAAAATGTTGTTTTGTATCAGTGGTACAGTACCTAAAATGTGCCTTTTTAATTTCGGGACTTTATATATTTGCAATTTGTAATACAATAAGCTAATTTCAACAGGAAGGGGACTGTCAGCAATTTGCTGTGTCATGTACTGCCTGATGGCTGGCAGATCTGAGTTTGGATGGTAAGATAGTGTTACAAGGGATTCTGCATGTAACTGTTACCATCTTCTTTCCTCATGATCTAACACTCATTTTTCATGTCTGAAACCTATTTCAGCATCAACTCACTTCGTTCAGCTTACTCTAAAATCTCCATCATTAACGTCTGTATATTTCACACTGCTTATGTCAAAATTGTGTGTGTTCAGCTCAGTCTTTTCATCAACTAATTGCTGATTTACCATAATGCCACATTGCTTAGGCTAGAGATTGACTGATTATTTGCATTTGTCCAATAACTGATATGCAGGACCATTTTTTATTTGTTGTTTTTTCTTCTTTTTTATTAGAATAAATGAAAAAAAAATCTTAAACATTAGGAAAAGAACATGATGCGACTTATTATCTCTAGCTTTAGGCTTACATGAAAATCAAAATGCAACAGGACCATCCAATAGGGACAGGATTGTTGTTTTTTTTCTTTAGTTCTGTGTTCAACCCTACCTATGCTTTTTACTTCATCTGATACTCTCACAGACGCACCCAGTTTCATAGTACTGTTCTTCCTCCAAGTGCTCAGTGTTCTCTCTCTTTCTATTGGCACCGCTACTTGGGTTTCCCAGCTTGCAGCTTACTTTTATACACTTCTTGTTTTGGTTGTTTCAGATAATGTAACTAGGTCATCTTTTCTTTCGTTACTGTTCCTAGGAATCAATGATACCATTTTGAGAGAAAATGTGCTAATAACCTCTCTGCACAAGAGTGAAAATAATCTGCTTATAATTCATCATCTTTACCATGATGTATTCTACTGGTTTCAATTCATGTTTTTTGTGGTTATTAAGCAATATTTCTTTCTTCTTCCCTATTCCACACTTCTTTATCTTATGCAGTGCCCACAGGGTGCCAAGGAGCTTTTGGAGTCTTACTCCTCAGTGGTTTACAGCAACTGCTGCTTAGCCATATCCAAGACCACTCCAGTGACCCAAGAGAATCTGCTAACTACTGTCTCAAGCACTCTCAAGGTACCATCTGGTAGGCCTTCTACCAGCTGCTTTGAAAGACAAAAACACTATGTGTCAGACAAGCGCTGCCCTTGGTAAATAAGTATAAAAGTCACACAGAATGCTCAGGCCTCAAGCCTCCATCCTTCACTGTATTCTCTCAGCCATGGTTCTCTCCTTTTCCGTGATGCCTTTGACATGGGTTTTCTCCCAACAAGTGAGTTAACATAAACCAGCCCCAGCACGCAAGGCACATCTCCCGACCCCCTTTCACTGGGTATATACATGCCTTGTTAAAAGTGAGGAAGTGTAAACAGATGTCAGTTCACTCAGGAAGTTCTCAGGGGTCATACTATCTCTTAACAGTGAAAAATTACCTGTCGGACCTAAGATTTCTTTGAGATATTTTTAAACTAAAGACTGACGTAGGATTAATTATGGTCGGCCTTTTTATCTGCAGAGTGGAACGCACAATACGTGTTTGACACAAAAGGTCATTTTCTGTTCTCTACACACTGCGCACAGCTGTGTTTGGTGTTCCACTAAGCCTCGAGCCATATTTAAGATTTACTCATTGACTTGTGTTCATACCAGTAACTTTTGTTTAAAGTTCAGAGTTGTGTGTGGGAAGTCTTCTAGCATGTGCAAACAGACCACAAATATTTCTAACCATTATGTGCTATTTAATACAGAAAGGGATGTCCTCCATTTTATTTTGTAAAACAGTCCCTCTGAGATTTTTTTTTACTTTTTTTTTTGTGGCTTTGTACAATTCATGATGCGTATCGTTCCAAATCTGTAAATATTACAGATGGGTTTGAGTTTGCAATAAATAACACTACCACAAAATTGCAAAATCCTAGAAGGACTGCTCAATAATTAATCTGGAGTGAATAAATGTTTAAGTTTTGAATGGTAACTGTTACTTATTGCTGTGATAGTAAATTAAGTTTTTTAAGCTGTAAATTGAAATGATTGGGAACTGGTTTATATCTTTAAGACTGGAGTATTTATATGAACTGTTGTTTTAAATTTACTCTCAGTAAGAGAAAGTAAGGCGGAAATGCTGTACTTCTGCTTGAACTTCACAGCAGGTGGCTGGGTTAAATCAACGAGCTGACATTTACTTTGGGTTTTTGGTCGTATTCAAGAGTGGACATGTATTGTGTATTAATTGTACACAGGTGGTAGTGAAACTCCTGTCGAAACTTGGACTTCATTCAAAAAGCAAAGTGAAAGTTAAACTGCCAGTGAATGGGTTTAGTAGTGTCACAGCACACTTTATTTCACATGTAAACAAAATATTAAAATTTTCTTTTATGGATGACGGGAGTCATAGATTTTTGTCTGGCAGTTTATGTAGTGCTGGTAAGTGGACATGTTGCTACGCCTAAACCCAAAGTATTAAGGTCAGGTATAGGTTTGCAAAGAGGAATGCAAATAAAAACGGTTTTATTTAGACGAATAATGTAGAATATAAAGTATATTCAGAAATATAAATAATTTCTGAAGCCTATAATTGGCTATGATGAAAATTGTTTTAAAATAGTTTTAAAGTAGCTTAGTAGTCTTAATATAAAATATCAACAGAATTATGTCAGGATACACTGCCAACAATGAACAGAAGCTGGCTCTGTGGTTTAATAATTTCTCAGAAGTGAAAGGCAAAATGTGTTGTCATGTAAGCATGTTGACTACACAAAAAAGTAAGTTTTGAAAAGCAGACGTGACTGAAACTGAGACTAAATGAATGTGTATTCTATCATATTTTAAAGTTTGGTCTTTTTTTTTTAACAATTCTACATTATTTGAGAAGTAATCATTTGCAACAAGGCCTTTAAAACTAATTTAATCATAAAAAATATCTGTTGTGACAACTTTAAAAAATAAACACAGTATTGACTGGTACAGTTTGTGTAGTTTTATGATGTTGTCATTTGCCGCTTGGGATGATCTTTGAATTGTTTTTGAAAGCTGGGTGTCAACACTAGATGGCACATCTATCCTTTACAAGAGCTCTTCCTGACCTATCTTAATCTCAAGCCTGATGTTCTCATATCCTTACGCTTCACTAAACATGCTTCATCTCAAAGACTTTTGTGTAGTGATAAGTAAAAAAACAGCACAAAAAACAAGCTGTGCTGCTTTTAAACAGACCTTTAGAGAAGATGCATATCTTCTTTCTAGAATGTCGGGTTCTTATTGAGACAAGTGGCTTTTTTTTTTTCTTTGCTACTTTCCAGTTTGACCTTCAAAAAAGGATGTTTTAATATTTATTTTTCATTTTTTTTATTTCATTTTTTTGCTTTTTCTATATTAAAAAGCAAATGTATCAAAGAAAGATGGAAAAGTAATTTTTTATACTGTTTTTTTTTTTTTTTTTTTTTTTTTTTTTTAAACCAGCGTAGGTGTAATTTAAAATCCAAATGGCTTTGAAACCTGCATTATAATTTGACAATATGACGGAGGAGATTCTTCAAACCGCGTAATAACATGACCATGTCATAAACCCAGTACTTACATTGCTAATATTTTTTTTTAGAAAATAAAGCAAGATCCTAGACAACTCCCTGTCCTGGACATTTTAGCGTTTTCTCTCTGTCATCCATTAACTAATTAATGCGTTAATAAATAAGTCATTTTAACTGGGAAAACAATACAATTTGCAGCACAAATTTAAGATTGTGTGTCTAAAGTGTGTCAGAAAGACAATTTTATTGCCCAACGATATTATTTAGGTCTGTTTTTTCCGTCTACCCCAGCGGTGTCCAATCTCGGTCCTGAAGGGTCGGTGTCCTGTAGAGTTTAGCTTCAACCCTAATTAAACCACACCTGGACCAACTAATCAAGGTGTTGCTGGGTATACTTGAAACGTACTGGTAGATGTGTTGAAGTAAGTGTGAGCTAAACTGCAGGACACCAGCCCTTCAGGACTGAGTTTGGACACCCCTGGTCTACCGTTTCTGGGAGGAATGTCATCCTTTTGGTTTTTCTGTAAGTGTAGTACAGTATCTCATCTTTTGCTGCATTAACAAGCATGTTGTTAATTGAGAATCAACAATGTTTTTATAAATTGTCTTGTATCATTAGTATTCTGAAAATGTGCCTTTTCTAAATGATGTTTGCAGCAAGACAACCAACAATAATTTAAAAAGAAATTTACAATAGCGCAAAATATTGTAGGTTGGATTAAGATGTTTTCATTTACTGAATTTATTTTTAAGCTTTTATTTACATGCCATGATGCAATTCGAGGAAAATCTTTTCGCACAATTTTTAAATTTGGCTGTAAGATTTTAGTAATGAAGAAAATAACCAAAATATTAATGAATTGTTTAGATTTTAGTTTTTTAAACATGTGCATACAAGTTAAATACTGATATTTAAAAAAGATTCACAGGAGTTGTATATTTTTATTTGACATTTTATGTAATGTAGGATTAAAGACATTTTACTAAAGCATGAGCATAATTTTGTTTAGAGGCAGGTTTGTATAATAATATAAATAAAGTGTTGATTTAGGCAGACAAACAAAAAGGTCAGTGGTTTAATGATTTCACAGAAGTGAACGTCTAAATGTGTGTTGTCATGTGAGCATGTTGACTTCTTCATACAACAAAGTAAGTTTGTCTATTCCTAGCACTTGACATTTTAATTAAAAAAAAAAAAAGGTTTTCTTTAACCTTTTTCCCCAAAGTCTCTCTTTTTTCAACAGTTTTGGGTTTACAACAGTTTGTAATCTAGTATACCAGTATTGATTTATTCATTGATACAGACATAAAGTGCTTTGGTATGTTGTTTCGGATAATGGCATCTGCCAGATGTAAATGTAAATATAATTTGAATAAAATACAGGCCATCTCAACAACTGGCAGTGAGATAGTGATAGTATAGGTATATATCATAGAGATAGGTGAGTAAGTGCAGATATTTATTCCCAGTGCACAGAGAACACTTCATTTAAGCCAAACCTTTTTTTTTTACAGTTTATTTTGGACATCATTCTGGAGCACTTTATACATTGTATTAAATTCAGCAATGCCTTTCTTCAATGTGCTTACAGGGGTGGGGAAATACAATGAGAACGCTGACGCAGAAGCAGTTGCGGATATAGAAATAAATGGGAAAGAAATGCACATCTGAACAGGATAGTTAAATACTCTGACTCACATGGAAAAGTAAACCAGTCTAGTTTATTTTTAGAGTCATTCATTCAAAAGTAAAGAATTTCTTAGAGCCATACGGAGAGGAACACACAAGTGTTTTTTTTTTATATATAAGTGAGCTGCATATTATAAAAGTTTAATATTGAATTGATATAAATTATAGGTGAGAAATAACTTTGCTCTTAATCAGCCACAAATCTACTAATGGGATGCATGTAATAACTATTACTCCATTACCACCTGCTTGAACTGTTTACCCAGGTTGGGTCCATAAATTCATGCTGTTACCAACGACTGTACAAATAACAGTAATCAAGATTATGAGACCTGTTCTTGCCTATAAACCCTGATGTGGTAATCTGCTTTTACAGTCCATATGCCTTAATGTTCGATGTATTGTGTTTGATGACACTGTTTTTTTTCACTTCACTTGTAAAGATATTATTGGTGTGTTATGGCCAGCTTTTTTTCCCCCTCAGACCTCACCGATCATCAAGGTATGCTTTTCTGCTAGATGTTTTTTTTTTAACATTACTCTATGGGAAAACTGTTGTTATTGAATTTTAAGTACTAAAAGCAGTCTGTTTTTGAGTCAAATCACAGAGATCACAGTTTTCCTATTTTGATTCATTGCATTGTGCTACTGCTATAAAATTAGCTGTTTGAACAGCTATGGTTGCATGATGTAAATGTATTTCTAATAAAATTGGCAGGTAAGTTTACATTTATTCAAAACACTTAATTTGTTTGTGATATTCTTTCAGTGCTGATTCTTTGTGATATGGGAGGCAGTTGAGAGAATTACTGAATATAATCATGGACAATAGCAATTTGGATTTGGCAGTTTGGTCGTCTGTCTGGACATTTTAGCTTTGATAAGATTTATGATTGGCTTATGGAGTACACTACATATATTACACAAATTTTCCTTTGTCATGTTTCTGCCTTTCATTGACTGGTCTTATTAAGGGACCACTTGACTACAGAAAACCAAAAATATAAACTGAAGCTATGAATGTACAATATATTTATATATTTATAAATATATGGTAAAAATTGGACTAAAATTCCATTATTTTCACAATGCACTAATCACACAATTATTTATCACCAAACTATACCTAAACTACCCCTGAATGTAATCCGAGTATAGCTTCCTCATGGGTCACTTGAGATGGGACAAAGTTCATTTTTTGTTTTGAAATGCACACAAACATTCTGATTCATGGATTCGAAAACGCTTGGAGCAATAAAAGTGTGAAAACACTGTTACTCTTGGGAGTTCATTCGACCTTATTAAACTCCTATTACTGTAGACTTGTTTTTTTTAACTGTTCTTTCAATGATACAAATCTGACATGTTTAATGGGTTTTAATGCATGTATGAAATCTATCTGCTCATGCGGTCTTATCCAGACCCCAGATAACAGGCCTTTTCTTCCATCAACACAATAATAAGTAAAAAAACTTTTCAGTGTGTTTACCTCTCAGTGACGGCAAACTGACGGTTGTTAGCATAAAGAATAGTGACAGTCAAAGCCCTGTTTTTTGGCAGGTTCATTTTACAATCTGATATTTCATTAACAAATGTGCATTGATTTTATATTTTGGTGCATATTTATTTCATACAATACAGCAGAAGTTAACTCAGTCAATTTATTACGATCAGCAGCATAATCTTTTTTGCAATGTATTTGGTTTGGTTCCTGAACTTAAATATTGTAAGAGTGTGGACAAAAGAAAGGATGTGGGATACAGTAAAAGTAAGCTATGATATAAAGAGCTTAGCATTTCATAGACCAGGCTTAATTAAAGGTAAGCGTTATCTTGCTCTCTTGCATTCACTCTGTCCACAGGCCCTCATGGACATAGCATAGTGTGCAGGCAAAAACTGTGCATGCAAGAGACTTTCAAACTCAAAAGTTAAAGATCTTCAACAATTCCTATTTTACAAATTCCCAAGTTTAGATGGACTCATCAAGCTATTAATCAGACAACTATTAACCCAAAGCATTGAAATGATTTTAAAGGACATTTAAATATCCATTGTTTGTGAGCATAGTTTTATTGAAAATGTGACACATTATTGCAGTATATAGGTCTGAAAATATAAAAAAAAGCATATAGAGTTGTTGTGGATTGCAACCATTTGTTTTGTTTTTTTGTTTGATCATTTCTTAACATGATTCCAAGGCCGCCGACAAAAGTTTTGAATGATCATCTGGTAAGTTCAGGCCGGTATAGACCACCCACACACTCTGCAACATACTGTCCAAAGGTGAAGGTTTCAGCCTTGTTAAGACAAATAATTATTTAGGCAATAATTTTTTGCATAACATTTAGGTTTTTTTTTTTTTGTTTTTTTTTACAGTTTTGCATTATAGGATAGATGTATATGCATTTAATTTGTTGCTTATATATTTATGTTTATGGTTAAGATCTTATTCAATCATATTTTTTGCCATCGTGCATTACCCAGGGGCAAAATAATTGCCTTGCAGCCTTTGGAATTACCAGTATGGGTGCCTGCAGTCAAAAAAATTAAAATACCACTGTTGCATTAACAAATTAGATTTTGAGTTAGTAAAACCGGGGCAATATATCAGGTATATACAAAAAAATCAGTAGAAAGAGTTTGTCCTTTACTTTTGTTTTAGTAAGTATAAGTAATGGATTTGACTTTTAGTATTTGCTCTCATGGCATTAATGATCTGAACATTAATGAAGGAACTAAAATGGTCAGATAAACCTGTACAACTCCAGTTTGTGTCTAATTAATCGGTAGTTTTGGTGAGTACAATACATTTTATTTTAATTTTTATATACAGTCAAAACCTTGCTTTAGCATTGGTATTTATTCTTGTTCTATGGGTGATGCAACACCCTGTTTATACAGCTTTTCTGTGTAATATTTATGATGGCATTATAATTATTGTATTGTATGTGGGTTAATTTAGGTAATACACTTCTAAAGAATTAGATGCATTGCTCAGCCCGCCACTGATGTGTTTGTGTGTATACATATGTGTATATACACATGTATTTAATTTACATACATGCATACAGTATACAGTACAGTAAAGGCTTGTCCTACGCTTTTATATTTCTGTAAATATACACAGCTCACAAGCTAACAAGAAACAATTCTTTATGCCTCACAGATTCAGGGTCCCAGGTTTGACTCTAAGCTCAGTCTGTGAAGAGTTTTTCATATTCTTCCGGTGGTTTTTTTTTCTCACCTTTTCCGAAGAAAAAAACAGTGGGTGTTTTGGTGACTCTAAATAGCCTCTAGGTGTGAATGAATGTATGTATGTGTGGTATCCTGAGTTGAACCGACATCCTTTTTAGACTGGCCTTCTGGCCTTGAACACAGTGTTTCTAGTATAGACTTAAGGAGGAATGAATGAAGGTATTATATATTTCCACAGCAGTAGCTTTGATAATTAAATGGATATAAATTATCTGATTGAAAGCTGTTCATAGCAGTCATAACATCCTGAAAAAGACAAAAGGCTAGACAGCAATACTATTTAAGATTTTTTTTTTTTCAAATAATAAGTACATTTCTAATAGTTTGTGGCTGTTAAATTACAGTTATTTATGGCAAGACTTCATACACTTAAGATCCTCTGCAAAGTAAGTGAATTAATAAACTAAGGTCGGGTGCAAAACTAACTTTACTCGTTACGGTTGAAAATTCCTCCATTACACAAAAATATTAGTTCTGATGTGTGTTCTCCCTGATGGTCTGCACCAAAATCTTCATGCTACATAACTACAAACTACAGGCTGTTTAGTATTGGCATGTGCCATATGTGCTAAAACAAAAAAAAGCTTTTTAATAGGACTTGTTTACAAATACAGTAGCTAAGGGCGTCAGGATATTATATAAAAACATGTTTCAAAGAAGATAATGAAGTCTTTCGTGCAACCACAAAATATAAAAATACTGATAAGATTATGGCTATAAACATTCCTCACCCATTTGCACCCGACACTGCTTTTGACATGGCCTGCTGTGCTTTATAACTTTTTAACAAGGACAGGGTTACCAACACAATCAACAGTTAAATACAGAGAAACCATGAGTAAACGCAAATACACACGGTAGGTGTTAATACATAAGAGTGAACTACTGAAGCTCACGCAATATCTGTTAGCTTACACGTCATTTACACACACACACACATGCGTGGTGTATGCACAGAGTACTGATATCTTTGTAGTATCAGAATGTTGAAATTGTAATGTTTAAACACAGGGAGACATAATAAAGCTTTGAATAAAGCAGATTTACCTTCTATTAAATTTATTTAACACACATACATATAAATATAAAACATTGTATGTGCCTCAGTGTCTCCAAACTGGAGTGTGTGATGAAACGGAAACTCTGCATTGCAGGACTTCACTGACTCCCTACTGATTCCACAGAAATGACTTTTCAATGCATTCCTTTTAGCCTCCTACCCCATTTTGATCTTTACTCTGCTGTATTTCTGGAAATATGTGCTGGCAAATGAGGAAGTGTTCGTGTTAAACCCACTCCTTTTGTTAAATTGTTGTTCCTTTATTTAACATAAGGCCTGTGCTGTAAAATTTGTTTAAGCTATGCTCTACTATTAGCTATATCCTTCTCTTTTTATATAAGCCTCACACCACACACCAAAAATGGGTCACAGTAATGACTTTATGACTCTGGCACTAGCTCAGCAACTTTTGCAGGATTTTATTACTTTATATCTAACTGATATGCTTTCCAAGCCTGGAAGCCATTTTACTGATCTGTGACAATAACACACTTGGATATTAAGAAGAAGAATTGTTTTCCTTTTAACAAATACTTAAGTTAAAGTGCCTGTGTTACCAATATACACAGCAAAGGTCTATCATTTATATGCAAAACATAAACATTAGTTTATCAGTATCTGTATATAAAATGTACATAACTGTGGCATATATTTTACTAACAAGGGGGTTTGAATGCAAATAAAATATATTTTAATAGCTGTTGCAGGAAGAGGTGTAATGTGCTGAATTGTATAGTAAATCTTTTTTAGGTTTAATTTTCTTTGAGGTTCCAAACAACACTATCGTTTGTCGTCATGTTCTCGTTCAAGCTGGTGTTGCTTCATACAAACTTACTAGAGTGGCTTAGAAACTAACAAAAACACACACGCACACCCTAGTTACTTTGTTCAAATACATGATGTCATATAGTATTTTTAGTAATCTAAAAATGTACATATGTAATGGAAAAATATTATAAATTAGTACTTAAATTTCTGTATACATTTAAGCTTAGTTTTATAGTGATTAGTTTCATATCAAAGGTAAGTGAATGGTGTTAACACATTGCCGTGAATGACATTTGCAAGATAGCTTCTAATCATTTATTATCATTATATAATTTTATAGCCCTTCAATATCATTAGATCCTATCTGATTGTAATAAAAAAATAAATATACATAATATGGCCTGTTTAACACATGCTCCTTTCTGATCTTATCAGAAATCAACAAAGAAAAATACAAAAGAAAGTAAAGAAAATTTTGACTTTTGTACTTAATATCAGGTGCTTTAGACATGAAATGTGAAGGAATTTTTTTTTCTCAGCAACCCTTCTTCCCCCCACCTTTCTATATTGTAACAGGACGAGACTATGATACTTTTCTGTAAGAAAAGGTTAGAATTGTTGGGTAATTGAGCATAGAAGATAGATTCTCTTGCTTGCCTGTTACTATAAGGCTTCTCAGTGAACTGTCACTAAGGACTTTGCATATTTGCGTCACAGGTAGGGCTCAGTTTACACAAGTCCATTTCAGACATTGAGCTGCTACAGTCAGACTGCAAATAAGAGATCCTGCGTCTTATCAAATGCTAACCAGAACAGGTAGACTGTGCACTTCAGGAAAATCCTGCTGCATTGACGTCATCCAAACTATGATGTTGCCACAAAAAAATTTTAAGCTTGTTTATCTCTAAGACTTAATGATACCAGCTCCTTTTGGCATGCTTGGTTCTATTTAAATATATATTTAAAAAAGTATTGGATAACACTATTCTCATTTACAAATGATATTGCCAGAAATTGTGTGCCTTTAGAATAAAACATGGCAAAGCACACACTAACATATAGCTCATCAAGTCTTTTAGGCTTGTTTGTGGTTTGGAATAAGGTTAAAACTAAACTATACAGGGCTGTCCATTTCACAGCTGTGAAATCTACTAAATCAAAGATGTGTATCACATCTTTAACTCTCTCATTGCTGAGAACACAACATTTATTTGAGCATAATATTGTACAGTAGTTCAATAACCTCAAGGTTCGATATATATTTCAGTGAAGTACTGTAACTATAGATCCAATTATAAAAATACTCATGATTTTTATTTATGTAAAAATAGTTCAATATTTATTTATGGGTTATTATGCAGGGACGAATTAAAAACAAATAAGTGGTAGCTTGAAACTTATTATTATTAACTGCTAGCAAATATCAAGTAATTCTTTGGTATATTACTGAACATTATCATTACAACAATAATAGAATCATTATACTAATAATCAGAATATTTATCAAATTATTAAATAAATAGTTTGATTTAAATATTATTGTAACATGTAAGTAAAAATGATTTTTAATGACCTTTCAATGCTTTGTTAGCTTTGAATAAGGCATGATCAACAATAGTAAATCTATACACACCCATTAGACTTACAGTGTCACATAACCTGAAACGAACACACACAATTCCTCCAATTGCTAATAATAATAGTATATAAAAATGATCTTTTAAAATGTTTTATTGTTTACATCATGTAAATCTATATTAATAAAAAGGGGTCTTGCTGCCTGGATTGGAAAATATTCAAAAGGTTAAATACCACAGTGAGCACTATAATATCACTAATTCTAGTAAGCAACTATTTTTATAAAGAGTACTTCTGTTTTATTGACGGGGTTGACAATGTCAAGTGTGTACTTTCTGTTCTTTTTCCAATGTTTTTTTTTCATACTGCTGGCTTGCCACACAGTTTTATAGATCTGTGACGAAGATCCTGTGTTTCTCCATCTTTACGGGCCACTAATGGGGCCACTTCTTTTTCACTGCCTGGCAACCAAAAAATGCTGTTACCATCTGAAAACAGTTAATGCCATGGTGAGTGAAAACAATATGCCATAGATTAAACATTTATAAGAACAGCTAATTCTCTATTTATCTATGTTTATTAAATATAAATATAGTATATGCTATTATTCTTCATGAATAATTATCTTTAAAAACAGTTTTAAGTAACAGCAATCTTTGGTTTGTACATGTTGAAGTTTGTTTTAGTCCTATGAAGGATCAAATCAAACTGGCTTCACAACAAACAACTCACGTTCTAATACTCGAAAAATAAGCCATCTCGTCATGTTTAGATCTTGCAAACCAACTGTAGCAACCAAAGGCTGAAATAAAAGCTTTTTCACACACTACACACTATCTTCTTACTTTAAATACCCAAGTGTATAAATCATGTGTTAATACCTAAGGTTACACTTCAGTGCAGTAATGTAAGGGGTTTTTTTTTACCTATTAAACGAATCCCGTAGTTCTGAGTTGGTTGGGTTAGGAAGCAGTGAAGTTTCTAGCAGTGGGATTAAACAAACAGTTTTGTATGTTGAGTCTAGCCAAATGTCATGCAGGCAATAGTACAGAGGAATTATGCTGGGAAAATTATAGTATTATTTGAAAACAGTAGAATAGCTAAGTATTTCTTCTTGTCATATTTGTCTATACGTAATTACTTATTGCAGTGAAATATGTCATTTATGAATTTATCTGAGGGTGTTTATATTGTTGTTATTATTATTAGCATTATTATAGGACATACATCCCTTAATCAGTAACATCATTCCAAATGTATTCTTACTATGTTTTAAAAGAAAGAGACATGTAATGGGCTATTGAAATAAATCTCAAGTTTTCGAAGCTTTAAAACTTCCAGTGGGCGTCTCAACCATGTCAACACTCACACAAATCATTTCAAAAAACATTTCCGTAACGAGCAGCAGATAATGCATTATTCATGACTCGCTGTCCAATCAGAAAATGTATGCAAATAACGTGACTATAAATGGTTCAGCTGCAGCGCGAAGCGGTTTAGACAAGTTATAAATTAGCGCAGCAGTTAGTGAATAACGTCGATACTTTAAGTAACCAATACGATATATATTTAAGGGAAATATCCAAACTAATCAGATTTGGAATTAAAACTTTGGTTAGTAAGTTAACGGTTTTTACTGCATCCTATCCAAGCACCGGGAAGAAGCCGACTTTTTTAAGGAAGCAGAGATTTTTATTTGGTCTGATCACTCCTCTCTCATCGCCATGTCATTCGGTGACACGTCGGAACACACCGGGCGATTCTGTGTCTTGTCTTGGGAGCAGGTTCAGCGTTTGGACACTATTCTTGGCGAACCGGTCCCTATTCACGGACGTGGAAACTTCCCGACTCTTTCTGTCCAACCCCGAGAAATCGTCCAGGTAAAACGTCACAACCTTTCCGGGCTTCATGTCACATTGATTATAAGGATTAGTTAAGTTTTCCTATTTCCTTTAATTACTTAAATAAAGTCACAAAGTACGTTTTATAGTGTAGTGTAAAAATGTCACATTTATTACATGTCCATGTGCTTTACAGGCCTAACGTTACACAGAGGCTTAAATTACACAAACACTGGATCGATCGTAAACTTCCACTAAAAGTATAGGATAAACAACATTTTTAGCTTATCCCCTTGTGTATTGCGTAATAACTGATAAAACTACTATGTAAAATAACAAGGCAACACATCCCAGCTCCTCGGCTCCATCTCGGACAACACTCATAATTTCCCTTGCAGAAAATCCCCTACTGGAAGTCTCTTGTATCTGTATCATGTGTGTATGGGCAAAACATAATTTTGATATAAAATCGTTTCATATATTTTATGTTGGTTTGAAATCATGTAAAAAAAAGTAGATCTTCATAGCCACATAATGATTTCATTTACCGTCTAGAAACAGAGCCGTTTACTGGCAGTGTCCTACCTCTCAGTATGTGCTGCCCACACGTACAGCGCATGCGCAACAACTAATAGAAACATCCAATAAAATGCAAGCGCACATTCATGCAACTGGTACAGCTTTTCAGCTCATTTCTGTCAAATGATCAATATCACAAATTAGCCCTGTGATAGACTTGCGACCTGTCCAGGGTGTAACTCTTCTGTCTTTTGCCCTTTAAGAGACGGCTGGGATAGGCTCCAGCAGATCCCTGTGACCCTAAATTAGAGAATAAACAGGTGTAGAAGATAAATAAATGAATGTCACAAACATTCTCAACATTTCCACAATCACGCCACAACAACAAACGGATTGACAGTTATATGCTGTAATAACATTTTAAAAGCCAAGAGTCACATTTAACTTAAATTAGCTAAATTAAATAAACGCACAACTTACAATTTAATAAAGCTGTAGGCTTTAATCCTCATATACATCAATATGCTAAAGACATAATGACAGAACACAATGAAATATCTTATATTAATTTAAAGCTGTGTAGGCGGAGCACAACAACCTTTTTTGGGGGGGGGGCCCATGAGTGCGCCCCTTATCGCATCCCCTGTCTAGAACACGGTATAATACAGGATGACATACCGGATGTTCAAGTGTCATATTTGTACAGGTCAATCATAGGAATTAAAACTTAAAGACACTTGATTTATTAGAATTAGGCTTCCTAAAACAGACGTGATTAACAGACATGATGAAGATTCTTGTCTGATTTGGTGTCTCATGCAGGCACATGCACACAAATTAGTCCCTCAAGCATTAACGGTTACTGTGCATTTGTTCATACTTGGAGAAAAGTCAATTTGTTATTTTAATGTGAGTATTGCGTTAAAATTGGTTGTCTGATCATTCGGAATGGTAATTAATATGATGCCTATTAGATGTTAATGATACTACTATATTTATGTAGTAAAAACTTTTACTAGCTAGGTGTCTGCATAATAATAGCTTTATAATTATGCCATTGTGGTTTTGCCTCTTACTCGTATCTTCAATGTACTTTTTATGTGGCCTGTCAAAAGGCTTTTATGACAGATTTGTCAAATGGCATGTGACTCATCGTGAGAATATGAATATGCGTGTATGCTGCCTAAGGCAGTTAACCTGTGGGAGTTTACTACTATATTTAAAAGCTTTAGTTCCTCAAAGTGTGACTGTAAATGTATACAAGGTAAATAAGTTGAGAAGTGTATATTATAGGTTCTGCTCTAGTGTGCTCTTAAAAACAATGATTCCACGCTGTTTTAATCAGCTGTTTAAAATACATACATTTTTAATTCCAGACAGTAATACAAAACTAAACTAAAATAGGAGAATATAATCAATATGAGCAACTGGTTGGGGTGGGTAAAAAATTCAAGTGTAGACCTTTCAACCACCGCTTACACGTCAAATCCATAGCCTGACCTAATAATTATAAATAGTAGGCTAATGACCTGACTGAGTGGAATTAGTGCTTGTTTTCATTTGACTAATGCTAATCAGACAGAGTAGTTACTCAGGTTCACTATCTTCTTAGTACACTCGTCACTTTACACTGCCGAGAATGTTAGTATGTTAGTAAGCGTGTAAGAGTAGGAATTGGATTTTAGTGCGTGCCTTGCACTTAAATGTATGAATTACTAATCATTTATGTAGTTTCTGTCTGGTTCGTAGTTTACCTGGCAAACTGTTAGAACATATACACTGAATACACATTAAAGTTTGCTTCAGTGTTGAAAAAATAATATTTAAGGAATCTGCTTTTTTGTAATTTTAAGGTACAACCTTCATTAAAAGAGCTACTCTTTTTTTCCAGTCTACATTTTGCTGTTTTCGAGGTCATTGTCTGTGCCTGTTTAATGTAGCATTTATTACATGTAGAATATTAGTTCAGTTTTCTTCAATAAGCAGGACAGTGACTGTCTGGCTAATTTTAGCAAGGTTATTTTAAGTCTGCATTTTATGATTCACTTTGTGGTATACCACCCAAGTCACAGGTAGAATATTTTGATTTGGTTTAGTCGGCTGTAGGTCAGGGTGTATAGGTTGTAAAATTGGTTTGAACTGTTTTCCACTCTCATGCTAAATTATGCTAAATCATCCTACCTGATTAAAGAAAGCTTTAAATATACAGTGATATATTATCGATATACTGTATTTTAATTAAACTAGTTCTTGCTGTGGGTTGAAGGTCCACTGACCCAGTGTTTTTTGTGAAGGAAGGGAATGCAGACTATTTGAGATGACCCTAATCATACTTAAGGCTATGGACAGGTTTAGCTCATTAACCTATGACATTGTAAACAGTCTCTCACAGTGTTCAATTGTAAATTTAAAAATAAAATCTTTATATTTCTTCTTATTGTCTTTTTAATTTCACTTTCAATGAGACCAAACAGTTTTCAGAAATGTTTGCTGTCTTGCCAAAGGTAAACTAAAATAATGATCTTAGTCTGTGGGTGTATTTGCAAGCTCAGTATGTGACCCTGTTTATCTAGGGTAACATTTAACTTTTCATTACCTCTTGCATACAAAGGTTAATTCAGCAAAATAAAAAATGGCTTACAAGGTTAGAAACAAATGGACAAAATAAACTATCTGAAACGTTTTTTACATGTTAGCATGATAATATATGTGTAAAAGTAGTCGGTTGGTTACCTAAATTTAAAGTGCAAATTATAAAAAAATTCTCTTTGTCTTTCTAGGTTGTACGAACACGGCTGGGGGAGCGAGGCATCACTGTGCGTGATGTAAGACTGAATGGCTCTGCTGCCAGTCACATTCTGCACCAGGACACAGGGCTGGGCTACAAAGATTTAGACCTGATCTTTGGCATATCACTGTCAGATGACCAGGCGTTCCATCTGGTGAAAGATGTTGTTCTGGACTGTCTGCTTGACTTCCTGCCTGAGTGTGTTAGCAAAGAGCGCATCAATGCACTCACTCTGAAGGAGGCTTATGTGCAAAAGTTGGTGAAGGTGTGCAACGATTCAGACCGCTGGAGTCTTATATCATTGTCCAACAACACGGGCAAAAATGTGGAGCTCAAGTTTGTGGATTCTCTGAGGCGCCAATTTGAGTTCAGCGTTGACTCCTTCCAAATTGGCCTGGACTCACTGCTCCTTTTCGACCGCTGCTCTGAGACACCAATGTCTGAGAGCTTCCATCCCACTGTGTTGGGGGAAAGTATGTACGGTGACTTTCAGGAAGCTCTTGGTCATCTTCATAACAAAATAATTGCTACACGCAACCCGGAGGAGATCCGAGGTGGTGGCCTCTTAAAGTACTGCCACCTCCTGGTGCGGGGATTCCAGCCCAAATCAGAGGCTGAAATGAAATCTCTCCAGCGCTACATGTGCTCCCGGTTCTTCATTGACTTCTCAGACATTGGGGAGCAGCAAAGGAAGCTGGAGGCCTACCTGCAGAACCACTTTGTGGGCATGGAACACAAGCGATACAACTACCTTACCACACTTTACCACGTGGTTAACGAGAGTACTGTGTGCCTAATGGGCCATGAAAGACGTCAGACATTAAACCTTATCTCCATGTTGGCGCTGCGGGTGCTGGCTGAACAGAATGCCATACCCACTGTCACCACATGCTACTACCAGCCTGCTCCTTATGTGCGGGATATAAACTTCAGTAACTACTACATAGCTCGTGTGCAGACACTGTTTCATCCTTGTACTAACTCTTATCAGACTTGGCTGCCCTGCAAATGACCCAAAGATTATAGTATAAGAGATAACCATAAAAAAACCCTTAAAAGGAATAGCTGTCCCACCTTACTTCTGGTGGAGTGATATAGGCACACAGTTCTCGTTCTCTGTCCTTGCTTAAGTTTTCTCAATGAAAATGAGATTTTAAACAATGACATCCTGAAATTATTGTTCAGTACACACGAGTGAAGTGGACTGATAATTTACTGCTGTATGTCTGACATGAGCCAATCCTGTTGCATATCCTCTTGCACTCACAGAAAATTAATTTTGCTGACTGTATACCAGAACTTTTAATATGTAGCAGTTATGTCTTAGAACTACAGCATTTTTGTTGGCCTTTGGGACAAAAGGTTGAATTTTTAAGTAATGTTAATAAGTTACGTTTTTTTTTTTTTAACTTGACTGTGGTTCTATCAATCAGTTTTTTTCTTTATGGACCAAAGGCATTTTATTTTTTATAACAAAGGAATATTTAAACCAATTCCAAGTGCCTAAAATCCATGTACAAAATAATGAGAACTTTGTGCTCTCGTAATTTCTTGTATCCTATATTTTCAGGGATAGAAGCATGTATTTTCATGAGATTAAAAAAACACCAAAATCTATCCTGAAGTGTCCCTGATATGGTTCATTTACCAAACTGAGGCATGATAACTTGACCAGACAAATGTAGCTTGGATTATTACTTTGTTTTCAGATAAGCTACAGTTCATTATTAAGCTATGTTATTAATAGCATGATTTAGCTAAGGTGATGTGTCTATTACAGGTGGCATGCTTTAGCTGAGGTGATGGATCCATTACAGTTCCGGCACATGAAACATAAGGACCCCTTCTAAAGCACAATGACTTCTGTTTCTGTTCTGACACTAAATCTATCTACAATGGCCTTTTTGTTCTTTTACCCATGTTGCTAATAGATTCAGAATTAAATTGCCTGCAAATTGATGCTATACTATAGTTATTGAATTTAAACTGGTAATATAGCAGATGATTGTCTGGGTAATTTTTGCTGACAAATTAGTAGTACTCATCATTGATATTTCAATGTGCGAGGATACACAGATTTTCCAGTTTATTAGGATTTTGCATATTGATCTCAAATATGAAATAAAGCTCTTATTTACTGTTTGTGTAATCATGTTGTAAAGAAATTCTAACTATTCTAGCAATTTACAAGGAAGTTTCTAAAAGCTATAAAGAGAATTTGAAAATAGTTGCCAGAAAGGTCAGAGCGGTAACTCTAAATGCCAGCATGCTTGACATTATGGAAGGACATTTAATTTCTTTTCTTTTGGCAAACTCTATTCACACATGTGACATCTGTTTAGCTCAAGATGGAAATTCACTGTCAGAGATATAAAAAAAACAAAAGTAGACTACTGACTCAATGTCTGGAATGAATCCTTGTAAAGTTAATACACAATGCAATCCGGTTGTCATTGCAGCTTTTCAGGTCAGGTTTAAACCTCCGTGGGTGCATGATTTAACACAGACTTTATAAATGACTGTTTAAGAAAAAGGGGTTTTCCCATGTTTGCTAAACTAGACGGTAAAGTAGAAACTTTTTCTCTGGCTGCATTTGTTTGATTTATGATTAGCCACTAAAAATCTCAGTGAAACATAAAGCAATAAAAAGCTAAATGTAAGATTTCTATTACAGTTTATACAGGTCTGTTTGTACCTTATATTAGAACTAGTCTCGAATAACCAGACATTCAGACTGACGACAAAAGATCTGGGAACCTTTGAATAGGGAAGTCCTGCCCTGTATGTAATATGACTGACAGGTAAAGTAACTAATGATGTTTCGTTTTGTGTCGAATACTGTTCATGGGTGTCACTAAGTGTCTCTTAAACGTCTTTTAAACAGTCTATACCATAAACCATACTTTCAAGAATCCATTATAAAGGCCTCATTTTCAGTGCATATATCAGGTGACCCAATTCAGATTTTTACCAAAAATATAACTATTGACAGAAAAAAGCACACGGATTCTGATATTTTTCGATCAGTTTCAGGCCTCATTTATGTGAAAATAAATTGCATATGAACATGTGCTAGTGTCTGACATGTAAGCAAACAGATTGAATTTTCACCTGTCAAAGTCAAACATCAATGATTAAGCACGTTTGGTGGGGCATGATGTCAACTTAGGTGTACACCAACAGCAATATATATATATATAAGTTGGCGCAACTGTGCCACTTGATATCTGTTTTATCTGTAAACATTTAAAAATAAAATTACATACGAAAAAAATTTATTTCTTTGATATCAGTGCTGCATTCAGCTAGGCTGCAACAAGGGCTCACTTTTTTTTCACCACCTAAAGAGAGCATTGTTTTGCCAACCTTTTAAATATAATGTGAAAGCAACATACTTAAGAATCCTTTCGTCTTGGTCCACTGCATTCATGAATAATTAATGAATTATTGTGCTGTTTTTACTTTCTTTTACGGTCAGTATGCAGATCAGTTTTAAAATATGTAATCCGTTCATCAAAAAAAATCTGATAATAGTCACAAAGTCAAAATTGGTCATAAAGATCTGCAGTGTAAATGTGGCCTTAATTAATCTTTAGATAGTTTTGGTTGTTTACAGGTGGACCATTTAACGCAACTCACACGTCTCCCAGAAATCCTGTACACTTCAACCAATCATAGAAAGACTTCAAAACATCTGAAGTGCACAGCTAAGTATGCCATATGCATCAGACGTTCAGTCAGCGGTCAGTGGGCGTGGTGCTTGGGGCCAGGCTGTATAAGAACTTATCAAACTAAAGTCCTGTTGAGAGCAACAGCTATATTTCAGTTCCACATTGTGTTGAAATTGTCTTTAAATGTATGCCGGTAACAGGTCAAAGATGTTTTTCACTGGCTAACTAACCTTCTTACAAAATGCTATCCTGAGCAATAGTGCTATGCCATTAAGTTATAAAACCTACAGCAGTTTAATTCAGAGGTGGAAAACATGACCACTTATGTTGGCAATAAACCTTGGAAAAGCAATCCATGCGCTGCTGAGCTAGAAAAATGTAGACTTTATGGCAATATAATTTTAAGATAAAATTAATGTCTATCTTAGACGCACAAGGCCTTTATTAGTGTGAGGATTCCCTTGATGGCATGTATACTTACTGAGCACTTTAGTAAAAAGACTATACTGATGGTGGAGGGATTCAGATTTAGTCACAATAGCCTTGGTTTTCCATGGCATGGATAGCACAAGATTTTGGACACAATTCTTTGGGATGTTTAATAGTTTTATGTAGTTCTACCATATCCCAAAAGTTTTCCATTAAATGCAGATCTGGTAACTGGGAAAACCACAGGATAGCACTTAATTCAGTGCGATGAAATCATGCAGAATTTTTCTTCGAGACAAGACGCATGTAGCCATTTAAATATGGCCTGCAATAAAACTCAATAGATTGGTTTCAATATCAAAAAAAACAAACATTTTCCATATCAGTACACCATCTACTAAAATTGTAAAAAGTAGATTCAATCAAAATCCAATCCAAACCAAGCATAAGCATTGTCCCTCAGGCTGCTTAAGGACTCTCTATTGTCTGGTTATCTTATACTGACCTACAGACTTAAACGTAAATCCGCTAAACCTGTAGTAAAGAATGTAAAGAAATTTTAAGAGTCTGTAGATACATACCCTAATGTCCTTCTAGTGACCACCTCTAAATAGATTTAATGGAGAGTGCTAATAGCCAATCAACAGAGCACTTTAAAGTTAGAGTTCATTGATATAGCCCTAGCAAAACTATAGAAAAGTCAAGTCACCTTTATATTTATTTAGCGCTTTTAACAATCGGGATTTTGTTATAGCAGCTTTACAGAATCAAATAAAAGAATAGTGTATAAATAAACCAACTAAACAAGCCAGAGGCTTGTGGCAACAGTGGCAAGGAACCAAAACTGGAGAAAAAACCTTGTAAGATATCAGGCTCAATCAGGGGGCCAGTTCTCCTCTGACCAGAAAAATATCTTATGGAATATCCTCTCAATCAAGTGCCTAAGCTTGGTGTGGACACAGTGCCTAGCGTCGGTGAGTTAGTAGTACACTAATGATACGAAGCATTGTCTTGCAGATCCCAGTGTCAAGACCTAATAGTATTAGCCTTGGTGTCAATACCGAGCGGCTTATAGAACAAAGTATTAGCTATTGGCAGCTATTGAAGTAATTCTCAAATGTCAGGTTCAGTCTGGTGTTTTCGTAATTAATACATGAACTAAGCATAGGCTACTACTAAAAGCCCTGAACCATGTGCATGTTATTTTTATAGAGGTGAGTTTATTGCAGCTAAGAATGGAAAGAAGTTAAGCACAATTCAGGATGATCAGGCAGATAATCAGAACACAAAAGCAGGTTCACATCAGGATAAGGACGGACTAATCTGCTAATATACAATTCATCATTTAACAACAGGTTGGTATAACCCTCAACATTTAAAGCAACAGAGGTCTAAAACATTAGCTCACTGTAGGTATTGAAGCTATAATTAGCATATTCGCAGTAGACCATTTTCCAACTCAGAAGCTAAGTCTACCTTATTCCTGGATTAAGAGACCCATATATATAATGTGAGGTGGGAAACACAAGTGTTACGCGTAAAGTCATGGTTCCAAGTTAATAACAGTTAAATATATTACTGACTGTTTTGTGTTCTATTACTGGCCCATATGACGCTAAAAAAGGGAGAAGCTGTTAAAAAAGGTTAAGATGGAGGTCCTTGGAAATACTTGGTTTTAAGTGTCTTGTTACTAGATAAGAAACTAAATATACTTAACCATTTTACAGACTGACTGGAGCCACAAAATGCTCAAAAGTACAGATTATGCCTTTTGTTTTTTATACACTGACATGTCCAACCAGATTAATTTTTCCACTGCTTGATCTTTTGCTCGTTAGGTTGTCATATGGTATCATGTAGTGCAGATAACCCTGATTAAAACTTATCTTAGCCTGTATTATAGAAGTGTAAATATTTTAAACATGGCTATTTATATAGCTACTAAGAAGAAGTATCGTGTTAGACATTATGTCTTTTAGCAGTTAAGAGGCAGAGTACTAGTCCTAAATCAGTAGAGCAGTTTTTAACAGTACCTGGGTAAAGCAATGCTGTGTATTTTAGCACAACTGTATTAGTAAGTGGGCTCCAAACACAGAGAAAAAAACAAAACAATGATACTAATTTAGGATACAGAAGAGAAACAATCTTTTTATTTACAGCTACATTTATAAGGATTTTTCATAAATTTTCATGATAATAGATTAAGTTGGACAAACTCAACACAACATGTGACTTTTTCCGGCAAGCATGTACTGGCCAGCTTAAAACATATTAGAGAATGTTGGCATTTTTTTAGAACTTTAAATACTGTTTAACTCAAACATTTTAATTGCAGGTTCCCAAGACAGGACACCCTCTATCCCCAAGTCTACACATCAGTACTCTTAATAAGAACAGCAGTGCACTTCGATTGAAGGTTTCATAACAATTAATTGGTTACTTTAAATGTCCACTGTGACTGGTCCTGCATCAGAAAGCTCATGCTTACAGCCTCCACCTTAATTCGCCATTACAGAGAGAGCACATTATACTCACTTCAGTCACAGATCTATTCAAACCTATGAATTTGTATATGGCACAGAACTATTTTACATTCTAACCACATGGTTACTTGTAGTGCCTGAGAGTAAACACAGTGGGGTGTAGAACAAAGGCCCATGTGTATATGCCTCATTTCCACCATGAAACACATTAGGTGGCACTGGATAGTTGTGACATTTAGCTAGTAATGTGGTAAACAGATGGACCCGGACGACAGTAGGTGTTTTTAATTGAAGTTTGTTGGGTGATCACATGATCTTTATGAGGTGACCTAATTCTGAGGGAACTAAGGGAAAAGTATTCCTGCTGTACTGAACCAAAGGATAGACCTGGTAGGTGAATTGCAGACAAGAATACAAACATCAACACTCTTTAAAAATTCTTTTCTGCCTCTACTGCAATCCAATGCTATGAATATTTGTAATTTGTCAGAATTAGTAGTGTTATTTAGTCTAAACTGGGGTTAGACAACATATTTACAGTTAAGAGTATTGAGAGCAGGTATTTTGAGCAATAATACATTGTATAAATGTCAGGCTGTGTCGCCATGTCTATTTCATTTTCTATTTCTCTATGAGCTTCTATGAGCTGTAAATTAAGATTTACAGATTGTGTAAGGTGTCTGGGGGCATATACAGGGTAATGTTAGTAATGCATTAGGAAATAGCAGTGTGATAGAATATGTTGTGTATATAGTACTACTAGCCTACTGGGGAAGTGCTGCAGGCAGCCCAGAATAGCACACAGGCAGGGATGGCATCTGTTATTTCACTTCAGACACAACTTCTGTTTCTGTCAATTACCCGACATGGGCAACAAATCGTCTTAAACAGAGCAAAGCATATAGAATCAAGAAAACGTAAGAAAGTCGAAAATTAAAGGTAACTATGGTTAAGTTAAATTAAGGATTAGAAACAGGGAAGGAGAACTAGGCAGCAATCCAGACAGCAAGAGATAAAGAAAGCCTGATCGGCAAAATTTCTCAATTTTCCATGCTATTTCCCAGGGGGGAACTGGAGCTCTGCATTCCATGCATTGCAACTCGCTGACAAACAATCCCAACTTTATCTCCAGCACGTGGAGTAGCTGAATGGGTGCAGTGTCTGAGATGGAGTCTGGAGTTTACCCAGCAAGGGGGGCAGAGCCACTGCCTGCTTGGCCAAGCCCCAGTGCCCCTTTGAGCTTATGCACTCCCAAATCAAACACATGTTGGTGTTAGGTAGCCCAGAAGGCCAGAATGTACAGAGAAATCTCTGGAAGCAGATGGGCCGTCAGGGGCCAAGGGCAAGTATCCAGTTAAATGCAAGTAAGGAACACAAATTAGTTCCTCAGCAATTCATAAATACCAGTAAATTTGATCCAAATAAGATTATATTTTAAGACATTGCTTACATCATAGGCAATTTTATATAAATATGTTTGTTTGGTGTGTTTCAATAATATGATTGTTTTTTAAAATAATAGCTGACCCAATGTAACTTTGGATAATAGGGTGATGCACAAGATTCTTCTTCTTTATTATTAAAAATGTTAAATATTCAGTAAATTTGAGGACATGTATTCTTATTAATGATGCTTTTTGTTGCTGATATATAAGGCACGGTAAATGTTCTGGGATTTAGTTTGGAAGAAAAAGGAAATGTTCAACTTTCAGTGTCACTGCTGTCACTTCAAAGCCCAAAAAACACAGTATAAAAAAGAGCAGCAATAGTCAGAGCTCTTCTGTTGCAGACGTGGCAGACATGTAGGGTGATGAGGCATAGAAACCAAAAGAGAGAGAGAGAGAGAGAGAGTGAAAACAGAGAGCTCTTTTAGTCTGTCTGTATTTACAGTATTTGCCGATCCACCCATTTCTCATCCCCCATGCTTCTCTAGGCCAGATGAAAGCTGTGGGCTGTTCTGCCCAAGGCCAGATGTTTAGGTGGGTCTTTTGGCCACAGAGGTGCTCTACTTGTTGTTGTCATGCCCCACACATGCCTCATTCAACGCCTTTTGGGCAAATTGCTTAGAATGTTATCGCAGCTTTTTGGCTGTTTTGTGTGTGAAGGCTGTTGAGGGATAGGCAGCGATATGTGCCAGGGTTGTAATCTCAGACATAGGCTTTTTCTAGAAAAGAGAGCAAAACCTATGGTCTATTATCTCACAGAGTATCCCACTGTCTACTCAAACAATGTACTATTGTCTGGACATAGTGTTTGGTGTCTATTAAAACTGCGTAGATGTTCTAAAAGCAAAGGTTTTTCCTCACTGGAAAGTAAAATAAACACAAACCGGGAACACACTAGCATAGCTCAATGTTCCCTGTGGCTTATAAATATCCACCCACTAAACCATATAAAAAATTTCAAAGTGCACAATAATTAAGCAACAACTGCCCAATTGTGCAGTTAAAATCATTATATGGGCATTCAGTTCTACACAAAGGTTACAATTCTAATACTTATTTGTATGTAAATGAGTTCTCCTTTAATATTTTCCCTAAGTTATTCATCTTTTATTTGTTTGTTCTCATGTGCTCATCTTTTAAAAGTATTTTGTTTTATTTTCCACTTGTGTTTCAGTCTCTTCATCTTGCTTCTTTTTCTATCTAGCCGTATGTTTTTCCCTCTGTTAGACTCTTATTTTTTTGTTTTTATGTTTTTTTAATTTTCTGGGAAATTGACTGTAAATTGACTCATTCAGATGTAGTTTATAATTATTATAATTTGCAACAAACATCTATATATGTGTTATATAAACAGCATTATAAAAACAACAGTAGAGGAAGACCACACTAAACACTAAGCAGTGGGATTTCTAGAGGAATCCCAATCTCTGGGATTTCAAGTGGGCTGCTGGAAAGTACAGACATCAGTCTAAAATCCGTTTTCAGAAAATATACTGTCTTTAATGTGATGTATTTTTCAGACAGTCCACCATATGCCTTACAAAAGCATATGGAATTGCTAACTGCTGCTCCTGTTGCAAGGCTGTAATGGGCAGACTTTGCATTTTGGATATATTCACCAGAAGCAGACAGCTGAATCCTGAAGTTTCTGCAGGAGCGCATATCTGCAGGGCTATCTTCATCCATCATGAAGGTGTACATTGTGGCCTTGGCATCCTACCATTTACTGAGGGGTGGGTCTTCCTGCATGGCACCCAAGGTCCTTGTCCTGGAACTTGGTGGTGGTTCTGGAAGGGTTCTGCAGCCACACGAGGAAGCACTGGACAAGCATATAACCTTAAAAACAATATTTCTCCAAGTGGTGTCCTCTCTTTGTAGTATTTGAGACCTTCAGGTGTCTACACTGTCTTTTTGTCCGGAGTTTGTGCCAGGCATGTCCACCACCTATTCCATGCCTCCAGACCAGGAATAGGTGTACCTTTTCTGACCAGTGGCTGCTATGACCGGATACGTCTTTGCAATGCAGTGGAGAAGGTTGGATCAGCTATTCTGCTTCAGGGCTGCTAGGAAAGGAGACTCCCACCACTGAGATGATGAGCAGATGGGTGGTCAAGACCATCATGCTCATGTATAAATCCTCAGGCCTCCTGGCAGCAAAGAGACTCACACACACTACAAGGGGTATGGTCGCCTCCAAGGACCCCTATGGGACCCCTCTAGGAGACACTTGTGGTGCGGCAGGCTGGCCCTAGCAGCACATGTTTGTCCACTTTTATTGCTTGGACCTGGCAGCGACACTGAGATGCAGTAACATAGTGGCTGACAAAGGGATGTTGTTTAACATCCACCTATCCAGGCCTGGCAGCTACCATAACCTAAGATTCAGGTTCCTACTTGTGTCCCTCCACATAGGAGAGTGAGTTGGTGATGCTGCGGGCTGGTTACCTACAGCACACTAGATCTCCTAGAGGCTTGGCAACTGCCAGGACCTACTCCTGCTTTTGTTCCAAGTCAGTGTGTTGTATGTAAACATACTGAAGGCTCGGTGGTTACCAGGACTTTGGGTATCGCTTGTTTGCCTAATAGTCATATAGTCATACCACTGTGCGCCTCATAGTCATACCACTGCGTCCCTGTCTACATGCTTTAGATTGAAGCCTGAATTACTGTAGCTGGATGCTTGCCTTTTACTTTCTGGTCATTTTCGTCACTCTGCCTGTAAGACGCCAAACTCGTGATGTATCACTTTCTGATTGGTTTGATTTTAACATGTGCTTCAAGACTGTGGTCACACAGGAAGTGTTCCTATAGCGTCTCGACGTAGTGTCTTGTTCCCATGTGGAACCTAGGCTGCATACATAACCTTAAAGATTTTTTTTTTTTTGTTTACCGTTGACTAAAACTGTTTAACAGTTTTTTATTAGTTTAAACTGTAAATTTTATAGTGAATTTTTTGTTAAAATGCTTATTTATATATTAAATGTTTTTTTTTAAATGCATAAGGATCTACCAACTAGGAAAGATCATATGTTTTGTGTGTAAAGATTTAACATTAAAGTTCCAAAGAATTATAAATATTTAATAAACTGCTTGCTTCAGCTAAGATTTATTTTAGAAAGGACATTTCTCACCACACTTCCATTTTTCTCTTAGCTTAAAATCTCAGGACTCTAATCAGCCCCCCCACCCCCACCCCCCCACCCACCCCCACTTTCTGTAAAAAGCTGCGGAATAGACAAAAAAGCCTTTATGAATGGATGAAACCCTAGGATGACTTTGGGGCCCCTGTAAATTGTTCCTCCTCTCGTGTGACCCTATGAGGAGGCCCACCGCTGGTCATAATTTCTACTGTGGGCCTCTCACGGATGACATCATCCCTATACTCTTACTTTACTGGTCATTTCCTTCTGACCTGGTAATGACCTTGAGGCCATTATGGAGGTTGTATAGGAGTTGTTGCTTTCCTTAGGGCTGCTTTACTTTTTATAAATCATGTGTGTAGAAAGTCTTTATGTTTCTGTAATAATTGCTATAACTAGAGCAAAATCGAAGTCATTGTATATATAAAATTAAATTGCATTACATTATGACACATTTTATACTGTATGGATAAAAACAAAGGTTATTATCCTGGAAATAGGTTTTGGTAAAAAAAAGCAGGCACGTCTACCTTTTAAGAATCTATTTATGGAGTGTGAAATAAATGAAATAAATAAAGCTTACAGAGATAAAATGATGTTGTAATGGTGAATAAAAGTTAAATTTAGCTGATCTGATATCTGACTAAAGAATCTAAAGAATCCACTTAATTTTTTCAAGGATGGATGAATAAAGGGTGAGACGTGTAGAGATAAAAAAAGTGTTTGTCTACAAAGCTGCTCATATATAAGCAGATATTTTATAGTGTTTTTATCATTTCCAGAAATGGAAATCAAAATAGTTGTAATCTTCACAAGCATAATTAAAGTGTCAGAGTAAGTATATAAATTAGGATTTGATAAGGGATAATTAGAGGAAAGTTAAAGTATATTATTATCTACGGCCAAGTGGAAATTCTCCCATCAAGGTTTGGTAGACACCTGACCTTCACAACCATATGTGATTATAAAAATCCTATTCCAGATTCATTCTTTCTCTTGTTTTTTTAAACCTGCACTTCTCTGGGAATACTTCCAACTACATTTTAGTGTTTTGCTGTTTTGTAATTTTTTAGCCTTAGGAGAGTGATCAGACACAAGATGTTGGTTAAGAAGTTCTGGGGTGATGTCAATACTACAATTTTATCCAAAGGTGTTTATTGAATTCAAGGTCAGAGGTGTATGCAGGTCACTTGAGTTTTTTCACTCCAACACTGGCAAACCATGTCTTCATGGATCTTACTTTGTGCACAGGGGCTTTGTTGCCACAGTGTTTTAGCCTCATAACCCTATTAATGGGAAATCTTAATATTACAGAACACAAAGACATTCTATAAAATTTTGTGCTTCCAAATTTTCAATGATATTAGCTCACATGTTTCTAATTATTAAACTTATTGTGGGATATAAGGGTTGGAGGTAAATAATCCAAGAAGTGTGTGGTCACTGCTATGAGATTAAGTTTACATGGATTAGCAGCAGGCATCTGGGAAAATGACAGCAAGAAGAGATTTGTAAACACATTTAACTTGCTATTAACAAGGGCATTCCTTTCGTAAAGGAGTAACAATTCTATTTTAATACCTAGATAATTGCAAAAATTTACAATACAATTATTTCTATTGTTTTTTGAAATATGTTTATATAGGAGTGATTTATTCTATTATAAATAATTGAATGTACAGCAAATTATGATGGTTTTATAGGTGTGCTGTCATGAAAGTGCATTTTTATGTTATGAATCATGGGTGGCCTCATATACGGCTACTTGCACCATCCAAAGCCCAAATGAGTGTTGAAAACACTATTTATTTGTGCTTAATAAACAAATGGCTGACGTGCATGCCGTGACATTTTTATTTTATTAGACACACAGGGTATCTAAAATAAAAACCAAATCGTTAATTTTCAGGTCAGTTGCAATATTAAAGTCTCTGCTTAAACATGAAATCTTTGGTCTATAATTGTGGAAAACCCTGCAGGTTTCCAACAACTAAATCTACATACTGGAAACTGTTAAAAACATTATCTTGCCATAAAACCTTTAGTGGGAGGTCATCAAAATGAAGATCAAGCTTTCCCTGTATTCTGTGGCTTAGAAAACCAGACATTTAGGGCAAGTTTTATTGGTCTGTCTCCTGCTGTCAAGAGCTGGTTGGAGCTGCTGACTGATGTGGGGTGCTCCCAGTGGGTAATGATAGATCTGTTTCCCAAAACTTGAAACCTACTGTAATTCAGCACTTTTTAAAGTACATGTTGAGCCATTTATAAAGTTGGAGTTATGCAAGCGATGCAAGTGGAGAAACTTTGCAGAGAGGGTAAACTGGGTAAAAGCAGAAATGATGAAAAGTAAAATGTGGAGGATGTAAGGTGACATATAGTGGAGAAAGTCATTGAAAACACTGAGGTCATTAAAGTGGTAATTAGGAACCTATTTCAATGACATCTAAAGTTTTATCTAAATAAGAAGGTAAATAGGGGCAACACGGTGGCTTAGTGGTTAGCTCGAATTCCGGGCATGGGGCCTTTCTGTGTAGAGTTTGCATGTTCTCCCTGTGCTTGCGTGGGTTTATTCCGGGTACTCCGGTTTCCTCCCACAGTCCAAAAAAAAGGATGTTATGTTAATTGGTGATTCTAAATTGCCTATAGGAGTGTGTGAGTGTGTGTGGCCCTGTGATGGACTGGCAACCTGTCCAGGGTGTACCTCTCCTGCCTTTCGCCCTTTCAGAGACAGCTGGGATAGACTCCAGTAGATCCCCAAATTAGGAAATACGCAGGTATAGAAAATGAATGAATGAATGAATAAATAAATGAATAAGTGACTCAAAGCACTTTTTGTACGTCGCTTTGGACAAGAGCGTCTGCTAAATGCTGTGAATGTAAATGAATGAAAGAAGGAAGGAAATATTCTTTTTTGGATCTGATATTTAGGCATCCGGTTAGGGTTCTACCTGTGCTTGCGTCGGTTTACTCCAGGTTCTCCGGATTCCCCCCCACAGTCCAAAAACATGTATGTTAGATTGCCCATAGGAGTGAGTGTGAGTGTGTGTGTGATCCTATAATGGACTGGCGACCTGTTCAGGGTGTACCCCTCCTGCCTTTCGCCCTTTCAGAGACAGCTGAGCTCCAGCAGATCCCCGTGACCCCGAATTAGGGAATAAGCGGGTATAGAAGATGAATGAATAAATGAATGATATTTAAGTAAGTATTTTACATTGGCTTTTACATTCTAACCATACTTTGAATTTTAGCTTATCATTAGAGCATATAATGCATACAGTCAAGTTACTTATTTTTGGTTTCTTTTTGTTTCATTAACCTTAAGAACAAAAAACAAAATCAACTGCCTAATTCAGGGCTAAATACTTTAGTTTAAAATATTTACAAGTAATACTGTATTAAATAAATGCCCAAACACCTAACCAAGCAGAGTAAAATTATTGTTGATGCTCGTTTTTTGAGAATAGCTCAATAGCGCCGCTGTTTGAGTATTTTGTAAATCAACAATTTTGTGCATGAGGGAATCTATAAAACTCTTTATAACACAGCCCTATGATTCAGTGACCTTTAGAAATAATTGAAATATGTTAATATTAACTACAAAAAAAATAGCTTTTTTGCTATGCTAAAACAGTGACCAAATAAAAAAAATAAAAAAATGTTCTCTAAGTCACTATAGAAAGGAGAAAGGAGGTTTAAGGGCTGTGCTTTTCTTGTCATAAATTGCATTTGTATAAAGTGCATTTGGTATCTGGGCCTTCAGTGGGGACTTACCTGACTGATACACATCTTAATACCACCACTATTACATCACAATTATAAAAACCATCGATACTATACAAAAACGCCATATAACACGGTGTAGGATTACAGACAGAGAGACATATTGAGAATAAAACCCTTTTTTTTTTAAAGCAAGAAACCCCATTAAGACTGCGAACCTCTACACTACAACCACAACTGTACCACATACATCATCTGGAGCAGTTCAGAATCAGTATTTATCTAATAACATGACAAAACATGACATTAAAGATATAAATAAAATAAATAATACATTTAAAGGCTGTAACTCCGCATTACCGGTCGAGGGCACTCTTTCCCAGACTGAGACAAGCTAGTTATCTTCGGGGTTAGCCGACCTCTCCGCACAATGTCTTTTTTCCGTAAAAGTCTGCCTGAAAACGTATTTTTAAGAATGTCTGAGGCCAAGTCAATTTCTCCCCCTGCGTTAGCCATTGTGGATGTAAAAATTCTAATTCACCTGTACAACTGCGTTTTGGTAGCCAAAGTGGACTGTAACAGTTTTACTCTGATTAACCAATCAGAGGACACAAAAAATGCTGAAGTCATCGTACGCCAGCTAGCAGGCCTCCCTGATTGGTTAAAGAAACCGTCTTTAACAATATCAACCAATTAGCAATATGCCACTTTCTATATAATTTAAGTTAAATAGGCAGCACTACTGATTCTTAAGGCCCAGGGCAGATTAAATTACTATGGCAACACATAGAAACTGAAAATCTGATTGGACAAAAAAAATCTAACATTCTCATACACGTACTGGAATCAGTGAAGCGAGAGAAACACTGTGAAACGAAGAGAATAAACTGCTGAGAATAAATTAATACAATTTAATAGAACAAATATTATTAAATGTATCTCAGCTTCTGATATTGTTTAGGCCAGCGGAGAAAACCTTGCTGGCTCTGACTGCACACCACTGCACTTAATTATCATTTGTAGTTATAATGATTTTACTACTGCACATCACGAACTGTGTATAAAAGCGAAAACCTTCTAATGACAATAAAATAAATAACTCTACAGGTTGATACAGCACAGTCAGCAGTCAGGGCATTAATAATATCTAAGTTTGGCTGATGTCAGTTATTTGAGATATGAGAGCCAAAGTCCTAATTTAGTCCTGCAGAAAGAACAGTGGGGTGATATTTGACACCACGCTGCCGCCTGCTGGCCAATTTATGAAATATCTTCAGTTGAACTATTTTTAACAACACCCTACCACTTTACTAGTGTACTTAGTTTTCGATTATAGTCCCTGGTGTTTAGTTTCAATGCGGACAGTAAGTTTAACTGCAAAATCAGTAGATCCAAAACAAAACGAAGCAGAATGAATTAGTGCAACAAAATACACAGCTGCGTTAAGGGTAATAATAGTATTTATATGACAATTAATAAAGTGTTCATTTAGGTTATTTTGTGATAAATTCAGGTATATATATATATATATATATATATATATATATATATATATATATATATATATTATATTATATAGAGTCTAAAATCGGTGTTTTGTAATAAGCTCGTGTCCGACCTTGTTTCTATTCCTGGCAGTTGTCATGTGTTCTGTTCTGGCCATTTGGCTTAGAGGCTCGTGTCCCACAGACCCGCCCCTTTGCCGAGCGGGACGCTGCAGAAACTACGAGCCAAACTTTGAGCACATTTGTATTTGTTATTTTCTTATATATATATATATAAAATTTTTTACGTGTGTTGTAAAGTTTGTCGACTTGAATAAAACTAATTTGTAAACTAAACAATTGATCGAAAAACTTAAAATAAAAATTGAATAACAGTAGATTTATTACGCTTATACAAAAAAAACTTTCTCATTTAAAAAATTAACATAACTAATATGAAAAAAAAAAACGTACACAATGACTCATAGAGAGAATACGACAATGAGATAAAACTTTTATACGAGACATAAACTCATGCGACAAATGACTCGAGAGGAGGACCTGATACGGATAGCGAAAAAGCTGGACAAAATGGTGTCTAGGAATAACACGGTGAGGTATTTATTTTGACGCCTGCTGCACTTTGTTGTTGTTGTTTTTTAAAAACTTTCTCTTTTATCCCTTAATATTAATTAATAACTAATATGAAATGAAAAAGATTGTTTCATTTGGTTTACTCGTGAATGCTTTATTTTTGCAAATGAATTGTTAAAGGATTTGAGGTGTCGCGCTGTGAGGAACACAAATGTGAACAGGTGTTCCTGTACAGGACTGCACAGCTGGCGCAGTGTCTTGTTGCTGCTATTCATGAACACATTTGGAACTTTAAGCTACAACTTGATTACTTAGCATTTTGAGTGTACATCAATAACTTACAGTAGATGTCCTGATCGTGCATAAATGTTTCTTTTTGTTGTTGTTTTTCTTTCGCAAACTTAAGCGTAAATGTTTACACACTTCATTTGGGTCACCGAGACCTTAAAACAAGATGGAGGAATGAACTAGTTAAATAGTAAACATTAGATAAGTCACTGAATTTAAGATAAATTACATTTTGGCTAAAAGGGTTGTAAAATCATGTTTCTCTGTTCTCTTTTTAGGAAGGTGCTCTTGATCTGTTGAGAGAATTGCAAAATTGCAACATGACGCTTAAGTTGCTTCAGGTAAAATAAATACAGCTAGAATGTATTTTAGGAATTTTATTGTCAAATTAGAAATCTGAACAAAATTCTAAAATTTATACATCAGAAACAATATCAGCTGCATCATTACACTCACATTTGCAGCATTTGGCAGACGCCCTTATCCAGAGCGACTTACACTATTCCCTGTTATACAACTGAGCAACTGGGGGTTAAGGGCCTTGCTCAGGACGCAGCAGTGGTGGCTTGGTGGTGCTGGGAATCAAACCCAGGTCTTCAAGTTGGTAGTCAAACATCTTAACCACTGCACTACCCTGCATAGCTGACCCTGCGCTCTGATCCCATTTGGAAGACCAGAAAGACTTGGGTTCAAGCCTCACTGTTGCCAGTCTGCCACTGTTGGGTCCTTGAGCAAGGGTCCTTTCCCCTTCCTGCTCTAGGGGCGCTGCAGCATAGCTGACCCTGTGCTCTAACCCCAAATTTCTAAGCCAGGATATACAAAGAAACAAATTTCTCTGTGCTGTAGAGTATAGGTGACAAATAAAGAGATGTACATTTACTTTATAACTGGGAAAAAAAAGATTTATTTATTTATTTTATTTCAGAACACAAGAATTGGTATGTCTGTCAACGGAATTCGAAAACACTGCATGGATGAGGACGTGGTCTCTTTAGCGAAGATTCTTATCAAAAACTGGAAGAGGTTATTGGGTAGTTATGATCTTATGTCCTACTGTTTATTCCTTGTTTTCATTTGTCTATAAATGTCACATGATATAGAAGGACATTAATAATCCTGCCTGTGTAGAATCTAGCCATTCCCAGAAGGCTGAAAGACCAAATGAGATGAAAAATGGGAGTGGGGACAGTACACAGTCACCTTGTGGACCGTCTTCAGACACAGACACAAAGTAAGTCTAGCGTTAAAGCAGCTTGGTGCATTCTTCAAATAAAAGTGAAACTATTCATCATAGACAATATGGACAGTATATTATTATTGTATTATTATATCATATATATTATTATTATTATATCATAACCTGCAAATTCAAATGCAGAAAGGGTTAAACTGTTTGTCTTGTCAGCCTCAAATCCAATTTAAACACAAAGCACAGGAAAGAGAAACCAGAGACAGTGTTTAAGAAAGAAATACAAGAAAGTGACCACAAAAAGGAAAAACATGTCACTAATCACACAAAGCAAAGGGAAAGGTGAGAGCAAAAGCTTTTGGGTGTATCATCTTGTTTATTCTCTCATGAAACTGAGCCACAAGGCTAAAGAGTTTTTATATATTCTGTTAGGATAACTGTTATGGATTCAAGTGTACCTGCCTCTGCTTTACCCCTTCATTCTCCCACGTCTTCATCAGCGGAGGTGAAGAAAGACAGGTTAGGGCTATAGTGTGTGTTCTCACAGAAGGTGCATGCCATTGACATTTGGTTTCTCTATAATGTTGTTATGTAATAAATACAGAACATACGTGGCCGATAAACTCCAGGACATAGTTATTGTTTAAATGATTGGCTCAGATAAATAATGCTCTTGATATTATGTTTCTTACTGTTTATTATCGCTTACACACTAAGAGCAAAGAGCAAGCAATAAAAAGCCCAATAAACGGAGAAATCCATTTTGACTTTTAAGGGCTATTGCTTTGTTATAGTCTCATTTTACTGCCATGTGTTTTTGAGGTGCTGAATACAAAATTAATTACACAGGACAGAGCCTCCTAAACCCCAGAATTCTTCTCATCTTCATCTTCACCATTCTGTTCCTGCTCACATTCATAAACACCAGCCTGAACCAAAGAAAGACAGGTCAGCATCATTTGGCATAAATGATGAGAAAATCTGTGACAGTGGATTGATGAATGTTTTAGAAATTCTATGCATTACTTTTAGGAAAGCGGCATCGGAAACCTCTCAACCTTCTCAGTCTTATCACTTCTCTTCTCATAAAAGGCCTTCTCTCGAGGTTCCTAAAGAGAGGTCAGAATGTGGCTCTGCATGATGCTTAAAAATGTTGCTAATGTTATCAGGATAAATGAAGTCTGCTTTATCAAAAACAGAATTAAACTGTTTATTTTTACATGTAGAAAAAAGATTCCTGATCAAAATGCCCCATTTCCTCCGTTGCCTCTTCATCTGCACCCTCCTGCTCAGAAGCAATGTGTTTTAGAGATAAAGAAACCAAGGTTGGGGCTTGTTAGGAATTCTGATTTTAAACTCTAGATATATTTTAACCTCACAAAGGCCTGCTATTTTGATTTTGAATAAGTGTCTTACAGTATCTGCCTCTAGTTGCTTTATTTGTGTGTACAGTGTCATATTTGTTTGTTATTAAATATGTCAAAATTCTCTGCATGTTTCTAACCTGTCTTGCTACTGTCAAACTACTGCATGTAGAGCTAATATACTCTTACAAGTTTCTGTTGTTGAAATTTGGTGAAGATTTTATAAAATCCAACATCGTAGAAGCAGTGATGGCATGTATTACCTCTTGTTTAAACATTATAGGAAGTATTGTAGCATGATAAACTAGATGTCCAAGATATGCAGCAAGACAAAATACACAAATCCTCTAGCAAATATAGCACAATTTTACTTGGCATTGCACCAAGAGATCAAGGATTTGTTTTAACATCCTGTTTATTTTTTGTGGCATTGAAAAACACATCCTATATGTAGTAGAGGTTTGTACCACTGGCATTGGTATTTTCCTTAAAAAACAGATTTCCCCATTTAAAAAGATAATACAACAAAATCCTGTGTATTATATAGCTCTTTTGTTCTGCCCATCAGCTTTCAGATGTTTATTGCCAGTACACATCCCTACATAAGCTACATCTACTGGTACCAATGCATGACTATTGAGAACCCTTTAGCAGGATTTAGTCAAGGGTGAAGCTGACAAAGGTACAAAGGGCTAATCCAGATAAATTAAATAAGGATGAGAAAGGCAGACAAACCATGCACCAAGACCCACGAGGCAAGGTATGCACAGTAAAATCAAACTTGATTGCAGATGTAAAACTTTAGTTTTCTAAAAGTAGTTTTAACAAAGACACTAAATTATTTTAGTAGTGACCTCTGGTGGTAAAATCTGGCACTGTCAACTGTGACATTAATTCCTAGACTTGTTTAGTTGCAGTGGAAGTCCTGTATGGGCAAGCAGATTAAATACCTCTCTAAATGCAACGTCCCCCCTACAACCAGTACAAGCAACTATAAATCCTGGTAAATAAAGTTCAGGAGGACTCAGATGCGGTAGAAATAGTTAAAGAATTACCAAATTAAAAAAGAAAAATCACGAACTCCATGTCAATTATCAAATGCTGTTTATCTGTAAAATGTCGTAACTAAATGGTAGGACTGGTTTTATTTGTCTAAATATCTTAAGCAGATTTCTTCCCTCAAAAACTGCAGATTGTATTACGATATGGTCTTACTGCTTACATTTGGCTGGGTATTGACATAAATGGGCAGCTGTTCATTTATTTTTGCCTTTTTCATAAATCACCAGGACATCCCCCTCAATTGTGAAAGTATAAATTTAATTCAATTTTATTTGTATAGCGTTTTTTACAATGGTCTTTGTCACAAAGCAGCTTTACACAATCAAAGAAATTATAAGATGAAAATAAATCAGTTTGTCCCTGATGAGCAAACCGAGGCAACGGTGGCAGGGGAAAACTCCCTGAGACATAATAGGAAGAAACCTTGAGAGGAACCAGACAAAAATGTGTATTTTCTAATTTGCCTAATTTACATAACACTATTTATAAATAAATTAATTAATTAAATTGTGGAGCTTAAGCATTGTAATTGGTAATCTCTATAACACTGTGTTTGAGGAGTAAACCAAACCAGTTTGATTTTGGTTACCAGAATAATGCGTTAATATTCTGTGACTGGTAAACTCTAAGGGTGAAATTGGGACTTTGAAAAGTTTACAATTTAACTCTGTATGTGCCAATCACAGTGGAAGCGCCCTAATTGTTTGGAAATGGAACTGTGTAAACAGTCAGTCTTTCATTAGGTTTGTTTTTTCATAATTTGTTATTAATATTAGCTGTTAACCATGCATTTTGTTCAAGATGCATTTGGTGAAGTACTAAAATGGCTTTAAGATGTGGTTTTCCTATAATTACAAAAAACAATTACATAACCATTTTGCATGGCTTGAAATAGAAGTTGTAGTATTCATAACATGTTTCTTATGTAAGTATACATTTATAGTAATTATTGGTTTTTGTTATTAGGAAAGAGATTATGAATCCCGATGCTCCTCTTCCCCTTCATCCCTCTACTCCTACAAAGCATCCTTCTTTAGACATGCAAAAGACAAAGAAAAAGAAAGCAAAGACAAAGAAAGGTTATGATTGTACTTTAGCATGCTGCAAACCAGAAAAGTTCTAGATCTTATTACAGATTTTTAGATATTTTAGTGATCATCTCACAAAAGCTTTATTACTCCCTGTAATATTTGTAGAAAAGAGATCCCAGCTCCAAAACGAAATGCACAGCAGCTGATATCTGACCATAAGAAATCCAGGTTTGAAGCTCGTAATTTATTCGATTGATTTAACTTGTGCTAAAAATAAATGCTGTATTCTCTCAATAAAGCATGTCTCCAAATGTTTTACAAAAGTGGGAACTACCTGACCTACCTGGAACTGTATATTTTCAATAGGAAAGACAAAACATGTGATAATGATTTCTTTTTAAATTGTGTTTTCTGTTTTTTAAAAATGCAAATAGTCCTCCCATGTCCAAGTAAACCAGCCAAAACAATGTGTACAGACACGAGGAAAGATAGTTCTGAATTTCAGATGTGTGTCAGCATTTATGAAGGACAGAGCATGGACAGTGCATGAACATTATTTTGGCTGTGATTTCTCTACTTGTGTGTGGTTATAGTAGAAAAAATGCCCTTATTTGCCAGGAAATAGTTTTATATATTAATTACTTCCTTATTGCTTTTGCAGAAAGGATTCCTCAGATTTCAGTCAGCAGCTTCAGAAAAAAAGTAGTAACAACACAAAGAAAGAAAGGTGTGGTTAAAAACATCTAGTGAATTATACAGTTTAAACTTGTCCATCTTACATTTTCGTGTATAAGAAAAACTTTTATTACAAACTCTATTGTTTTTTTTCCTTTTCTCTTTTATTTTCAGAAAAGACTCCACAGAATCAAAGTCAGGTCAACGGCAACAAGCAAGTGACCCAAAACCCCAGAGGTTCTGTGCTTTTCTCTTTATTTTAGCCAGTTTATTTTATCTTTAGGGAATGTCTTACTGTTTATGGCTCACTGTAATATAAAACATGCTTTTCACACAGAAGGGACTCTGTAAACTTGAAGTCTGAAAGCTCACCCCAGTCTAAGAAGGTCTCGGAGGAAAGGCAAGAATTATTCGCTCACTTCACTCTACTTGTCACTAATTTACATAAATCTATAATGGATTAAATATGTTTGCTTTCAGGAGAGAATCCCATGGCCCTAAATTGACTCTCCCTGGAACTATACAGAGAAAGGTGTCCACAGACAGTAATGACGGACGGTACACTAAATATCCAGTCCCTTGCTTTCTGTCATACTTTTTGGACTCTAACGTATTTTCTTTAAGCAAATTTAAAAGTAAATGTCACTGTGACTGTGTGTGTAGTAAAATCCAATGACATCCAGTTGCTAGACTTGAGCCATTGCACTCTCGCTTGCTAAATTGAGCTCATCATTTACTCTGTAATTAGTCAATATATTTAATTAAAAGAGTTAGTTTAGATGTGACAGTAATTGCATAGCACGTGATTAGACTGGAATGGTATTTGTAACCAAAACATAAACAAAGTACCTAAGCAGCTAAAGCTGGGTTTGGAAAACAAATTTTGCTGGATTATAATTGCCTTTATAAACCAAAGAAATTTGTTTGTATGCCCAGCTCCACACAGTAGTATTGTATTCCAATGGGCGAAGTAGTGGCTTAGTGGTTAAGTTGTTGGACTGATACTATAAAGACCGGGGTTTGATTCCCAGCAACACCAAGCCACTGTGGGCCCCTGAACAAGGCCCTCAACCCCCTTATTGCTCAGTTGTATAAAACAGATAAGAGCATCAGCCAGATGCTGTAAATGCAAATGTCTCAGAATTGCCAAAAGTGAGACACAATAACAATTTAATGTGATATCTTTTTTTTTTTGTTTTTATCGGAACAGAAAAAGCAAACCTGAGACCCCAAAGACACCCAGCACTCCCACCACTCCTCTGTCTCCTACTTTTAGTCCTGCCAGTGGCCCTCTCTCCCCTCACCTACTCACTGGAGACTCCATCAGGGACAAGTGCATTGAAATGTTATCAGCTGCACTACGCACTGATGGTAGTAAAACACAGTGAACACCAAATGTGTAAACACAAAAAAAAATCACTTAAGCCATTTTGTGGGTATTAACTTGTCATCATTAAGTGTAATCTCCCACCCTCTTTTACTTTTTTTCTTACTTATTTCTTCATTCCTCCATCCCTCCGTCCTCTATTTCTACAGATGACTACAAATACTATGGCACAAACTGTGATTCCATGGCAGCTGAAATTGAGGATCATATCCTTTAAGACCAGTGTAAATAATGTATTCAGTAAATTCCTTTGACAGTGAAGATACCTTCACTATACCGACAAAATTATTAGGATACATGTGGTAAAGAAACTATATGTCAAAATATTGTGTGGATGTGCATAATTGTGGATGTAGCTTGAAACCTTTAGCTTAAAGCTTTTCTCCCTTTTTGTTGTCGAAGTTTGGATCATTCGACTCACAGTGTTGCCCTTAATCCTAAGCAAGTCTTGGAGAAACTGAGTGAAAAAAGTACAGCATATAGACACCAACTTAACAACTGTGTGCTTCCAACTTTCTGGCAATAATTAAAAAAAAAGACATTGTGACCAAGACCGATCAACAGATGAGATATTAAATAAAAATTTGCAGAATCGTCGGTCATTGTAATGCTTCTCCGCTTACATAGATGAAAGCTCTTTAATAAGAAATGTTTTACATTCATTTTTCCTTAACTCACCTTGTCTTCCTAAATATCTACCAGGAGATTAAAGCCACTGATATGAAATATAAAAACAGAGTTCGTAGCCGCATAAGCAACCTGAAAGATCCAAAGAATCCAAATTTGCGCAAAAATGTCCTGGGAGGAGCTATTGAGCTAAGTCGCATAGCCACTATGACTGCTGAGGTTTGTATGAATTCATTTATTCAACACAAAATAAAATATTTTTATTAAACTACTATGCGTGTTAAGGCGCCGGTCCTTACTGGTTTCACTCCTTCACTTCATATCTCTGCCTGTCCTATAAAAATAAAGGCAAAAAATATATATATTTTATCACTGTTATGATAGACTGTGCATTCAGGTAGAGATAGCAAAATATTTGATTCTGGTTGTTCATTTCTCAATACACACAAAAATTTGTATTATAATATTATAATATATTACATCTATATTTAATTAAAATCCCACTAAAATTCAGATATTATTCCAAACTTACGCAATACACAGTATACAATGTTTCCCAAGCGTATTAATAAGTGCTGGCAGTCTTGGTATAATATGGAGTCCTTCTAGACCCACTCTGCTCTCTGTGAGGTAGGAAATGGCCAGTGATGAGCTGAAGCAGCTGAGAAACATTTTGACTCAGGAAGCTATCCGTGAGCACCAGATGGCCAAGACCGGAGGCACAGTGACTGACCTGCTGCAGTGTGGCAAATGCAAGAAAAAGAACTGCACATACAACCAGGTAATACATTGGGTTTTTTTTTGAAAAACAAACAAAACCAACATTTAACATTTTCCTTTTGTACAAGGGTCAACATTGTGTAGAATTTTGAATGTAAACAGTATAACAACAACTGTTAATCTAAATATGTTTTGTGTCTCTTATTTTATGTCTCTCGTAATTTTATGCTGTAAAACAATAAAGAGAATAAATAAAATAAGAACCTCAGTGGAAGAGTAGTAAAAATTTGAAATACATGTAAAGGCACATTTTTAAGAGAAACGTTATACTGCGCAGGTGCAAACTCGGAGTGCTGATGAGCCCATGACCACATTTGTACTGTGCAATGAGTGTGGAAACCGCTGGAAGGTAAAGAATTTCTGTTTCTGTAAACTCTTTCTTATACTGTTACACTTTAAACTTCATGTACTGATAGTTATTTTCTGCCCAAATACTGCAGTACCTTTATTTAATCAATTTTTACATTTATTACACATTTAATTACTAATGTTACTTTTATTTGTAAATAATTATGTATATATTTTTTAGTTTTGCTGATTCCTGATCTACAGAGAACACTTGGGATCTTCTTTTTTTAATATAAAATGTGCTGTAGTGTGATTTTTAAAGAAGCTTGTTTGTATTGGCTTAAGTGAATATTGTTGGTTAAAAAAACAAACAAAAAAAGTTCACATTTTAAAAATTTAATTTTTTATCTTTAATAATTTTATTCGAGTAATTTTTTTCTACCATTCATACATTAACTGTGTGAGTAAAACTGTAAAACAGTAAAACTGTGTGAGTAACCGTTAAAGTAAAATTTACACTAATTTTGGATAATCCACTCATAACTTTTTTTGTAAATTGTGCTGTCATTCAGTGCTAAGCCCAACCATAATATACACTGTTGTATACAGTGCTATAAATCGTGAAGCTAAAAATCTCTACATATGTAAAGAAAATTTTAAGTAAAATAAATAATTCATTTGATTACATATCAGATATTGATTTTTAAGATTCATATTATCATTTCTTTAAACACCGTTTGTATTATTATAAGCTACAGTAAAAAATGTTAATTATGGGGTTTTGCCTATAGTAAATAAATTTGTCTTTATACTGAAGTTAAGAGGCTTTTTGTGATATATATGTATTTATTGAACCATGCTTAATACCACTTCAAGTTATATTGCATGTTGAATAAACACAAAACGTTTTTCAGCTAAAGGCAATATCACGTGTAAGGAATACATCTGTTGCACCCATGACTACCAAAAGACGCAATCCAGGGCTAATAATGCCCCTGTCTCTATATTCAGCCTAAATAAGTACCATGGTCTCTGACTCATTCTTCTTTTCTCCACTAATCTACTGGCTCAGTGTGAAATTAACCTATTTTCTTACTGAACCCTCAGTATTTAGTGTTCAGATAAAATAAAATAAAAAAAACTGCTTTTGCCAAATATTCTTTTAGCTTAATATAATATTGCCAGTTAAACGTGTCTAGTCATATTGCACAAGTATAACCCAGCAGACTGTAATATATTTAAAGCTGTAGTTTGTAACTTTTTTGGTTAAAACATAACTTACAGACTATAGCTATCAAATAAGCACATTTACAAATAAAAGTAATTGTAAATGCCTTTATTTTTGTCACATATACTTTTTAGAGCACAGTGAAATTCTTTTCTTGCATATCCCATCTTAGTAAGTTGAGGTCCCTGGAGCAGGAAAGGTTAAGGTCTTGCTCAAGGACCCAACAGTGGGTGTTTCTGGTCTTTAGATCAACAGCTTGCGTTGTTGGTGCTTGAACCCGGGTCTTTCTGGTCTCCAGGTAAGCAACTCAGTACCTTAACCATTTGAGCCACCACTGCCCCTGCAGTGTGATTGTGATTTCATGTAGGTAAACAGACGCAGGTTAACACAGTGGTGTTAAAAGTTTATGTGGCTTTACCCTATTACAGAGTGCCAGACACAAGAGGGTAAAAACAGGGACAGATAAAGTGATGCACCCATCATGCCTATTGTACAAGCCTGAGGGTGTGGTGTCTCTTTGGGATGTACTGGGGAAGAATTCAGGCAGCAGTGTGACATTCCTGATATCAATACAAGACCTTGCTGAGAATGTGATACAATAAATGTTGTGTCATAGCATAAGCTCATGAAATGTTGCTGAATGTGTGCTATAAAGTGTGCTGATATAGCAATGATAATTATAACTATAAGTTATAGTTGCCAAATTATCCAGAAATAAAAGATGTGTTCTACTAATCCTAATCATCTTCAAATTAACTTGGTTTATGACTACAGACAGAGTCAGAAACCTCTCACTGCTAAGAGAGAGAGAGAGAGAGAGAGAAAGTAGAGCAGCATGCTAATAATGCCAGGGGTCAGAAGCACTAATAAATAAAAGCACACATTCTTATGTGCAGTTTATAGACTTGAAATTAAATACGTGAGCTTATTCCTTACTGACTGCACTGCTATTTCCATATAAACACTTAATAGAATAGATGAGACATTCTGGAGAAAATTGTCAGTTTTCTCTTATAGATATGAGCCTCAAAATTATCCGTCAGTAAATCTAATAAATCCAAGCAATCGAACGCTATTCTCAATTATAGTAAAGCTTTTTCCTACATCCCTATTGAAATAGAACTCCAGACATAAATCATGAGTTAATATTGCAAACGATGAATAATAGCTGTTCTTACTAGACTTCATATGTATGATAATACACTATCATCATAACAAACCTAAATAAATTGTCCCCTGGGATAGTTTCCAGCCCCCTTTTGTGTGATACAAGTGATACAGAGAATAGAGTCATAGATAAACACAGTATGGAAGGCAATAAACTTAAATTCATTTTAAAAATCTGATTGAACAAACATTACTTCAGGAGCATTACCTTCCTGAAAGCAGCCTAAAAAAGCACATAAGTTAGTATTTTATAATACAGTATGTAACATTTTATTGCCATGCAATAAGTGTATATATTAAAATATATAGTACATCATACATTTCATACCTTATCATTGTTTCATAACTTTCTTTGTAAAGTACACACTTACTTTTTTTGTTTTATCCTTCCCTTCATTATTACATAGTTTGAGAACTGTGTGTGACATTGTGTGTGGGTTTGCATTTTGTTTGTAGGATTTGCCGTAATGGTGTAAGAAATTGATTGCTGAGCATTTCCTTTTTTATTGCTTCTGGGACAACAGTGCATTTTCAATTGTAATGTTTTTCCATTTACTAGTGAAATTTCCTTTCCAAGAATCTATTATGCTTGTATTTCTTTTGCAACTTGGCTCATTTAGTCACACCCTTCACCCATCTTCTTTAGGCAATAGATAGATAGATAGATAGATAGAGATAGATAGATAGATAGATAGATAGATAGATAGATAGATAGATAGATAGATAGATAGATAGATAGATAGATAGATAGATAGATAGATAGATAGATAGATAGATAGATAGATAGATAGATAGATAGATAGATAGATAGATTTGCGAGCATGTGCAAGTATTTACAGCATGTAAAGTGTAGTAAGTATACTTGCAAGAGAATATATATTCTATAGACAAATTAGTGTAATAAACATTATAATGTACATTTTAAATAAGGCACTCTCTAACAGTTTACCTCAGTAATTCACCTTTCTCCTCAGCAACGTCTTCATCCAGGTCATAGTCATGGTGGATCAGGTTCACACCCTAAAAAACATAGCAGAAAGTCTGAATGCACCCTGGATGAAAAGAGTAGATATCATCAAGCTTGACATTCGCAAGGTCATATCTGTATGTTAAATATTCTATATTCTAGACAGGCAACAGCGTTATCTGCAACATACTAAATAATCAACACTTCCATTATACAGTAAATTATAAATTGAAAAAATGATAAATTTTTTATTCAAACTGAAGAATTATAATCAATTAGAGCACATCAGTGTACTTGTCAAATTATAAAATGACTAAAATAAGATTAACATAAGCTGCTCTGGATGAGGGTGTTTGTCCAAGGCCGTAATTGTAAGTGTTATTATTGGTGCCAATTAGTGTGACGTTATCCGACAGCACAATGTGTTCTCATCTGAGCTTTCTCATCTAGAAAATTGAAGTGCAGTGTATGTGAATGTTATTGTCACTTTAGGGGTCGTACAGTTGAAGTAAACTAATATTCCTCTCTTCTCGTTTGTTTGAATTCTTGTGCCTTATTATTTGCCAACTGCTGAACCTCATAACAAAAAAAAATGTTCCAAATAGATTGATCAATATAACATACAGAGCTGTCTGATGAAATCCAAACACTTGAGTGGTATTTAGTGTAAATGTGGTATTGATTCAGTTGTCTGTCTGGCAGGGCTGGAAAGCTGCACAATGCACATGCGCTTGTGTACAGGGCTTTTTGGGATCTTTCGCACATGTGCAAAATCTCTGTAGCTAATAAAATAAACAAATAATAAGTTGATAGAGAGAGAGAGCGAGAGAAAGAGACAGACATTTCCCTACTGACAGCAAGCAGGCAGTTTTTGTGTGTTTACGCTGCTGATTAAAAACAGCTGTTTTCCAGAGAAGAAAGAATAAGTTCCTATAGCAAGTGTCATTCATCTCCTTAGCTAATGCTTAGTTTTTTTGCTGGGTAGTACCATCACTGCGAGACTGCTATTCTTTTCTGGAGTTTAATTAGTGAAAAAAATAAACCATTCAGGCATAAATTAATAGGTATAGTAAATAATATATTTAAATAAAATATAATGTAAGATAACAAAACCTAATTAGCATAAGCAAGTGAATAGAACTTGCTTGCAGAATACTACATAAGAAATATTTAGGCAATATTTTCACATAAAACTAATTTTAGAGGATGGTGAGAAGCTAAAAAGCTTACGAAGTGCTTACAGTTGCAAAATGATTAAGTGCGGCATTTAACTTGTCTTTTAACTGTTATGAATTAGAATAATTAATAAAAGAGTGTCTCTATTTAATGTCAAAATACAGAATGCTTTAAAAGGGCTTTAAAGGCAATTAAAAAGGAATTCAGGGCCTGAATTTAATACCATTTCTAATAAGGTGCAAAAAAACTGCTTGTATGTTAGTATCCATGTTTTTTCTGTATCTTACTTTAATGATAATTAAGCAAGGATTTTCTTCAACAGTTACTGATGTATTTTCCTAAACATCCTACTGATGTGCTTTATGGACATTACATTTCTGCCTACAGGTTTTTAACTGTTTTTGCGGTTTATAATGATCATAATGGGATCTAAAAAAAAAAAAAAGACTAAAGTGCACTTTGCTAGCTGTATGTGTTACATTAATCAATAATTGTCCCTTGTGAATTGGTGTATTTTTCTCCAAAAAATAGTTCCAAAATCAGATGATGAACACAAATCTAATGGCATAACTATAATAATCTAATGTTTACAGGTCATCACTGGAAATATCCCTCAATATATGCCACATTTCACTAAACCTTTCACAAAACAATCTACAACAATACAAAAATGGTAAATAGTTTTAGATTAACCATAAAGGCGGTGACAAAATAAAAAAACAAATCAACATAATTATTTTAGTAAAGTGATTAGAGGCACTTGTGCTTTGTGGATAGAGTGCATCATCATAAAGACCAGTGGACCCAAATTAAGCCATCAAATATTCTCCTCACAGAAAACAACGCTCGACAACCAACTAAATGCATCTAATAAAGAAGTATATCAAAAACCTTATTAGGCACGAAGAAACAAAGCAATTATACATTATATGGTTCATCACCCATCATTATCATCAAAAATGAACACATTTTTAAAAGGGACATACTGGTAAACCTGCAGGAGCCTATAAGATAGATATTGTGATCTAAGAGGTCATTCTTGTTTGTTTATTGCTTCCTACAAAGGATAATCATGTTAAGTAACCATAAATGATGTGTATTAGAGACTCATCACTCTCTGTGTCAACATCATGTATTTTCATCCAGCATTCATCATGTATTTTATCAAGCCACTTCTACCCTCTAATGGCATCATTCCTTTACCCAGTGAAGTAGAAGAGATCTCTGGAGGGAATCACAACTCATTCTTTAATGATAAACACAATGATGTACGCTTTCACCAAACCGGTGTTTCAGACAGCAGGTCATCTCGTGTATAATTATTGAGGAAAACCTAAAATAAATAAAATGCACTGACTGTAAATGTGTTGTCATACATTTTCTACTATTATTTATAATAGTATTATGTATTATGTGTAAATATGCAATACAGACGTTAAAATGAGATCTATAAAAGATGGTATATGTTTATTCAGTAAAATCAGTTAAATAAACCATTTCATACAATAGATGCGACTCTGTGTGTCAGAAAGTGCTGTGTAATATTTTGGGTGGCGTGCAAACACTGAACAGACACTAAATGGAAGAACAAAAAAAAAACCTTCCACCCATAACCTATCTTAAATCAAGTTCATGTTATAGATTCCTTATTGTGTTAGAGCAGCATGAAAAAAGGAATATGTAGGATGGGGTTGCTAATTATTTTAATTAGAGCCTTATATTATTAGAATAGAACCAATTGACCAATTGGTCTAGGGCTAATTGATATGATCTGACGCGATCTGTCAGTAACTGCTGTGCACTGACCAGTAATCTGCAACTGCTGGACAATTTTCTTGTTCAGTGCCCTGAAGACAAAAGCTAGTTAAACCATAAGAGTGGCTGAATAAAAATATTGTAAACCGATCCTGCACCTTTAAGATGTAATGTACAACACTAAAACAAATCCAGCTCTTAGAATGAAACAGAAAAAAAGAATTTCGTCTTTGTAGAAAACAGTGGACATTTTTCCTGGCGCGCGCAATAGGAGCTCCTCTAATGCGCGTGCACGTGCAGTTGGCAGTAGCGCACTGGGGCGCGTTAGTGAGGGCGAACACTCTGATACACACTGCAAGCATCTATTCTCACACGCTGGAATTACATCCTCAGGAAAACACTTTATTAACAAGACTTTTGCATTTCAATCTCTTAAGGGCTTAAGCGCCGTGATGGATCCTCCAGCGGTGACTGGGAGCGGGTTTGGTGAACGTTATACTATGGTGGCGTATAATAATAACTTTTCGGACCCAAGCAGGTTTCTGTTTAACAGGAGCGCAGAACAAAACGCAGTCAGCAAGAAAACGTCTTTGATCATCGCCATCCTCCATCACAGCCATTTACTCCGCCATCTGCGTGCTGGGGCTGCTGGGAAACCTGCTGGTTATGTACGGGGGTGGTCAGGTACTGTACAAGTCCTTCCTACAAACAACAGCGATAAGTGAAACGGATCTCTCCATTAAAGAGTATAACAAAAACTTACAACAACAATTGGCAAAGAATTGGAATTATTACAACGTATAGTGGAAGAAAAATGATCAAACATATGCAGAGTGGGAGAAAGAGAGAAGCAGAGAGAGAGAGAGGAGAGAGAGAGAGAGAGAGAGAGAGAGAGAGAGAACAAGAAAGAAAGAAAGTCCCCTACAAAGAGACTGACAGAGAGAGAGAGAGAGAGAGAGAGAGAGAGAGAGAGAGAGAAAGCAAGCAGGAGAAAGCAAGAGAGACCACTGGAAAGGACAGACAAAGAGAAAAATAGAGAAAATGAGAGAGACAGAGACAGAGAGAGAGAGAGACCAAGAGAAGGAGACTTTGACACCACACTGTTTCAAACATTTTCAGAGGAAAGAGACAAAAAGTGAGAAAGAGAAAAAGAGTCCTTTATTTACAGTCCTTTATTTAACCAAGTGACTTTATACATATATGTGTGTAAGGGGGGGGGGGGTTTACAAACAATTACTTTAACAATCAATACTTCACAAAACAATCATCATGCATGGGTTTCTCAGTTAGCTACACTGAATTGTTGTTATTGTGTTGGTTATTTTGGTGTTTCTAAATGATGTTGAAGACATGTGAAGACTGAAATTCAAAGCGATTAGCAATAGCAAACCTAAAGATTAGATCACATGCTATGAGGTATTTTATGAATGGGGCAAATCATCCGTGAATTATTTTTAGACATATGTAATTGAAGTGTTATACAAATACTGACATTTTCAGCCACAGCATAATCACTGTTCGAATAAAATAAATATTAAAGTATAAAAATCATTTGAATATATTTTACGGTTGATAGTTGTAACGGATAACTAATAAACCGTTTCAGCAGAAGGAAACGTGCAAATCAAAAGCAGGCAAAGCAAAATCTCAAAAATGTTTATAAGTAATTGTAACTTAATTGCACATGTTTTCTCAATACAGAGGTTATAAAAAACAAATGTGACCATGGATGAGAGACATTCCTTAAAGCTTTATAATTATAATGATAACACCTATATAAAACTTTTATTGCATTAAATCAATAGATCAATAGATAATGGTTTTTGTTTTGCCATTAGACTCCTACACCACACATCTTTGTCTGACTTTTTGACTGATAATGGTTTTGCTTTGCGAAGACTCCAAGATTCCTACTAGATCATTAGGATATACTCATTACATAAGGACATACTGAGAAGAAGTGTTCTATTAATCAGGTGAAAGTTGTCATTATCGAGGGCATAATTTACCAGTGAACTACAGCAAGACCTCCCCAGTGCTCTTGTGTTATTCATGCATATTAGTAATAAACATTAAACTGTACATATGAAATTTTTATATTAACTGAATGGCCTTAGAAACACTATGCTTTTCTAGATAATGAAGGATATTTAAGAAAGCATCTGTTTCCTCAGTAAAACTACTGTTATTGCTAAAGTTTAGGCCAGGTTTTATATAGCTCAGGTCATCTTTTAACTGCAAGATAAACAAGCATCCCAGATTACAAACTGTTTTACAAAAAGTACAAATAAGATGGACTTGTCTGCATTGTCGGTTATTGCCACAAAGTGTTTTTTTGTACTAACATAATATTACAGTAGACCAAAAAAGCTTTCACACTTTTTGCCTCCATTTTCCAACAATTGTATCTCAACAGATACACGAAGATGAAGACTGCAACCAACATTTACATCTTCAATTTAGCTTTAGCAGATGCTTTGGCTACCAGCACACTTCCATTCCAGAGTGCCAAATATCTGATGAGGACCTGGCCTTTTGGAGAGCTGCTCTGTAAAATAATCATTGCTATTGACTACTACAACATGTTTACCAGTATCTTTACACTGACAATAATGAGTGTGGACCTCTACATTGCTGTGTGCCACCCAGTGAGGGCTCTTAAATTCAGGACGCCTGTCAAAGCAAAGATCATCAACATCTGCATCTGGATCCTGTCATCTGCTATCGGTATTCCAGTCATGATCATTGCTGTAACAAGAGTCACAGACGATGGTGAGTGGTTTTTAAAGACAATCTATATGTGAATTATTTAGCGATAAAATCTTTCATTAATAAATTATAAATGAGAGATAATGTCACTGTAAAGTTTTCTTACCTTGTCCTATATTGTTATAATAAAAAATCTACACACTTAATAAAAAGAAATAAGCACATTCCTAAATTAGGGGTGGCTACCAATTTGATGAGTTAGGCCAGCTTTAGCACGAAGTAAAACTATTGCTACTGAACTTCTCATCTTTCCTCAGGTAAAACCATCTGCATGCTAAAATTTCCGGATCCTGAAAGGTATTATGACAGAGTGACAAAGATCTGTGTGTTCGTTATTGCCTTTGTGGTGCCTGTGTTGGTAATCTCCATCTGCTATGGGCTGATGATTCTGCGGCTAAAAAGCGTACGCTTGCTCTCTGGTTCCAAAGAGAAAGACAAGAACCTGCGCCGCATCACTCGTATGGTGCTGGTAGTAGTGGCAGTCTTTATTATCTGCTGGACACCCATCCATATCTTTATTATAGTCAAGACCTTCATAGAGATTGACCAGAAGAATCCACTTGTGATCATCAGCTGGCACTTGTGCATCGCTCTGGGCTACGTGAACAGCAGCCTAAACCCACTCCTCTATGCTTTTCTGGATGAAAACGTTAAAAGGTGCTTTCGGGAATGTTGCCTGTTTTTTCGCTCTTACATGGAGCAGTGCAGATTTTTTCCAGCCGGCAACACCACCAGGGAACCAGTCTCAGTCTGTGACATGGCCAATTCAATGAAAAAACCCACATGACTAGTCCTGATCCTTGGTTCATCTGGACAACACAATAAACAGGACCCAGAATCTAAGTGCACTCAAATCTCCACTACAGAGTTCTGAGTCACTCCATAGAAAATTAAAAGATAATCACAGTTGAAATTAAATTTACATAATTCAACATGTATAAAATTCTCTCCCAGTGGTATCACTTTGTCAGAATAACGTTTAAATGAGTGACAAACCCAATGTTAAGCCTAAAAATATTGGTGAAAATCAAGCTGGAATTACAGGTCACTTAAAACTCGAAATCATTTCTTACTAAAAGTCATTTCCTAATAATATTCAAACAGTAATAATAATAATAATAATAATAATAGTAATCTTAAACAGCAAAAAGGACACTAAATTAAAAAAAATTATCACCTCAAAAAATGTAAAGTATTTAAACAAGGTTTTGGAGGTTTTTCATGAGACATTGCAGTTCGGCTGTGGTGATTTTTACTCATTCAGGCACTGTGGTTTTAAATTTAGGGCTCTGTGCAAACATCACTTGTTCCCCTCTAACCTTAGCAAACTCTGTGGTCATGTACCTCACAGTGCACAAGAACACTGTTATGCTAGAACCGGTTTGGTCCCACATAAGGGAGTGTTTGTTAGGTAAGCATTCGGATGTCACAGTGCTTTTAGTCATCATCTACACATAATTTCATAGTATAATTAGATTTTTTTCTGCACTACAGAGTCTTCCACACTCACATGCACACACAAAGACCGAAACTATTTATATCTCCAGGACAATTTTCTATCACCAAGATAACAGTGCATATGTGCTAATTAGCCGTGTGTTAATGGGCCAGACTGCAAAAGCATTGTTGCTCCATGGGCCATACCCGGACCGGAAGAAAGAAAATATAGCCACAGTAATAGACAAAAGTCATAATAAGTTGCAGTTATTGACAATTCAACTTTTGTTTACTCCACCTACAGATACGGTTGAAGTTTTGTTATAAACTAACACCTGCCTGCTGATAACGTCATTGTTGAAAACCATGCAAGTATTTCTTTTCAAGTTCAGTGCCGGTAGAAAAATAAAAAAAAGCGAGTGCAGTTCAATATCTATTCTTATGCTGCTTTTTTAGGTAATGTGGCTTTGGAACATGTTTTGCATTGTGACTATTCATTTGTCCTCCTTCTCAAATTATGGACTTTATTATGATGCCTCACTTTTTTACTTATCTGTAAAAAGCACAGTGTTGGCATAAAACATTATTAAAGCATTATTATTGGCTTCATTTGTGGATTTATGAAGTAATAATGAAATGTGTATTGTTTTGATAAACTAATTAAATTATGCAGTTTTATAAAATGGCAAATACGTGACTTTCTGTTATGGCAATGCATCCTGCCTAAGTTGCAAGAATAAATTTTGATAAAATCCACGAGTTAGGATTTTGTCATTACAAAAAAACCATAAAAGCTGAACATTTTTGGATACATTTCAACTTTTAAAATGATGGAGTTTTAAGGAACACCGGACAAAATGCTGATACCTTAGAACCAGGGATTTTTGCCAGCAGTTTTTTAAGGACAGCACCTGAAAATTTTGCAATTAAATGTAGGTTTTGTTAAGATTTCAACACCAAACAATGCAATTTTGACAGACTCAACCTTGTTTATCAAGGTATATGAGAAATAATTGGGATGATGGTAAAGTACTAGAACTGTTAACAGGAGAGAAATTCCTGCCCTGATGGTGTCAACTTTAGTCTTAGTATGGCCAAGTATTTAATTAATAGTTAGTCATTTTTGGACAACAGCGTTAATGTATTTAACATTTAAGCATATTTATTATAAGCATATGTATTGGCTTGATGTTTTTGATTCTGGTTTTTATAATCTTTATAACTTCATGGGTCAAACAAGATAAAAACAGAATAAAAATCATAAATCACTAAGCCACCAATACAAGTGTTAACTGTATTTGCATGGTGAATACTCAACTAGAAAGCAACATAACTAAAGCAATGCTAATTTGCTTTGTATGGTTTACCAGGAATAGGACAGTCACATTAAACATAACACAATGGGAACATCACAACAGTTTGTACCAGCAAATGGCTTAATCCTGCAGCTCTGAGTGATGTTATACAAGAGAGCTCATGTGGGTAAACAGCAGCAGAATGATCAAAAATAAGAGCAATCAAAACAATGGCAAATTCTGCACATCATCCCACAGCCCTTTCCACAACAGAGAAAGACCAAACATCAGCTTAATATAGCAAAATCATACAGGGTTACCAAATGGAATAAAGTCAGGGAAGTCAAAGGATTATTAGGATTTTAAGATAGATTTTATGTTTATTAGGAATTTAAACTAAACGCAAAAGAAAAATAGTTGGCCCAAAAACATTAAAATTCCTTGGTAAATTTAATTTTGGAAATTCTTTTTCTAGCAAAATTTGGCACAAATGAACAATGCCAAGCAAACAAAAATACCCCCAAAACTATACATCACTACTAAGATGTGAAAATCCTGTAATATTAAGTCAGAGGAAATTTGTCAACATGCATTATACACATCGATAACACTCACTCAATTGAGGCATATGAAAAAATTGGAAGACATGACTGGTAGAAACTGTAAAAAATTATAAATGAAAACCAGACACTGACAGAGACCAGCTCTGTATAACAGAAGGGAGGGGAAAAAAGTGGCAGCACAGTGGTTAAGGCGTTGGTTTGCTAATTGCAGATGGGGTTACCACTGTTGGGCACCTGAGCAGGGCACTTAACCCCTTATTGCTCAGTTACATAAAGAAATAAATGCAACTCGCCCTGGATAGGGGAATCTGACAAATTCTGTAAATGTAAAATTATAGTATTTAATTAGGCAGCGGAATCCGGTGAATAAAAATCAAAGACAAGCTCCTCATCTATATTCTGGAGTTTACAATAACCTATTTGAGGTCTTTAAACTATTTACCAACATAGTAATTAAAAAACAAGTTCTCCATAGAATATAATTAAGGATCATACTATAAACACAATTACTTAAACAAGGTCTGCACACCAAAATGCTCTGTTGCCTATTTAGCATTGTTGGAAATTACAGAGATCAGATGTTTTTTGTAGTTGGCCACCAGGAGGCACACCTCTCAGGTGGGATTTTTTCCCCTCCACTCCTCTTTGCAGATCCTCAAGTTATTAAGGTTTCAGGGCTGACATTTGGTAACTTGAATCTCCCGCCACAGATTTTGGAATTAAGATCTGGAGACTGACTAGGCCACCGCAGGACCTTAATGTGCTTCTTCATGAGCTACTTTGTTGCATTTTTTAATTGCCCTGGCAGAAGGAAGGAAGCTCTCACCCAATAGTTGTAGGTGCATTTCCCTGTCTATTGGTCCATTGATACAATGAAGTTGTCCCCATAAAGCATAATGTTTCCAACTCCATTTTGATGGTGGGGATGGTGTTCTCGTTCTTGGTGTATTAGGGGATATATCATTCCTCCTTCCCCTAACAGTTGCCAGTTGAGTTGATTCTACAGAGCTCATTTTTGGTCTCATTTCACCACAACACTTTTACCCAGTTCTCCTCTAAATTATTTAGATGTTCACTGGCAAACTTTTAGCATTTTAGTCCTTCATGGCGAAGTCTGTTACACCAATTGTTTTCTTGAAGTACATGTCCTCAGCTGCCTCACCCTAATTGATGGGGATAAAAATTTTTACTTAATAAAAAAAAAACCTGTTAAACTAAACCAACCATTTAAATGGTGGCAAAGTAAAATCAGCAAGGACAAATACCCAACCCCCCCATGTACTACACCAATGAATCCATTTTCACCCTATTTGTGTTCCTACTTTCTTTAATCCCCAGTTATACAGTAAACTGGGAAATGTAATAATCTTGAAGGAATCTTAAAAAACAAGCAAGTAAATGGATACAGTTTAGGAGGACACAATGTACTCATATTCTGGATGAATTAAATCCAGAAATACATTTCCATTGGTTAAAAATATTTACCAAATCATTAGAAAAATGTATAAGCTTTCTATGTAAATGTCCATGTGCAGCATCAGCACAACAGCCCATTTAGGGCCTTGCATCATGACTTCATAGATCAGCTGAATGCAAACTTGTGATTAATTACATTCTGATGACCATCTGAATACAGAAAATAATAAGCTTGAAAAAACAATTTAGATCGATAATTTTGTACACTCCTCTGCATACACATGATGCCTTGTACTGCAGGGAATTACAAAAATTAATTAATAAATTGATTGTGGGCAACCAATAACTCATCTTACAATTATTTATGATTTAAGACTTTCAAAAGATTTTGCACAATCTTTCCTGAGCAAAAGTAATTAGGGAAATCTCTGTAAATTCATTAGTTTTTATTACACTTCCCACGGGGCAAGTACATCATAGATGCAATCAACAATTGGGGAAAAAAAAAAAAAAAAAAAAAAGTTAAATACTGCAAAAAAAATGACAGCTATACCAAACATTTCTTTTTTTCCCTAAAAATGTAAAGAAACATTGCTGCTGCAGCCACTGTACATGTGTATTGCTCTGGGCCAAAAACAAATTCATTTTTAAAATCCCTTAGCAGAGAAATGTGCTAAAACCTCTTTAAATTATCAGTACATTGCTTACATATGATCACTCAAACCGGCAATTGCTCTACTGATTTGCATAAAAAAATAAAAAGAAGCAAAACACAGTTACTTAAAAAAATAGTCTTTTACCCTGACCTACTGGAGTACACCCAGCAAATGCTTGAGCTAACCACAAAGTAGGAGAAACAGTTAATCAGACAATTGACCATTCCCAACCAACTTTACCTCTTCACACATGGCCAAACTAATTACCTCGATACAATGCAGAAAGTTGAGCAAACCACAGGATTTCCCTAGCATCCCAGTTCTAGCACTAGTTTTACAGTTACCACCAGAACAGTAGTACAGCTCAGCTTTCAGCATTTGGGTTTAATATCAGCTCTCTTGCTTTTCTTTGACCAATAAGACTGTGTGCTGCCCCCCACTGGAGACAGAAATAACGACCCTGTTTTCCAGCTGTTTGCCCACCATCTCCACTGGGCTCCAGGCATCCTCTTCATCTCCTGTGCCCAGCTGCAGGTTAGTACCCATTCCCCAGGCATATACAGAACCTGGTGTACACAAAGAGAGGGGGGAGGACAATATACAGATGCTCAATACATAAGGTTTTATCAGTATGGAGGAAAATACCAGTGACCAATATGGAACACACACACACAATAAATTAATAAATTAGAATAAAATGAACAATTTGGCTTATGTAAATATTTGCATAACACTTAAAATTGATAAATATGGCTGCCAACCTTCTTTAGTAACTGCATAGCTCACAGACGCTCCACAGGCTACCATAGAGGCCCTGGTGATTCCTGTAACTGATGTGGGTTCCTTCTTTTCTGTCACACTTTCCCCCAGGCCCAGACGCCCATACTCAGCACGTCCGAGGCTGTAAACGTGCCCTGCAAGTAAACTCAAATAGTAAGATTTTAAAAAACGCCTTATGTTCTTAGTCATTAAAAACTGTAAATGTGGTGTGCACTTCAAATTACCTTCAGAGTCCAAGCAGACAGTGTGGTGTTGTCCACCAGAGAAGCCGACCCAGGTGGTTGTGGAATTTTTAAAGGCAGTGAGCTTAACAGGAACAAAGCATGTGTTTGTGCCTGAGGTACCTTAAAACAAAAGTAAAATGTTCTTATAAATACAGCTTTGAATTTCTAAGACAAAGTCTTTGACAGAAGAAATACAAAATGCATTTATTAAGACCAATTTAACATATTTGCACTAAACACACAACTAATTTCTTGATGAACGCAGACATTAACCTACCCAGCTGGTGATAGTTGGAGAGACCAAAGCCATATATGTAGCTATCTTTAGATATGGCAAACGTGAAATATGCTCCACAGAAAACATCGGTAAACTGGACCTTCCCTCGAGGTTTTACCATCTGTGGCTCCAGTAACCTCACTTTAGTATAAACAAACAAAAAAACACAAACATTTAGAATCAACTGTCAGCCTAGTGGTAAAAGCATTAGACACCGTTTCATGCTATATAACTTAAAAAGAGGTAGGAGGAAAAACCAGCATGCAACACATACTTAACCCCTTTCTGCCCCCTCGGTTGGTGAAGCACTCTGGTACTCTTCCCAGTTGTCCCTGCTCTCCACAGCCAGAGGTGTAGAGAGTTCCAGTCACAGTTAGCATCACAAGGTGGTCATTTCCTTTATTGTAGAGCAATAAAGCTTTGTTAAAATTAAATAACTTCTACCTTTAGCATATGACAAATAAGTTCAAACCTCACCTGAAGCTATTTTTACCACTGGAGAGTCCAAGTGGACTTTAACAGGTAAGCTACACTTTTTCATTGGCTCAATAAGGCCAATGATGCCATTATTATCCTATGGGAGAAAAAAAAAAAAACAATGGTATTTTTAATGCATTAAAAACCGTAGTGAATAAAAGCTTTAAAAAAAATACTCATGTTTTTACCAAAAATGCAATAGCAAAACTTTAGAGCTCATTAAACCACCCCACCCCCAAAAGCACCCTTTATGTACCCGTGTAGTGTTTTTTTGTATTATCTATTTATTCGTATTTTTTATTTGCACTGTTAGTCTTGGACTGTTTGCACAAGGATGCACTTTATCTGGCTAGGACAATTTAATACTCCAGTCCATTGCTGTGTTGATTTTGTTATTTTAGATGCGTTTCTTTATGTAGTACTTTGTTCCTGGGAGAAGAGAAAAAAAAAATTGGACTCATTTACACTGCAGATTCAGATTGTGAATGTTGATTCCGCATTATATTTAAAGGCGGGCAAAAACTGCTCTCATTAGGCGAAGGAAACAAACAAAAATGGACGAGAGAAGTGTCTGTGTTGCAGCCTGGGCAAACGTAGCATTGATCGCTAAGTTATAAAAACCTATTTTTTATTAATAGTCAGTTTTGTCTGTAAACAAAAATTAACCTAAGTAAACAAAATGTATAACTATCAAATTACACAGTTGAGCTAAGCTGTTGGTGTCCATCGAAGTTGACATCAGACAGCACCATCACTTATTCAGTGATGTTCTGTTACATTGCAGACGCTAACTGATTCGTATTAGATGTATTCTCACATATGGATGAGGCCTGAAACCGATCTAAAAATAATGAAATCCATGTGCTTTTTTTCCTCGCTTACATGGTCGTTGATTAGATCTGAGCTCTGCCACATTGGAAGGGAAAAAAAAAAAAAAAAAAGAAAAATCGCAATTGGGTCACTTGATGCATGCAGTGTAAATAGGGCCTTTGTTTCATTTTATTGTGCTCTGCGTCTGATATATATGGTCGAAATGAGACGTTCTTGACTTAATTTTATCTATTGTTATCGATTTTCAACTACTGTGAATAACTAAAAAACTAAAATGGTATCTAAACATGAAGACTGGATTAAATTAACAGTTACAGTTCAAAGTACGAAGTCCTTTTAACTACAAATTTTAATGAAAGGTCTTTTAGCGAGGAAAAAAATACCGTATTGACACCAGAACTGGGCATTTATCACATAAAAAGATTTTACAATGATTTTGTATTTGATTGACAATACCACATAATCTTAATTTAAGGACTGCTTACCCTGAAACATCCCCAGATGAAAACAGTTCCATCCTCTGTGAGTGCAGCAGTGTGGCTGTCACCTGCACTGACCTGCACTACCTTCTCCGCTAACTCCACTTTTCCTGGCACCATCTCAGAACCCTCCTCCGAGGTATCCCTGCCCAGAGCGCCCTCATCATTGCAGCCAAATGTATAGATCTGCAACAGCAAACATTTTTTTTTTAAAAAAGGTCTCAAAGATAAGCATGATGACAAACGTTTTACAGAATCATACCGTGCCTGTGTCACTGAGACACACTGTGTGCATGCCCCCGGCAACAGCCTGCACAATGGCCTCAGGAAGAGTCACCAACGCAGGCTTTTTCCTCTCCAGCACATCTTCACCCAGGCCTAGTTGACCCACATCTCCCTGCCCAAGAACAAGCACCAGTCCCTTCTCCTGACTGTGACTTCTGTGAGAGACTACATTCACACACAGGAAAGAATTTGAACCAGTTCTTGTTATGAACAAAGCAAAACTAAAACCGTACATTTAAAAGGTTCCTAAATAAGTTGCTTAATATATTCTTACTTTACCTTTCACTTTTTTCTGTGCAGAGTCCTCGATCTCACTTTTTCTCTTCTTTGCAGTTTTTTTTGCAGCCATTGCAGCTCAAAACTCTAGAAAGGTTCAGAAAATAAACACACATGGGTCAAACACAAACCAGCCATAAACAAGACTTTAATATTGTTATAAATGTTACACTAAAATATATTAAACGCAAGTTTAAATAAATAAATAAATAATTCTTGATTGGCTAGAAATTCTCCCCCCGCAGAATGGATCAGTGTAACATTCCGTTAGTTTTGCAGGTCAGTGACCGGAAGTGGAGAAAGTTACCGCGGACAGGAGAGGCGGTTAGAACTTTAAGAGCGAGAGGGTAAGTGGGAATAACAAAATATATATAATAAAACGCAGCTACTTCATCGGAGCCGAAAATATGACACACACACAAAAAAAGAATGTGGACAAATTTCCCCTTTACTTGAAACTGCTTAGGGCCCCAAATTACCAAATCCGTCCTGGGGTGTAAGGGAAGAAAGGGATTCAAGTTCAGTGGACCGACACACACACACACACCTCAGCCGCGTGTAGTTATGCAAACTGTTTTAAGACATTTACAAACTTGAGTGTTTTTTCTCAAGTTTCGTTCTTAGCATTCTACTCGCTCACACAGACGCGCGCGCATTTACAAACTTGGTAACCAATGAAAACCCGGAACTCTGTCCATTTTTAAACTGTCATTCGCACGAGCTCATACATAAACGTGTCCGAACCTCGAGCTCCACGCGGCACAGCCTCACATTAAAGCTGAAATGTTAAGAGTTTACAGCAAACACACACTGCTACCGTTAACTGATTCCCTAACTAACCCTTACCAAGATATGACTGTTGCACAACAACACCAAAAAACGACATGTAACTTCAGCAACAGTTATCTTGCACCGAGTTACAAATCCAAACAGCCCTCGCGCTGTATTTTTTTTTTTTCAATGAACAATTCTAAATATTCAAGTAGTAAGCTAGCCGGCTAACTAGCGTGTATACATTCTAAACGTAAAAACTGAACTACATTTTTTGATTTTCTGCATAGCAGTGGAGGTTAGCATGATCTCTTACCTTCGAAATAAGATTTAATAAAATGTCTCGAGGCCGTGAGGTGACTTGAAGTTTCGTTGCGCTACTTTGGGAAAACACACGCGCTCGGCGCCTTTTTCCTCTTCATTTATTCCCATAACTGTATGCAGGCTTAAAAAGTATATTCTGCCACCTGGCGCTGCGGAGGAGAATTACCAGCGTTTACCTTTGCTTTCACAGTAAAGAATCAGACCCTGATCTCGGGTAAAAAGAAAGAGGGAGAAATCTGAGAACATTCAGTATTAATTGTATTTTAAGTTAATTTTAATTAAATTCGAATTCTGATATTCTGGAATATAATTTTTGACATCAAAATTCTAACCAATTGATAGGTTGTGTAACAGGGTGGGTGGGGACTGGAGGTGGCAGTAGGCAGGATTTATCACCAGCAGATTGATTTGATTACTGCTATCCGATTTTTTAATTTTTTTATTTAATTCATTACAGTATTTCTTTTCGACCACTAAGAATGAAAATACACACACAGGTGCACAACGCCCCTGAGTTCCATAAACACATAACCCTGGTTTTGGAGTATTTACCAGTTTTAGGCTTTTTTTTTAGTTTTTCATGTACCCTTGAAACCTAATTAAACTAATCAGATAATTATCATCCCTTCTTTTCATTGGATAAATTAGTGCAAAGTGAAAAATACAGTGAGAATATTTATACACAGCCAGAATATTACTCTGTGCTACTAGTCTACCTGTTCAAATATATTATTAATTCAGTTAATTATGTGCACAGTATGAAAACATCATGTTTTATATTGCTGCATGTAGCATAGAAATGTAAATATGACAAAATCTTAAATGTAGTCTACAGTGTTGATACTGTTATTTACAAATAATCCAGAGACTATAGTGTAAAAGCGTACTAACCCATTGATCCTCAGAAAACTACGTTGTTGAATTGTGGGAGAAGACCCTTGCAGACGCTGGAAGAATCATTATTCTATTTGCAAGAGGCTACATACCCTGCTGGGCAAGTGGGTATTGATCCGGTGTGATACCCCAAACACTCCAGGTGCCTCTCTCATAAGCATTACAGCTGATATCATCACAAATATCCCAGTCACAATGAATGGTCTTTCACACTTGGTTGAGGATAATAATGACCTCAAAAATATTGATTAAATCATAGTTTGGGGAAAAAAACGATGATGTAAAGGGTGTGTGTGTGTGTGTATATAGGTGATAAATTTTATTTACTAGCTTATGGGTTTAGACTGATTCTGCAATTTCGATATGATTTCCACTTGTGCTATTTGATACTGCTGTTAAGCTAAAAGATTCTCTTTTTTTTGTTATAAATCCATCATGATGGATGATGATCTATCAGACGCTTTTACCCAGAACGATGTACATAAGTACTTTTGGTCTTAACTTCCAACAGCTGAATACTGGTGCACTTGATTAAACAAAGTGTAACACACAAGCTGTTGAAAAGCGCAGATAGATAGAAAAAAAGTCTTTCTATGTCAAGGGCCCAGTATTTGAGGGAGCGTCCTGACATTAATAGGAAGTTCATTCCACCATCTTGGTGCCAGAAAAGAGGAACGTCTTGAGGCAGACCTACCTTGTGTCTTAGGGGAGGATAGAACCAGTTGAGTGGTGCTTGTGGATTTTTTTGGACATTGTTACTAAGAAAAACTGAAGTTAGACCAGGGACTGTTTGTAAGTATTTAATTTAGATTTATAGGCAACATCTAAAAAGAAATATACCATCGGTTTCTAAACCTTTACACAAAAGAAAAAACAAAAACAAAAAGAGCTTTAAAGAATTGAATAAAACACTAATATTTTGTGTTTAAAAAATAGTAACCTATATTACTTTTATATTTAAAATACAATTCCGAATAAATGAAAGGCAAAATATACACAACAGTTATATCTAAATAATAGAGCTGTACAGCAGGGCATGTTACATTATTCTACTGACATTCAAAAGAATGTAATTCCACTGGCAATAATTACATCATTAGAAATGTTAAAACTTTATTTATAATGCTGTATCAATACTTGGCCTGTTCACTCTGGCTTAAATATTATTCATTCATATTATGTAGAATTATCTAACAAGTATGCAGTCCTAACTTTCAGAATATGATTTTAATATTGTACGTTAATTAAAATGGTTCAGCCCTTTGTAGTAAAAGGGATTAAAACCTAAAATCATGATAAGAAATAAAAAATTAAATAAAAAAGGAAAGGTCATTTTTAACTCTTTCCTATTTCTAATAACAAGCTGCAATGGATGGACAAATGTAAGCAAGACAAACAAACCTGACCATTTCACATAAATGTAACAATGCTTCATAAAACCTTGTGCTTTTCAGTTTCTAATGATACAATTTTAAAGTTTTAGCCTAAGAGAAAATTACAACACTGTACACACACACTTTCTCCTGTTTGTCCATGCAAAGTCCATCTGTACACCACTCTGCTCAGCCCATCAGAATCAAACAATTATTTATCACTTTATACTATTATTAGTTACAGTTTATACTTTTCCTGAACAGAAAAGAAGTTGAAACATTAAGTAGATTAGTCTCTCTTGACCTCTTTTCCCCTTTGGAGGGCAGAACCGTGCTGCTGAAGGGGATCTCGGTTCCTGAGAGATGTTCTCCTGATGGCACATGCACACACCAAGCATCCGTTTTTGAGGCTCCTTCATTAGTGCTTTGATTGGCACATGTTCGTCTCCCTCCAACATCAGGGAGAAATACTGTATTCTTCATTTCTCATCCATTTCATTGGTCATATTTACACAGGGACACATGAGTGAGGAAAAAGTCTCCATTTGTTTCAGGTGTCTGTATAGTACATTCACTGAGGGCAAGTTTGTCAGGGAGCACAAACACCCTGAAGCTCCTATGCTGAACACGCACGCACGCACGCACGCAGGCAGACGCAGACACACACACACACATACGTACACGCAGACAGGCACGCACACAGACACGCAGGCACGCACACAAACACACACTTTTTTCTCCCTGTTACCGGTGCTCAAGTGCTTCATTTTTCAGTCAGTCAAAGATGTTATGGACGGTGAAACCTGGGGGAGAATAGAAGAAATATCTAAAACCCATAGCGTAACTAGGCAACACAAATGACATCATGCATATTGTTTACCTTGTATACATTCTACTTTCTTCATGTACTTCCATCTCAGAACTTTTAAACTCATTCAGTTCCTTTCGTATTGCAGCCTGGACGAGAGAGCAATATGTTTATTATAAGGGGAAACAGAAGACACGAGATGGTAAAAAGCTAAAATAACTAGTGGTTTTACCTTATCAGCAGGTGTGAGTTTAGTCCATGGTTTGTCAGCCCGACGGTCGTAATCCTGAGCGTGAGTGACCTCTACATACTCATGGAAACGCAGGATCTTTCTGGCCTGTAACTCAGCCACGGTGGGTCTCTGACTCAACTAAAGAGAGACAATGAGAACTACTTTTTTAGAAAACACCGCTCTAGCTGATATGTAACAACCAAACAGTAAATGAGTAAGAGTAAAAGTTTTGGATGGGAACAAATGGGTAAACATTTAGTGCTAATGTGTGAACATAATCCAGTAAATTAAACTGGAAAATGTGTCAGACCACCAAGTGAGGTGCCTAATGAAAGAAAAACACTTGGTGATTTTTTTTTGATAAATTATGAGAAACACAACACTATTTTGGTTTATTAATAAAAGCGGCTTTAATTACAGAGCTCTCAAAATAATTGATTGCACAAGTTGATTAACGTTCTATAACAGCACAACTTTAGCATTGATATATTTTGTTATGTTTTGTTGCTGGATGCAATTTATAATTTTCTATAATGTAAGTCATTACACATTCTTCTTCTTTTGACGTTTAATGTAACTAAACGGATGGCGAGAAAATAACAACTAAAAAATAATTAATATGTGGTACAAGAAGAATTAATCCGTTTTAGGGCTGTACGATATTGGGAAAAAAATTACATTGCAATATTTCTTTTTTAAAAAAGCACCAGATTACTTAAATAGTTCTATTTGGAAAGAATTTGTTATTTTAGAATGACTGGGGTGATTTTGTAATGGAGGGGATCTGTATAAAATATAACACAGAAAGGAAATATTGCAAATGTGCAAATATTAAACTTTTACTCGATTATTAAACTTTGCAATTAATAAACAAATCCAGTGTTCTAAACTGTGATGCAGTCGACTATAATCCCCACATAACACTGCACATCCTGTAAGGTATGAAGTTTTACCTTTCTGGTGAGTCTGCGTTTAATCTCCCGAACTTCTGCCTGTCGATCAGCTTCATTTTTGGCTGAAAAAAAAAGACGGAATAATAATAAAAAGAAGATCTAAACCAAAAAAAAAACCTTTAACATTGCACCGACAACCTAAAGAACTTCCAAGCCAGTATTTATGCAGAACATTTAAGCACATCTGCCGCTGGTGAACTTATCCACAAAAAGTGCAGGTTTTTATTCCAACTAACCAAACCCATGATCGAATGATTAAACGGATAAAATAAGATGAGGCTCCTGCTTAAGTGGAATAAAAAACCTGCACCAGGGCCTCGGTGGATAGGACCAGACGATAAAACGATCCGGCTTGCTCTGTACTGTGACTGTGTGTCAGCGCAAACAGTACAAACAGGGAGTAAAGCAGAACAGCAGGTGTGTAAGTGTAGGTGTGAAAAATCTGCTGCATGCATGTTTCCTTTTGCATGTTTAATATAAAGAGGATGTTTAAAGCACATTAGAACATTAGGCTGGCAATAGCAGGATAGAAGGAAATTGCTTACGCTGTAGGATGTTTCTCTGTTCCAGCTCCTCAGCAGTGGGCCTCTGGCTCAGTCGCCTTTAGACAAAAAGGCACATTACCATAACAAAATTATTTGAAGGGACAATTATTCTCTTTCGCAGATTATTCGTGTAAATAAATTAAATCTGCCTCCTGCTAGTTTCTGAAGTCTGCATTTAGACACGCAGGCAGTTATTAACAAGTGTGTGTTAGTGTGTGTAAGAAAGAGAGCACGAGGACAGGCCAGTACCGTGTAAGTGCTGTGCCAATCTGTGTGCGGATGGCCTCCCACTGTTCCCTGCTCTGCCATGACAGACCTGTGTACTCAAATCGGGTCTGCCTCTCAGGAGCCTGTCTGTCTGGAGCTGAAGGCCGACTGCTCAGCTTCAAAGCCAAGGTGTCTTTCCTCTTCACCCTGCTGGCCAGACTACCTGCGCATGTGTACACAAATACATACAGTTAACAGCAGTTTTTGAATTTCACAAATCATACAGTTATATAGATGCAGGACCATATTTAAACTTTATGGCATCCTAGGCGAGCTTACTATTGTCCTTTCCACTGGCAATGCTTCACTCCGCACACTATACGAACCTAGCCCTCTGCATCTTTATTTCTATTCCTAACAGCAGCAGACACTATCAGGGAGAATACTCAGATAATCAGAAGTAGCCAAATTATATATGTCAAAATAGCATAATAACAAAGAAATAATAACAAATGAGTATTGTTCTAAAATAATACTCTCTGTGGGGAAGGGGCACCCTAGACTACCGCCTAGTTTGCCTGTGCCTAGAAACAAGATTTTATGGATGTATGCACTCTATCTAACCAAATGTGGCCATCCTGCCAGCACACCTATAGGTGTGTCTTCTATAAACTGTTGCCACAAGGTTCGAAGCACATAATTGTGCAGTATGTCTTTGAATGCTGATCCCTTCACTGGAACCCAAGAGACCCAAACACATATTCCAGCATGACACTTTCTCTGTGCACAAAACCACTACACTCTACTATAACATAATATATTAGGGTGTGAAGTGCCCTGTAAACAGCTCTGACCTCAACACCACTGACCTGGAGCCTGGACCTCCTCACTTACCATTATAAACTTATCATTTCATAAATAAACTGAATGAATGAATTTTAATAGCCATGTTCCACAACCTAATAAACAGCCTTTCTTGAAGCGTATACAGAGACCTTTATGCAGAGTGACTAACGTTTATAAACTAAGGGCCATGCTCAGGGGCCAAGTGGTGGCAGCTTAGTGCTGGGAATTGAACCCACAATATTTCTATTAGCTGTCCAACACCTTAATCACTGAACTACCACTTACCACTACACCAGACACACAATCTGAAATTTACACAGACACTGTATACATACTTGGTGGACTGTCGTCTTCTTCATCCGATTCCTCCTCTTTGTACAGCACAGGGCCATCCGAATCGCTCTCATCAGCCTGCTGATCTTCCTCTCTTTCCTCATCCTCACTGCTGTCTGATCCCTCTGGCATGATTCGGATGTTCACGTCACCTACTAGGCACCTGCGGCTGCGAGGCTCCAGCTCTGGTTGAGTCTGAGGCGGAGGAAGGTGTTCAGGAGGTGGCTCATCTTCCTCCTCCTCCTCTTCTTCTTCCTCCTCCTCCTCTTCTTCTTCTTCTTCTTCCTCCTCTTCCTCTTCTTCGTCAGAGTAGTCATCTTCAGCCCTGAGAGGATAGTATTGAAGAGGAATATATGTACATAAATACAACTGTATAAAATTCACATCAGGCACCAAAAATAGATTTATCATTATAAAAAATTCATATGAATTTTATATGTATTTAACAAATAATCTTGATGTTACCACAGCTTTGAAAATGATCCATCAAGCTATTTTAATTATTTAAAATCACATAGCTTGATTTTATGACCACACACTGTATTTTGGTTTAAAGATATTTTTAAAAGGCGTCTCAAGTGTCAGTGCCTTATATATTAGCTGAACATTAAAATTTCTTCACAATAGTGTAATGATTATTGATTAGCTCAGTTCTGTATATATAATGAAAAACATTAGAAGCAAAACATTTCTGAGCCTGGGCACGCACATTTTTAAAGGCTGGATGGTGACTGGCAGTGGGCGAGATCCATGGTATTCCGGAGGGGTTTCAAACAGCAGAGTGTGGGCTCGATGGGAAGCATCCAGGTGAGGGAGGGCAGCTCCGGGGCTAATCAGTGCCCGCTGGATCATGATGTGCAGGGGCACTGGAGCTTGACGTGTAGGCAGCTCTTCCTGTGGGCTCGGAGGGTCGAAATGGACGGGTAATGGGTCAGGAAGAGGATGAGGGTAGGAGTGTTGGTGGAGGAGCTGGTGAGGATGTCCTCCAGGAGGGGAAGGAGGGATGTGTGTTGGAAGAGGTGGGGAAGGTGGAGGTGGGGGCAGTGGGAACCCTCCTGGGATGTTTGCCCTATCCTCAGGAGAGAGTATCGAGGGCAGAGATGAGATGGAAAAAGCGGGGTTCTCAGTGTGGCGCTTTGTGACTGGCGTAGTTCTCTTGGGAGGCATAGGTGGCGATGGCTTGGCTGGAGCTGGGTTGGCACTTCCTACAACCTGTGTAAGTTCAGCTGGAGAAAACAGAGAATAATCAGTCATGATAAATGATGTGATGTAGACAAAGTTTTTACAGCCAATTTTGGTTTCTTATCTATACTTAAAGGCATATTTACACAAAATTAAGGTTAGTGCAACATTAAAATCACCAGCCATTACAAGACCTTGTGCTTTTATATCATAACATCAACCATGAATGACCTGTCAGAAGGATACGCATGTAAAGCATTAACACTACATTATATTCTAATATCACATGCTTAGAAACATAGATGTAGGTTTTCATGTAGATGAAAAACATCTACATCATTCATAGTTTGTCACATACTGTACATGTCCACATGGCAGGACAAACTGCATGTTGACCTGCCACAGGTATAGCACAAGCCAAAAGCTGCTCCATGTACAGATGACTAAAGAACAGCTGCCAAACACAGAAAGCCACAGCCAGAGATACCAGGCATAATGGAGTAACTGCATGCACACATTTAGAAATCTTGTTTCACTGAAAAACCTAGGGGTAGTATTTTATTATTTCACTTCTCAGCTCAAATTCATCTGCCAGCTTTTAGTTGCATGCGGTTTCAATTCGTTTTTTTTTTTTTGGTTGAAAAACAAATTTTTCACAATTGAACAGTCATATAAAACATGTGCTTTAACATGAGGCAGAGACATAATATAATATACAATATACTAGTAGCTAGATAGATATATAGAGAGAGTGAGAGAGAGAGAGAGAGAGAGAGAGAGTTTATGCCACTCCATGTTAGTCCAGCATCCGAGCCAGGGCATTTCCAAGAGCATATGGTGGCAAGGGTGAAGAAAAAAAATGCCAGCACAAATAAAGCAGATGGAAACGTTAAAGAAAAGAGGCAGGATTGCTGTAGTTCCAGGCATGGCCTTGCTGTTACCTGTGCGCCCACCTCCTGCCCGACGGCATAAGTAAACGGGCAGGGAAAGGTAGACATCATAGTCAGCCTCACGCTTCCAGCAGGACCAGTAGAGGGGGAAAGGGTCAACCCCTCGAAGGGTGGAAGCTGACAGGAGTAAGAAACCATCCCAAAGGTATCACACATAAATATGACCAAACCATCCATTGAAACTGTACAGTTTGCCAATGTGAAGCTTAAAGAGAAGTGTAAGCGGAACCCTAAATTGTTTCTAAAGCTAGCTAACATTAGCTGAGAAAAAAAAACTTTACTCTGGAAAGTGTATCTGGCCATGCTGCTAAAAGCAGGCAACCACAGCAACCTCATCTCTTATGAGCACACAATGCTTTACATCACCTGCAGGAGGCAGCGTGTAGACGTTGGTGATCTACTTTTTAAATGCCATCATAAAGCAGTCAATCAAGCAATATTCTACATTAAAACCACAGTAATATAAATAAAAAAACTTTTTTTGGTTGGTTTTAAAAGTTAAGAATTCTTTTGAATAAGTGTACAAATTTAGTCTATAAACTATAATCAAAACTACTAAAATACCAATATGAATCTAACCAATTAGTTCGATAAGATCTATCTAAGACCGTTAGTTATCTAAGAAGCCTAAATTCTCAAATCCTTCTAAATCTTGCATCTTTCTCATAGCTAGATTATGCATGTTTCCACTTTAATACGAGTGCACAGAACGAGCTAAAGAATGCGCATGTGACAATCATTAGCAGTTTGGTTATGCAAGTTGCACATTTAACACTAATTCTGTAAAGGTTTTACATGGAACTTTGAGGCTCAGCTCTTATTTAACCTACAAAGACTTTTAGCATAAAATTAAAGAAAAAAAAAAATCCTTATCCAGCACAATAACGGAGGAAAACAACGACTACTGCAAGACTGCAGCTGACTGCTGACTGCCAAGCCTGGAGTCATTAAAGATAATGCTGCACAAGAGGAGAAGGATGCCAAGGAACAAATGTTCTGGAGACTCATTTAAAATGCTTTCCTACACATACAAAAAACCTTGAACATGCTGAGACAAAGATAAATGTGCTTCTTATTCCAACACTTTTAGACAACAAGAATGAAAGCGTGTAATGTCTGTTTTTGGGCTTATATAAAAAAAAAGGAAGAAGCAGAAGTGAGCACTCACCCATCATGGCAGCGTTGGTGGTGCGGTTGACTGGTTTGGGTGGTGGGAGCGGGGGCTGTCTAGCAGGCTGTGCCGGAACTAGTCCTTGGGTGGAGGACTGGATGGACGAGGATGCCAAGGGCATGCTGGCCACAGCAGACGAGGCTGACCGCAGGGTCTTCGCGGCAGCGTTGGAGGCAGAGGACGATGGAGAGTTGGAGGGGACAGAGGAGGAGTAGGTTGCAGGGATGTGGATGGGTGTGTGGGGCAAGGCCTCAGTGCCAGGCTCTGAAGCAGAGCTCATCAGCCATTTGGGGGCCATGATGGTTTGCTTAGGGGGCAGAGGCTCTCGCAGGGTGTCCCTCAGGGACTCAGGGTCCGGAATATAGCGACTGCTGTCAGATTCTAATAAAAATACAAATAAATTTTTTTTTAAAAAGCCTATTTTTTATACATCAAAAGATTTTGTTCTTTGTAGTCTGGTAAATTAATGATAAATAATATGCAAAATTATTAAAATACATGCACACACAGTTAAGAGTTTAGGATATTTATCTTATCTAATAGCTAACTGTGCTATTATATGTGCTGCATAATTATTTTTATGCTACTCATTTGCACATTTGCACACTAATCAGCTTACCGACTGCTGTGGAAAATGAAGTTATAGAAATAAAGAGACCGTTTCTCTAGTTTTGTGTATATTGACTATTTACTATTTATTTTAAAATGCAATTGGGAAAAACAAGGGTTTTCCCTCGTTATTCATGCTAGTAGGAAATTACATTAATTTTCATTATTTTCTGCCTAAAACAAAATTTAAATTTAATTATAAAAACAGAAATAACAATTAAATGTAATATTTTTTTTTTTTTTAGCATAGATTAAGATAAAAGGTCTAAATCCTGTTCTGCAAGATCTGATTAAAAAATAAGACAGATACCGAAATGAATTTTGGATAAAAATATTCTTATACTGCAGCACCTGAAAAAGTATGTTTTTTTTTTAAATGTCCTCTTTTACAGTCACCTACTTGCTATATTTAAAAAAAAAGGCACACATGGTATTAGTACATCAGGCACTAACAGCAGAACTCCAAAATGTACCCTCTTATAGCTAGCCCATAATTGCTAAGGTGGCTGTGGGTCGTTCAAATTCTTTAGTATTATTTCCATTCATCTAAAATAATAAAAAAAAATACAACAATAATATATGGCAGTTTTGGCAATAATCATTATTTTAAAGTCTAAAATCTTTAAACGTTATTATTGTATCGACTGTTTCCACTTGCATTGATTCTAAAGGATTGAACATATTCAATGGAAAAGAAAAGAACACTGCTACAAAGCTGCCCTCTCCCTCTGCTTATTCCTAAATAAGAATCTTAGCTAGAGCAGGACCCGAGGGAGCAGTGCCACTCTTCACTTCACTTTAGCATGGCCAAAAGTAAAAGACAGAAAAGGAAGGAAACAATGGTGAGCCAAAACAAAGAAAAGGAAGTCAAAGAGCTAGAAGGAAAAGGAGAAATGTAGCCCAGCTTACCTCTTCTTCCTCTGCCCTCATCGGTGGATGAGTGTCGCGGAAGGCTGGGCTTCCAGTCGGCCTCAGGTCGAGTTCTTCTGCCGTCCTCTGACGGGGCTTTGATCAGACCGGCTTTTCTATCCATGTCTGTGTGTATTCTGCCTCCATGCTTCATTTCCTCGCCCTGCCAGCCCACACTCGGCTTCCACTCATCTACTGCAGCACGTCCACCTCTCCAGCACTCATCCTGGCTAGACACTGTACGCTGTTCTGCATCAGAAAGGTCACGACCCCGGCGCTCCGGATTGACCCTGAATTGCAAGTCAGTTGCAGGACGAATTGGCTCAATTCCCCGACTTCCACTGGTGCCCCCTACAGGCAGCGTGTGTCCATTTTTCACATACGGCAACTTGGGCCCATGTACCTCATCTGCCTCTGTGTCAGTAATTAATTAAAAAACAAAGAAAATAAATCATTATGCACTATTATCAACATACACTATATGGGCCAAAGTTTTTTTCTGGAACTAAGAGGCCCAAAGACTGTTCCAGCTGACAATGCCCGTGTGCACAAAGCCTCTGCGCTTTATGATCAGTGAGTTGTTATGATCAGTGGTGGGAAGAACGGTGTTACAAATAAACAGTGCTACTTTTTTCAGTAACGAGTAATCAAACAAATTTACGTTTCCCTTAATACAACGGCATTAAAGTTACTGACAAATAAAACGCAGTGTTACTATAATTGAGCTCACTAAAGTGGTTTTAATCAGAGTAGGCTCTCAGCCACTGAGCATGTAAAGTTTTTTTTGCACTGGTGTGTGTGGGGTGAAGTGGAACACATAACTGATATTGACTGGCTTAAGTAGAGTAAATTTCCATTGTTTGCCAATCAGAGGCTGAGGGTAGTGCGGGTGTTCACACACAAGCATGAAGAGTCACACACCAACCGATAGTTTATCCGAAAACGCACACTCCTAAAGTATGTACAACATTTAAGTAAGTACATATGTCCCGAGCATTAAAATAGTATGTTCCTTATTATATGGTTATATTATTTGATTCCCTGCTGATTTTTCAAGTTTTGCCCACTGACAAAGAAATGACCAGTCAATTCTGATGGTAGATTTATTCTAACAATGAGAGACAAAATAACGACTTAAACAATCCAGAAAAACTGAATTCTAAACTGATGTCGTTTATACATGTACTGAGCGGAGATTATTAACTCACTTTTAAAGTGAGTGCTCCAAATCTCAACTTGTTGTCTGTATAAAAAGACACATGTCCACAGAAGTAATCAAACAGTCAAACAGATTCCTAACTCTCCACAAAGAGTTGTCCAAGGATTTTTGGGGACAAGATTTTACACAAGACTGGAATGGGCGCCAAGATCATCGCTAAGCAGCTTGATGGGAAGATGACAACAGATTATTTGCAAATGGAAGAAACACAAAACAACTGTTGCTCTCCCGCTGTCTGGGACTTCATGCATCCCACCTAGTGGAGTTTCAATGATTATAACGGTGAGAAATCAGCCCAGAATCACATGGGAGGATCTTGTCAATGATGTTGACATGTTGTCGATGATCCTCCCAATGGTGACTTTGAGATCAAAAAACAATTGGTAACACATTACGCTGTGAAGGACTGAAAACCACTGCTCAAGAAAGCACATGTACAGATTCGTCTGAAGTTTGTCCATGAACATCTGAATGATTCAGAGGAGAACTGGGCAAAATTGTTGTGGTCAGATAAGACCAAAATCAAGCTCTTTGGCATTAACCCAACTTACGGTGTTTGAAGTAGGAGGAATGCTGCTTATGACCTCAAGGACACCATCCCTATCATCAAACATGGAGTAGAAACATACTGTGGCGGTGTTTTGCTGCTAAGGGGATGGGACTTCAACAGGCCGATGCATGGTGCATATCTTGGGTGAGAACCTGCTTTTTTTAGCATGATGATGACCCAAAACACAGAGCAACAATAAAGTGGCTCAAGAAGAAGCACATTAAGGTCCTGGAGTGGCCTAGCCAGATCTTAAAGCCATAGAAAATCTACAGAGGGAGCTGAAGGTTCAAGTTACTAAATGTCAGCATCAAAATCTCATTGGCTTGGAGAGGATCTGCAAAAAGGAGTGGGACAAAATCCCTTCTGAGATGTGAGCAAACCTGGTGGCCAACTGCAAGAAACATCTGACCTCTGTTACCTCCTTGTTTTGCAAACGAATGTGTTGCAACAAAACCAATTTTTAAATGTTTTTTGTTGTTTTTGTCTCACTGTTTTGAATAAAACTACTATTAAAATTACAGTCGTATCATTTCTTTGTTAGTGGGAAAACATAACTGAATAATTTACCCTCAATGTAACTCAGTTATTATTTGTGAGAAGAAACTAGTAACTATAATATGCCCAACACTGGTTATGATTGAAGAACTCAGGTTTAGGTCAGGACTCTGTTTGGACACCTTTAGGATAAACTAAAACACAGACTGCACCCCAGACCTCCTCACACAACATTAGTGTTTGATCTCACTAATTCAGCAAATAAGCCAGAGGCAGCTAACAAGAATAGGGTGTATCGTGCCATTTGAACAACTAGATATATGATGCAGCAGGTTCATAAATTTCAAAGCGTTTTTCCTGCAGGGCAAAATTTGCTCTACTGATCTATGACTTAAAACAAACAATATGACATTTCTTTCCTCAAAAATATTAGGTTAGACCTTCAAACACTACAAAAGTTCTTTTCCTCATCTATCTCTCTATTCTGCACTAAAGCCCAGTGACATAATACCAGACCAGAGTGTGTTACCAGCATCCAGAATTGTTTTTGTGTCCCTTTCATAGTGAAGCACCTGACTATCACATTACATTTGTGTCTTTTTGATGAGAGATTTGTGTCTTTTTTGAGAACGATGTTACAGATCTAGTCTTACTCTAAAGGTCATTGTACACCGAGTAAGAAATTTTCACTGCCTCCAAAACTTCAGTCAGTTATAAAAAATTCAGCTCGGGTTTTCCCATCCGTGACATGTATTTTGATTATTTGGTTTGACAATTGTGACAAAAGTGCCATCGTACAAGCAAAATCCAAAATCCAAAATGGCCTTTCTGTAGTCTATTGAATGCTGGTTTCAATATCTGGTGTGCACTCTTTCGATTTTTGTGTGTGTTTATACACATACTGCCAGTCTCTGTCCAGGGGAAATTGGTGGTTTTTTTTAAATATTTGGTATCAAACTAACCGAGTGTGCAATGTTTCCTTGTGGGTGTGTTGACAAGGTGTCTACAAACCAAATACTGTATTTATTTAATGTCAATCCTTGATACACAAAACACGCAAATTAACATGGGGAATCATTACCACCATTATCTGGAAGCTCCTTCAGAACTCCTTGCTCGATCAGCTCCTCCCGTGGTCTTCTCATCGACATCTTTCTTTCCAAAACTGTTCGGTAAAATGCAGAGCACACAATCCTAAGTAAACCATGGTATAAATCAGACACTGTTGTGATTAACGTAATGATGAATTAATCTCAATTTGAAGTCTAATGTCTAACGATTATACAGACAAATGTGCCATTTTATTATATTATTCCTTTCTAATAACAAAAACCAAGATTCAGACAATCATCGAACCAGATGTTGGTCTAACATTAACAACTGACGATGGCATTATCATGATCAGCTAAAGGTTTCTATTATAACCTCAGGGTTACAGCCAGAAAGGAGAATCAAACGTGACCCAAAAATATACAACGACTAAAAATACCTTCTGAAGTTTCCTTAAATTTCTCACTGCTTTTCTTCTTCCTCCATTTCCAGGGTTTGAAGATCTTGCCCAATGTAGAGAGCTTGCCCTTGCGTTTGGGAGGAGGAGTGCTATCGCCCCCTTCACTCCCTGTGCTATTGTGCTGGTGGCTGCTGTCATCATCTGGAAAAAAAAGATGATCATCAAACAGGTTAAGACGGTTTAATGGCAATAAACCAGTTAAGCAATGAATATGATAGAGTTTCTACACCTGGATAAATATTCTAATGTTATATATGAGCACAATATACAACAGAGGGCACATAAATGGTCTGTAAGGCACATCTGTACATGCACAAACACACAGCCATACTTTAATTATGGGGTGTTTTTAGATTGACATGCCCACATCCAGAACCCACCCCTAAATCCCCCCTAACCCGGCTTTTAAAATGATTTTTGGGAAGCAAGAAAAATCCAGAACCCCAAAGTAACCCTTGGCTTTAAAAATGATTTTTGGGAAAAGATTTGGGAAAATGGAAAAATGTCCATACAAAGTCAAATCGGTCAGATATTCCTGTGTTTGTGGGACATTTGACTTTCACTCACAGGATTACAGAATCAATCCCTCACCCAAGCCCCCACACAGGTTTAGACATTTTTAAACAAAGTTGATGATGCTGGTCAGAGGTGCTGTTGTTTCAAACTCCAAGGCAGTGTTTTAAGCATGATTGTTGTTGTTTAAACACAGCAGTGTTTCCTGGCAGCTGCAGTCGAATGCAAACAGCCCCCCTGCGCAGAGCCTCCGTCATCTGACCAGTGGCTGCCACTTCACTACTTCAGTTAATCAAATTCCTCTCACTGACAGGACTGCCGACAGTTAAACAAACATTTACGAACTGTACCTATGCAGTCTAATAGATTCGTTAAAGAGTGTTCATGAACTCTATAAGTAGGTAATATTAGACTTAGTCAGTATAGTTATAAGCCTTGTATGTTCTAACTCCTAGTATGGTGTCTTTTCTATTTAATAGCTACAACGATGAAAACAGGTTTGCTTTGACTGTTAATCCTGTCAGTTCATCATGCAATGCTGAATATGATGATTTAAGGAGTAAATTTAGTACAAAAATGCTAACTTTTTTCCCATCCCTAATGCATGTGAACATCAAATTAAGGTTTCGATACATTAACTGATTTAATTTGACTATAAATACAAGCCTTAATGATCATACATTCTTCAAACAATCTGTGGATGTTGAGTCATGAACCCCATATGACAAACTTTTGGCAAAATGGTGCTGTATCTAAAAGTTATCTGAAATGTAGCACTTTTCTATCAACTAATAGGCCCAAAACTGTTCGGTGTTTCTGTGCACAAATAGAAGGGTTATTAAAGTTCGGTTTGCCAAGTTAGGAAAAGAAGAACTCTAATGTCCTGTCTGGAGCCCTGACCTCAACCCCATTAAACATATTTGTACTGGACTGCTGACTTTTCTGTCCCAATGTTTTGCTCTAAAAATGGCAATTTTTAGATATATAAATTACAAGATAAATAATTATCATGTAGCATTAGCAATATATGTTAGGCTAAAACATTCTGTGAAGACATCTAGATCTTTTAAAACCAGGCTAAGGTCAATAGCCAGGCTGTGTTAGAGTCAGTTGTTCACATACACTTAGCCATGTAGTGTGAACAGTTATAAATGTTGTGATTAGTATGAAGGGAGATTAGGTTTTCTTTTTCCAGCAAATGAGTAATCTTAAAACGAAAGTTTCATTATTTAACATTAGCATTAATAACAAAGGAACATCCAACCCATTAAACACAGGATATCCTGGAGACCGTGATTATGTTCCACCCAAACTTATCCATAACATAACAATCCCAGCCAGTGACTAAAGGGTCATTTAATGCAAATATCCATCGTTCTCTAAACACTAAAAACAGTTTTGGAAAGCAGGGTTAAACAACATGACACCACCAAATCCTATTTTTAGAAAAGATGAAACACTTTCTTAAAATGCACTAATTAGTCATTCGCTTATTGAACAATTAATACAACACCACCAATCATGCAAGCAATTAATAAGGAATCCAAACATGGTCTCATCAGTAAGCTCTTCATCATTGAGTCTAATTTACATAAAAAAAATTACATTCATAGAAGCTTGTGGTTGTTGATTTACAAGTGGTACAAGTGGCTATGTTTTGTAGATATATGATGGTCAGACCAAAAATGTATATAATTTGAATTTCTTTATTTACTTTCCATCTGGTTAATTGTGAAAAAAATCTTTTAACCCTAACACTTTTTTGAGACATTCTTCAAACCCGCCTATAATTTTTGCACAGCATTGTATGTGCCGTATGTATATGTATGCATGAAGTCAAATCAAGCAGCCAAACAGCTGGTTAGAGACTAGCTGTCAGGACAGGAGATGCAAGAATGCTCCAAGCAACACAAGTAGAACCATCTTTTAATCTTCTATTAGTGCTATTTCTAGCTAGTCCCTCAGAGCCATACATACATTCCTAATAGCTGATATAAAACTGGATGCCCTAGCTTTCTGTAATGAACTCTACAGCTCAAAATAAGTATCAACTCCATGCCATTTTACGCCCCAGAATTGGCACATTCTGAAAGACTTCAAAATGGATTACTTGTGAAGCAGTTACGAAGACTTAAAAAGCAGAACTACCTGGACTCCAGCTGTTATGTCGAAGGGTGTGGAAGCAGCAGGCCATGAGAGTTTTCAGGAAAAGCCTAAGCAAATTAGCAGAGATATCAGAAACTGCCTAAAGAGTCCATGGAGTGCAAGTCTACAATCTTCAGACGCTAAAAGCCCAAACAGACTTGGCAGTAGTTGCGTATTTTGAATCTGGATCTCCAGGTAGTCATACATAAGGAATAGTATGAGAGAATGCTCGGTACTCATGCTCAGTATCCACATCACGCGGTCAGAGCAGCAAAAATGACACATGCAGTCTCCGACACCGAACTCATCCTCCAGTACAATCCAATCCAAGTCTTAACAAGCAGCCATCCAAATAGAAGACGCTTACAGTGATGTGACAAAGTAGACTCTGACCAGCCATCCATCACAAAGGGCAGAGTATGAGGCAGAATGTATTACCGGTCTTTTTCGTCTCTGAAAAGAAACAACCGAGTGCTGCAGTATGTAGCTGGACCAGGCAGTTGGCTGAGTCATTAAGCAGATCGTCTGGACATATTGAATACGAAGCAGAGCTGTCCAACCTCCCTGATAATGGATAATGGACCTTAATGGACTCTGTATTGCTCACAGCTCGAATCTAAGTGCACAGCAGAAAGCAGATCAGGCAGATCCAGATGCTGCAGCTTGTTGATAAAGGTGTCTGTTTGAGTGGTGAGGTGTGATCCTGCGCTATAGGACTGTGTGCTGATAGCTAAGAGAGTCTGAAAGGGGCTCAGAAAAGGGGGGAAGCCTGGGAAACAGACGGAGGAAATGACACTCCACCCTAATCCTGAAAGAGGCAGGTGGGTGGGGGTATATACACATGACCCCCACCCACTCAGCACATAAGTATGAAGTTGAAAACAGTACAACAGAAAAGCGTCAGCTGATAAAGGCATCCATACACATCTGTGATAATGGTCTGTGAGGACACTAGCAGCCGAATTTTAGAAATTCTATAATCAAAATTGTAGCCATACACAGTTTACATTATTGCTTTTATACAGTTTAAGATTCCACTCACGAAGCAATCAAACACTTATTAATTAAATCATTAAATAAAACAATTAAAAAAATTATTTTAACTTCTTGTAGTATTGGAAGATTAAAAAAGTAGATTAGATTAAAAAAAACAAACAATCAGTAGAACATTTAAAGGAGTGATAGCAGTGCTAAAGAAAACAACAGATTTCACTGCTCAGCAGCCATTCTGATGAGATAAAAAACATTTTCCAGCCTCCCTCTATTCAACCCATATGAATCTTCCTGACTGCTATTCATGGGTAAAGTAACTCACTTACACCATCAACCCAGAACATAATCATGCTGCAATAAGAATTCCTTCTTTTGTTCACTTTTGTATTTTTTTTTTGTACTACGTATCACATGACGCAAAATCTGCTTTAAAACACAGAAAGAACTTAACACAATCTAATATAACAGGCAACACCATGTCTGTAACAGTGGGACGGCTGTGTACGGCTGCGTACATTTATCATTTATTTATAACAATCACAGCTGGCATTTTGCTCAAACAAAAGAAACTATTTTAGATGTTGACGTGATTGTGAGCATCCGAATTCCAAATGCTTTGGGTGAATTTTTAAAGAGGACTGATAAATTAATAAATCATGGCATAAAACAATTAAATTGAAGTTATAGTATTTAGTCCATACCGCATAGACATTAAACACATAGTCCAAAAACATACATGAAAGAAAGCCAAAGGCATAAGTAGATTTGGTTTGGCACACACACACACAGCTCCAAGGCAAAAAGAATCAGTGTGTGTATGATTTTTAAATTAGTTAATATAGACATGATAGTTATCAGTGGTTTGGAGGTAAAATCTGATGCCTGGAGCACTTTGAGTGGTTAAGTAAATTAAGCCGGTCTTTTTGAGAAACAGCATACTTAACACCCCTACCAGTAACCGCACACACAAAACACAGGCACAATCGCATGGCCAGGATGTGCTTCTGCCTATTATCCAAATTTGCTCAGAGATTATAAAAGCATCCATTACAATTTATTGATTAATATTATTCAATAGGTGACATTATGTGTTAGAAGCAGTCTTAAGTGATCCAGGGCAAACCTGAAGGGAGGCCGCGAACCAAACAAAGGCGCCTGTATTGTGATATGAAACTTGCTTGTAGCATTTGACTGGTCATTTTGGCCAAGCAAATGATTCCTGTATGCAGGAAATACTCAGAGATGGAGTAAATAACAAAGACAGCATTAAGGCTTGATTAAGAGCTGTGTAAAAATAGCGATACAGCTGACTATCGCAATACATTTTTTTACGATAGGGTATTTATTATTTTAACCTCTAGTATTGATGCATGTTTAAATACCTCCTTTATATCTCCTTTATAATTCTGAACAATTGGAGGTTAAGGGTCTTGCTTAGGGGCCCTGCAATGGCAACTCCGTGGTGCTGGAACTCAAACCCCGATCTTCCAATTAGCATTTAACACCTTAAACACTGCACTACATTCCCGATTTTAAACTGCAATTTTGTGAGCTCACGTGTTTCACGGTAAATATAAACCGCTCACTGATAGCACTACTGCTGCTTTTACTACTACCACTACTACTACTACTACTACTGTTAATAATAATAATGATAATAGGTAATTAGAATTGTAAGAACAGTAAAGAAAAAAACCCCCACAAATTAGGATTAATATCTCAAAATGTAGACCAGTCTTCTGAACAGTACCTCAACCTTAGTATGTAGAGTCTCTGCTAAGAAGCTCTATAAGAAACATAACCCGCCTGAAACATAAGCAAATGCAGGAGGAAAAAAGTTTTTTTTAAGAAAACCACAAATAATTCAATTATTTAAAATAATAAATCAAGAAAAAAAAAGTGCTCAGTCTTTCTTTGGTGTTTGACTCTTTGCCAGTAGGAAACAAACTGAAATGGGGGTGGAAGTTTTTAAAACTAATTTGCATAGTATAGCATATCATAATCCTGCTCAGGTAATATGGTAATTAAAAATCTGTTCCATAAAAAAATAATTAATTCATGTTCCATCAATATTTGAATTTAGATTCAGAGACGTGCTTCATTTAGTGGCAAAATTCGGGCTATCTGTATACCCATGTAGCTAAACCTAAGATAATAGACTTGATGCGACTCACCAGTGTGTGTGTTGGTGTCCTGAGATCCTGCAATCTCCAGAGAGAAGCTCTGTCCCATAATCTTGGCCCTAAGGGCCTAGGGTTTTAGCTGTGCCCTACAAACAGCCACTTAGCAACAAGAGTGCTCCACCTGCTCAGATCTTGTCTTGCTTAGGTTTCTTCACACATACAGGCTTTTTTACTGACACTTCTTTCTCTTGCACACTTTGCAAAGTTCTTCCTTTCTGTGTCACTTTCAACAACATTCTCTCCCTTCTCCCCTTCTGGAATTCTGCACTCCTCCCTCTATAACTCCCCACCCCTTTCCTTTACCCTGATCCTCCCTCTGCCTCTCTGACTCAAGCCTGTAAGTTAACACAACTACAGATGGATGCCTATCATTCCAGGGAGCAGGGTCAGAATGTGTATGTGTGTGTGTATGTGTGTGTGTTTAAGAAAGAGAAAAAGAGGTTGCTTTTGCTCAATACTAAAATGATTAGAACAATATGGACAAGATTATTGAATATTTATACACATTTCATCAAGCGTGAAAAAGAAAGAAGTGCCAAAAAAAAAAAAAAAAGATTCCCCCGTGTCTTTATACTTTGCTTCAAAATAAGCAAACAATTAGGTAAATAAAGTAAATGTACATGCAACATTCTTCGATTTATAGATATAACTTACTGTTCCTCTAATCCGCATTTAACAATACAATACAGTTCATATTTCTGTGACATTCTAACATTCCCCCTGTCGAGAAAAAACACTTACAGTTGTGGTTTATCTGGTTCACATCCAACTTCTGCTTCATCCCCAAAATATTTTTACTGAAACACATGAAAAAAAAAGTGTTCTGCCCCCTAGAGGGGAACAGTGAGCAAACCCCTTTTGGAGGCTACCCATTGGAATTCCAAGCATGTAGCTTATCCAGCACAGTCCATTAGAGGAAAATAAGTGCGTACGTGTGCCACATTTATGAATGATGCTTACAGACCTCCAGTGCAAAGCCTTATTTCATTCATTTACTGTTTATTCATCCACATCATTTCAAAGAGGTCAACCCTTCTGCATCTCTGTCTGTCCCTAGAGAACAGGTAAGGCTACATTTAACACAGCATGCTATACGTCATGTTCTGTCTAAAAGTCTCAGTATTATAGTGATTTGCTTAATGCACTTTAATGACTGACTTATTACAGCAACGTAAGTGCTCCCATAGCATCTTACAAGCCTGAGACATAGACACACTAGAAAGTGGGGAAAAAGCAACACACACACTTAGCAGTCAAGATGTGCAACACTTCCTGCTTTAATAAACCAAACATTCATAATTTTATCTTAATCTGCTCAGCTGACACGCAGTAGCGGTTAGACAGAGAAAACACTGGAAATGGGGAAGACTGTTTTACAATCACCAGAATGCATCGGTGTCAAATATGAGGAACAAAACCAGAAGAAACTAAAGGGTAAAGGGAAAAAAAGAGGGAGTGATCAGGTCATTAACCCTGACAAAAGACAGGGGAAGCAAAAATGCCTGCCGCATGATGACTGTCGCACTTTCATTCTCCACCACTGTAATGACTCGTTAAACTATTCTGATTCTTCAGACTACTGAAGGTAATGTCTGAGATTTCAACTCAAGTCAGATGTAGCAAGTTGTTTAAAACATCTTCACTAGGTTCTGCCCCCACAGCTACTAAAAAACACTCCCTATTCTTACATGTCTGGAATATTACTGCAAGAGGCCGAGTGTCCTGATTTTACAGGCAACTTCACTGGCAGGCAAGGAGACGCTCCTTCTGTCCACATTCGCTAGATATCTGTGTTTCATTCCACATTTACAGCATTGGGCAGACACCTTCATCCAGAACCACTTAAACTTAACTTCTTTATACAACGAAACAATTAGGGGGTTAAGGGCCTTGCTCAGGGGCCCAACAGCGGTAACTTGGTGGTGCTGGGAATCAAACCTACAATCTTCTGGTTAGTAGTAATAATACACCTTAAGCACTGCGCTACCACTTGCCCAGTTATGTCTTGCAATACTCGAAATAAGGTATTTTTATTTTTATTGAAGTTGCTAGAATATAAGTGGCACCAAATTTAAACAAAAAGTGTGACTAATGACCATAATAATAATAATAATAATAATAATAATAATAATAATAATAAATTACGTACACCAAAGCCCCACCTTCTTTTTCCTCTTTTGTTGACAGGAAAAATACTTGACATACAGTAATATTTTATTAATTGGAAAAGGTTCCTGGCAATATATAAATCAATTATATTAATTATATGTTCAAATACAGACACTATATTAGTCACTACAAATTTTATAGGACGAATAAAATATTCAAAACTTGCATTCTTATGCAAAAAGGAGCAGCTATGAAATGCCTAAGCTATTAAACCACATCAAGAGAAAATTGCACAAATAAAATCCTGAATCCTGAACCTATAACCTTGAAATGAGCTTCAGCTCATTGAGGATGCAGTGGCGACACCGGCAGAATTGCGATCCAAAATGAAACAGAATGAGCTTGAGTGATAATAAAGCGAGCTGCAGTCCTATTTCTTTGTGTCCTAGTTACAGCGTCTACACTAGGGCACAGATCCAAATATGCACAGCCAGCTGGTTGATTCTCCCCGAGCTCAGAACCTGGTGCTGCTTGCTGGAAAACGTGCTACAAGCAACTGTGTGATAAGGTGGAAGCATGACCAATCTAAACTAAAAAGTGTCATCCAAATGGTTCAGTGATGTTAAAATGAAAACTAAACTAAACGAGAATAATATCATGGCCTTTAGTACTATAGGATGTTATCTGCCCATCATTCTTTAGCTGGATTTAGAACTTGTTTGTGGCACACATGTGTTTATGTTAATTTATGTTAAATATACCCAACCACAAAAATACTGTTATGATGACATTTTAAAAAAATTACTAGCATGCTCTGGATGCAACCAACATCTGTGTAGATTGGGAAACATTTAAGCAGCTCACCACAGATCTTAACAGGACGGAATACAAAACAAACAAGTGTGCGCTCGGTGAAACAATCGCTTACTCACCACGATTTTCCATCACAGAATCTGACACAAACCACTGAGTTGATCCTGTGGAAGTAAATAAAAAAAAAAGATTACTAAAACAGCTGTCAATCAGCAATTTCAACAAATTATATAGTCTGTCACAAAACTTTCCATTAGATTCCATTTTTTAGATGATCAGTTATACAACTCATCACACTAGGGCTGCACAGTATATCGAAATGATCAAAATATCGCAATGGCTTGCGATGAATAAGCAGTTTAACACTTTGAATAATAATGTATGGTCAACGTTTTAGGTAAATAGTGAAATATCTGGCCTGCGGATGTTAGTCGGGATATCCGTGAGCACGCTTTGATGCAAGACAAACTACAAGCCGTGAATCTTTTATAGCGAGCTAATCGACACCCCCTGAGGCATCCGCAGCTGCTGACGACCATTTAGTGCCAAAATGAAGGAGCATCTCAAAAATATGGCAGTATTTGGGTTTTTAAAGACATGCACCACGTGCAGACTGAAGTATGTAGTTGTATGTAAATCTTGAGTTGCAACATACAGGGGGAAACACTACAATCTTTACAGTCACCACCTAGTAAAGCACAATTTGTATCAGCTCTGCTTGGCAGAAAAAGGTAAATGTGACAAATATCGCATTAATTAGCATGCTATTTGCATTTTTCTTCAATCTTTTGCAGCCCTACATTACACACACACACACACGCGCACGCTCGCACCATGGAAGTCATTAATAAGCCTATTATGTCTGACAATCTTATTAACCTTTGCCAGCTATTCAAAGTGCAAATGTTTATACATCAAAAAAAAAATTATGTTTTTATCTGTTTATTTTCCATAACTCTATTTCTAATATAAAAGAAGAGTTTAACACCCACAGCAGTTGAACACAGACAGCTAACATTGGAAACGCACTGTGCTGAAGGTCATTGGCCTTGTAAGGGGGTGTTCGTTCTCAGTGTGTCCAGGTCACAGGTCTCGTAGCAGCAGGTAAGGTGCATGGGTTCGCTTCTGCTGAATCTGTACAGGTCAGAAAGGGGAGGTTTAAATGAGCGGGAACAGAAAGACCACTGGAACATAGCCAGTATTAGAGTACAGGGAGTTATTCATAAAACAACTGTCCACATACAAAATTCATCTTTTTCTATATATTCATTGGCCTCTTATAATGTCTGTCATTTTGGGTATGTCAAATAGATCCGCCAGATGGGAATCTGAAACTTTTATTGGGGTTTTAGATACATTTTCACCTCATTTGCTTCAACTAGCAGTGATTTTCTCTCATAAATTTAACAGTCACTTAAAGGTTACATTGCTGGGAAATTTATAGCCTATGAGGTTATGTTACAGAATCATAGCATGATTCATTAAAGAAAACATAAATATTTAAGTGTCTAGAGTTGTATTTTTATTGTTCTTTTAATGCCATGCTAGCGCCAATTACGTTTTATGGCAGGATCAAGTAAATGTTCCAACAACAGAACTTTACTACTGTATATTTTAACAGCGTTGAGAAGAGCATATATATAACATTTTTCACTTTAATACTCCTTAAGAAATTCAGGATTTTAGAGTTTATTGTTGATTATAAGAGTTGATTAGCTGGTGTGGAATGACAGGATGCGAAATAAGAGAATAGATGATCATGGTGAAGAACATCTGCGGTACAGAAAGGAAGAGAGAGCGGAGAAGAGAGTGATCGAGGGAACGTGAGAAATGCTAATGAATATCTCCCGAGACAGAGCAATCGATTGGAAAAGGCTTCGCAGACCAACTTCTCCTACACACCATATCACAGCAGCAGAACGGGAGGCTGGTGAAATAGCTCTCTATGCATGATCAATCTACTTACTGTAAGGCAAAAAAAAAAAACTAAATACACTGAGCAAGTTCTGATTTTGACTCTGTTTTAACATTGTAAGCATGCACAACCCTACAGTGCTATGGAAGCCGATCACATTAAGAGTCTGACCTGCAAGTCCTCTTTCTAATTCTTCTATCGCCTTCTTTTTGAGGAATATGGAGGCCAGGAAATGGAGTATAGGTCTGTAATGCATAAGCATCAATGCTGGTGGATTATGCTATGGCTGATAATGTGTTTCAAAGTGAAATGTAACGCAAGATTAGAAAGAATAATTAAAAAGTAAGTCTAACAGGAGGACATAAATTAACATACAGAGCAAGGATAATAAAAAAATTCTGTTATCACACAATATCTACAATTATTGGCTAGACATTAAGTTTGGCACGTGTTTTGCACATGTCCCACACCACACAGCTGACACAAACAAAACTAATGCTAGGGACAAGAAGAATTTGATTATAATCCTCACCAGCTTCACATTTTTGAGGTTTTAGCAAGCAAAATAATCCGGAAAACAAAAGATACCCAGCAAGGTAAACGTGACCGATGCTCACAAAAGAGTTTGACAATAACTACATTTACATCAGCCAGTATGTGCGATCTTTGGTTAAGGTAGTGGTGTAAAATTTCACATATTGGCTTTGGACCAACAGGATTATGACTGTACACAGTGATGCACTTTAACAATAAAATGGCTAACCTGATAGCATATGTGCTGGAAACTTTATATAAACAAACAGTTTCTTCTGATACTTTCTTGCACTTGTCATAAACAATATACGAATAAAAAGAAGCATGTTCATTCATACACAGTTAATGATAATGATGTGCAGTGTGCATTAGAGGATGACTAACTAACTAGGGGCAAATCCTGTCCTGTCTCCCATTCCCTCCCACTCCTGTGCTGTGATTTTTCTTCGGAATCTGTTACAGAAAAAAAACCCCAAAAAACCAGTATGGCTCTTGTACAAATAAAGTGTACAATTACTGCCGCTTACTATACACATTGAAATATGATTATAATAACCAACAAATTGAAAGTGGCTCCCCGAATTCTGAAAATATAGCCTGACTGAAAGACACAATAACCCTGGGACATTATGCTAGCGGTTTTGCAAACCTGGAAAAAGCTAAAAGACAGAGCAACTAGAATTAAGCTAAAAAAAACTTTAACTAAAATAACCAGAGCTAAAAAGAAAAAGGAACTAGAAAGTTCAAAAATTTAAAAAAAATATATAGTTTATTTATATAAAAGAGGTATATTTGTTTTTTATCATAGTTTTATTACGATTCCCAGTCCCGTTTTTTTCCTGTCCCATCCCAATTACTTAATTAATAGTGGCTTAGTTTCCTTCCTGTGACCTACAGGATCCCCGGAAAAATGTCAGCCTGTACTGTATATACAGTAAAATGAGGATTACCAAATCAGTAGGAAAAATATGGCTTAGTTTAATGAGGTGATTTGATATTACCTGTGTATAACCCTCCTATACCTCTCAGCTATTTATGGACATTTTATAAACTGCTTAAGTTGATTCACAAACTGGAAAGTAGATAAAAGCTCAGTAGCCTTTAGCATAACGATAGCGTTTTACGTTAGATTCTTGGTCTATAAGCTACTACCCATTAGGTGGGGTCATTAAAAAAAAAAATCCAATCTGCTAGCTAATATCTTTGTAGATGATATGGACGCTATAACAAATTCCAAACATTTGTTATACAGACATTTGCATTTAAATTGTTCTCGACCATCTCAATTCCTTCAAGAATAATATATATTCGAAAATAACAATGTTAAATCGAAATAGTTAAAAAGATGCATTGACTGATAGACTGAATTAAATACCTCCGATTGCATAACTTCAGTCTGGTAAGAGTACAATAGCAGTCGAAATCAGTCAGTAGAATGGAGATAGTGAAGTTGCGGCGTTCTGGGAGAACACAGAAGTGATTATTTCAGTTACTGTAAATCGGCTTTAGTTCTCACACTCAAACTCTGGTGGATCTCACACTACATTATTCGAGATTGGGCAGGTAACTTCCTTTATAACAACAAAGCTTGTGGGTTTGTCTGTGCACCATGTGTAAATGTGAAATACTGACAGGACTACAGAAAGAGAAAATGTTATTTGATCCCCTGCTGATTTTGAACAAAGAAATAACCAGACTATAATTTTAAAGGTAGCAGCAAGAGACAAAATAAGAACTAAAACACATTTTAAAAAAATGTATAAATTAATTTGCAATTAACGTTTGACGTTTCTTTTAGTTGGCCACCAGATTTGCAAACATCTCAGAAGGGATTTTGCCCCACTCCTCCTTGCAGATCATTAAGGGTTCGAAGCTGTTGTTTTGCAACTCAAACCTTCAGCTCTTTCCACAGATTGTCTATGGGTTTATGGTCTGGAGACTGTCTAGGCCACTCCAGGACCTTGATGTGCTTATTCTTGAGCCACTCCTTTGTTGCCTTGGCCAATTGTGTTCTTGGTGACTTTGGCCCCAAGTGCCTTAAGATCATTGACAAGATCTTCCCAGTAGTAGTAGTTCTGGGCCGATTCCTCACTATTCTCATGATCACTGAACTCCATGAGGTGAGATTTTGCATGAATCTCTTTGGTGTTGGTCCATGCTGGATTGTTTGATTGATTGCTTCTGCGGACAGGTGTCTTTCATACAGGTAACAAGCTGCCTTGTATAAAAAAACACCTGGGAGCCAGAAATCTTGCTGTTTGATAGGGGATCAAATACTTAGTTCACTCATTAAAATGCAAATCAATTTATAACTTTGTGTTATTCTGTGTTTGTGTTGTTATTCTGTCTCTTACTGTTAGAATAAACCTACCATTAAAATCATTTTAATAATCATCTCTTTGCCATGTTCCTTATCTTTTCTTTCAGGTGTTAATGATATATGGCAAATTATAATTTTTCGGCTTAAATACATTACAAAATGCAGACACGCACATGTATTTACAACTAACATACTAACATGATAAAAGACACTTGTACACACACACGTCCTTCAGGATGGGAAGTGTGAAAATGGGATGTAACTGGCCTAGTTCCTGATTGAGTGTTAACTCCTGACGAGCTGTCACGCAGCAGTTGAGAAGATACTGTTAAAAAAAAAAGACCCTTAGGGAACAAAGATCTGAGCTACTGTAAATTAAAAAGGGAACTGAAGCTAGAGAAGGAAAATAAACAAACGTGCTTTCTCACTGTTTAGATAGCGATTACAAATGCATAAACCTGCCGGTTTATTTGCTGCGTGTGCCGATGAGAACCCGTCATTGCATGACCTATCCTTAGGACTTTTTTGAAACATTTGATGTGAAAACTGGTTTTACTCGGCAGCACTGTAGTAATTCTGTTCTGCACAGATTGACTGCCACAGTAAATGTGGATGCCTGAAACGGTGTCTCCTATAAAGTGCCTTAGGGGTCTTTAATGGTCTTTATTAGAACGATTAAAACTAAAGAAAATCAGTTAGTACATAATGGATAATAATAGACCTTTAAAAACTTCTAGAACTAAATAATGAAAAGCAACGACAACCAAAAGAAAAGTCTCTGTGGAGCAAACGTATCATCCATCTACCTAAGACTAAGAGAAGAAAAGTGTCACTACATCTAACAGCATCTATTGTTACTTACTTGCTACTGTTAAATGGTTTTTCAGCCTTGCTGTTTTGTGCGAACAAAAACAGAGCTAAATTTGAGTGCCTAATAATAGCTTTTAACACGCATAAATATAGGTTTACTGATGGCTGTAACACCAGAGTCTCCTTTCGCCTACCACAAACACAAAAGGAAACGGGAAAGAGAAAAAATGTGCAAAATTGCGATATATTTCCTCCGAATATTACTGAACCACAGCACTGACAAATCTGAAGGCACGTATATCTTTCACATATGAATTTGATTTTGCTATTAGAATAAGCGCACAAGGATCCCTAAATTTAAAGAACATCCAAATGTGTGATTATACAGCTTGGACAGAAATTAACGAATCCTATATATAATATTCTCACTAAAGGATATTTTTATGCCAAATAAGCTTAGCCTTTGCACTCATACTTACGGACATGGCTTCAGATGCAGGCCTATACCAATGGGTAGATCCAGTCAGGCAAGTGTGTACATGGGAGCTGTGGAGGTAAACCAGTAGTCTGCTTTATCTCCTTCTGGCACAGTGATCCTAGCCCATATCATGAGCACCTACACATTCTAGTCCAGATCTAGAAAGAAAGGACGACAGCATTCGCTCCAGTTCCAGGCCGCCTGTAACGTCATAGCTGAGCTTGTCCCAGAAAAGCTCGGCTCACCACAGGGAACTGGTGGCCCACTTTAAACAGAGTCCAAAAGGCTGCTCTCTCACTGTCCTTTCTAAACTTTAGTCCTCTAGACTCAAAATGATGTAGCTGACTCAGTCTTTAGAGATATAAAGGAGGGCACAAAGCTCCACAAAGCTGGAGGCGGTAGTGTAGTGGTTAAGATGTTGGACTGCTAACCAGAAGATTGTGCATCTGATTCCCAGTACTACCAACTTACCACCGCTGGGCCCATGAGCAATGCCCTTAACCCACAAATAAAAAAACGTAAGTTGCTCTGGATAAGGGCATCTGCTAAATGCCGAAAAATGTAAATGTAAATGTTATAATCAGATTAAGGAAAGCCAAACATGTAGTAAACCAACGGAAGTTAAGCAAATGTGGATCTACTTAACTATTTGCCATTGGGCCGCCATTTTTTTCCCAAGTTAATGCAGTTCCACTCCATTTATATGTTAATGTTATATATGTTATATATTAAAAAGTGCAACCATACGACTGCTTTACAACTTTAAGACTTTGATATCATTTAATAAGTGATTTTAGCGAGCTAAACAGTTTGGATTTGTTGTAAGTAAAGGTTGTTAGCCCACAGAACAAACTTTTATTACATTAAATATATAATATAAGAGTAAACACATTGCTGTATCTCCTGACCAGTTTGTTTAACCCTCTCTTATGTTGTGCATTCGTCGCGATATGACTATTCAAATGCATGATATTAAACTTGTTATATCATCGTGTGTCTTGCAATCATATTGTCGAGATTCTATCTAAAGTAGGATTGAACAGCAGATCACTGAAACTGGGTCTGGGGTGCAGGGAGTATTAACTGACCTCCCGTGTTCTGGCAGTGTGTCCCACCTCTCTGGACCCTATGTCTCTACCTCTACGTTGTTCTAACAAAACAAAGCGGACACATATCTTGTCTTTGGTTTATTTACAGGATCCACAGTCTGTGCAAATATGGTTTGTACCTAAGATAAACATGTACATGTAAATAAAGTAAAAATTACAGATTCACATGCAAATTAAAACTGAAACAGGCAGCAGGTGTTAAAATTGGGACAATAATTACATAAACAAACAACGATAATTTAGAAATGTGTTAGAAATACATATGTATATACGTTAGACAGATTTGGGCAAATCTCTCTTACCTAGTATATATAGCAATCTATTTATTATTTTGAAGCTACATTTATAGTAATGTTTTTAGATCAGATCCATGGTACATACACGCTGAAGGTACAAAACACATCATCTTAATAAAACCACCAATGAAAAACTACAGTGAGGCATCTTTAATTCGCAGGTATTTCGGTTGGTATGTAATTAATGTCTCAATTTGAAACCCGCTGCTTATAAAGGTTTTATCTTTATTTTATTGTGTATGGTTATCATGGGTGGCCTTTAAAACACTACAGCTTTAAATCATCGAATAGATGAAGCGTCTTTATTTAGAGAAAAGAACAGAAAATTGACAGATAACTACAGTGTATAATTAATCAGGAGCTCATGCTGCATCTCTGTCTCACTAGAACACAAGCAGTGACTTTAGTAGTTATAATCAGCCTTCATACAACCAGATCAGCCTAACGCATCACATCACTCTGATATCTGAATAGGAAAGCAACAGTAACTCAGTCGTACTTTAATGTGACCAGGATAGAAGGATCAACTACTTGCAAGGAAAGATGAAATCCGTGAATTAGAGATGGATATTAATCCTCATTACATTTCCCACAGACTGACAGGAGTGAACTGCATTATCTGTGTGAAGCAGCTTTCACACAATGTCCACTGGTAAAAGCGCCATACAAATAAAAATAGATTGAATTAAGTGATCAGTTAGTTCGCACAACAGTATTTATCAGTTGTCTTGTTATGTTTTTGTGTAATTGTGTTGTTTTGTGTAGCACCAGGGGGTCTGGAGAACCGTTGTTTCTTTGCATCTGCTATATATGGCTGAAATTACAAAAAAAAGCTTTTTGAACTTGAAATAGATATTGTGTGTGTGTGTGTGTTTGCATCTGGCTGATATCTGTATTATTATTTAGAATACACACTGCCACATAATTTTAAGCCTAAGGATGCTCATCCACTTACACTCTCACTCTTTCTCTCTCTCTGACACACACACACACACACACACACACAAAGCTGCGTCTGCAAAAGCGTCCATCAATCCCCTGTCTCCTAATTCACACCTCAATCATTTGTAACACAGCTGTCCAGCAATTAATACACACACACACACACACACACACACACACACACACACACACAGGGTTCGATTGTAAATAATAAGAGTTCAATAATGACCATTTATTCGGATGCTGATTGGATCAGTCGGAACGCGTCTATAGCGGTGTTTTATTGCAGCGTTTAAAGCACAAGCTTAAGTTTAAACGCTGTTATTTATGAGGAAAAGGTAAAAAATGTCCGTCCACCTATTAGGCTTTGCATTGAGACGGAATCCATTAATCTGCCATTCAGGATAAAGACATTAAACACTAGTCGCATTTGCACAAAGCTCTGCAAGTTTCACAGGACGAGGCGCGAGCGCGCAAAGCATCATTTTATTCTTTTCCACGCAAAGTTTCTATTCGATCTGTCTTTTCTTTAGTGCAGATAATATTGCTCATTATCTCCTTTGGTAAAATCCATCATTACTCGTTACTCACCTCTTTATTACGGTCCACTTGCTTAGTTCATTTACCGACTCATTTGAAGCGATGCAACACGGACACTTCTGTGGCACTCATTTTTTTCCCACCCCATTGAAACTTTTTTTTTAAAGGTACCGGAAACGATCCTAACTTGAACTGTGGTAGTTGTAGTTTTAACGGTATTGGGTTTGATGCTTCTCTTGGTGAAAATGAACTACAATACCCACAATGCATCGCAAAGGAAACAAAGCAGTGTAACGTTATACCGTTATACCTATACGGCAGGATAACAGTCCTCAGATTATCCTCAACTCTGTAACAGGATTAAATCAACGCACGCGCATGTGGACTAATGCTTTATATTATATTAATACTGATGAGAATATAAAATCATCATCATTTTTATTATATATCATATCATAATCAGTACATAACAGCACAGACTTAAAATGTATTATTCATGCTTTAATATAAACATATTGAAACATTAGAATAAAAACTGTACACATGACGTACTTCCAAATTTCCTTTTTTACATTTGAAAAAGGGAAAGAAAATATATTTTTTATAAAAATACATAGACTGTATGTATTTGAGGTCAGATTTAATATAACATTATTTTTTAAAAATATATAATTATTATTATTATTATTATTATTATGTGTTTTACAGGTGTTCTATGCATTCATTCTTACGGTGTAGGGTTCTGTTAAGGATTTAGTAAAATGGTTAAATATGTGCTTTAATTTAAAGGGAAATATAATTTAAATACTCAACACCACTACCACAGTGTATCACATAGACAGGTTGATATAGTAATTTAGCACAACCCTGCCACCCAGTGGACACTAAGTGAAAGGTATACTGCAGTTAACACGATTGGGAACGTAGATAGGGGGGAAATATAATTTCATCTCCTGTTGATTTTGTATGTTTGCCCACTGACAAAGAAATAACCAGTCTATAATTTTATTGAAACGTTTATTCTAACCGTAAAAGCCAGAATAACAACAAAAACATCCAGAAAAACACATTAAAAATTATATATTGGTTTGCATTTTGATGAGTAAAATAAGTATTTGACCCCCAATCAATCAGCAACATTTCTGGCTCCCAGGTGTCTTTTTTAACATGTTGAGAATCGAGGAACTCCCTTTAAGAGAGAGATTATAATCTTACCTTGCTACCTGTATAAAAGACACCTGCCCACAGCAGCAATCAATCAATCAATCAATCAATCAATCAATCAGATTCCAAACTTTCCACCATGACCTAAGACCAAAGAGCTATCCAAGGATGATGGAGACAAGATTGTAGATGCATAAGGCTGGAATGGGCTACAAGAACATCGCCAAGCAGCTTGATGGAAAGATGACAAAAGTTGGTGTGATTATTTACAAATTTAAGAAACACAAAATACAAAAACACAAAAAAAATCTTCCTCAGTCTGGGGCGCCATGCAAAATCTCACATTGTGTACTTTTAAAAAACCGTAAGAACTGTGAGGAATCTGCACTAGAACTACACAGGAGGATCTTGTCAATAATCTTAAGGCATCTGGAACCATAAACACCAAGACATTAATTTCTTAATAAATCTTGGTTAAGAACCTAGTTCCCTCAGCCAGGGCTTTGAAAATGGGTTTTGGATAGACATTTGACCTAAAACATACAACCAAGGCTTAAAAAGGAGCACATTAAGGTCCTGGAGTGGCCTAGCCATTCTTCATACCTTAATCCCATAAAAAATCTGTGGATGGAGCTGAAGGTCTGAGTTGCCAAAAGTCAGCCTCAAAACCTTAATGACTTGAAGAAGATCTGCAAAGAGGAGCGGGACAGAATCCCTCCTGAGATGTGTACAACTACCAACAGACCTCAACTAGAGTCTTGCCACCAAGTCTTGTTTTTCGAAGGGGAACAAATACTCATTTTACTCAAAATACAAATCAATTTTTTAACTATTTTGAAATGTGTTTTTTCTGGATGCTTTTGCTGTTATTCTGTTACAATAAACCTACCATTCAAATTATAGATCACTAAAAGGGCAAGTCTGCTGCAGCAAAAATCTGTAAAGCAGGTTTAATCGTTTTACTGTAAATGCTGTAAAGGTAAATGTTTTACAATCTATTGCAGACTGCCTTACAGATTGACTCACACACATGCCACCGGTGACAAATTGAAACTATTTGCTGGTCAAACCTTTCTCTGTTCTAAGAAAAAAGCAACCATTTTTAATAATGGTTATGTTTTATTGTAATATACATTAAATATATACTAAGGATATAATATATGTTGTATTGAGGTAAATGTCCAGCTTTAGCCACTATGTAGATGCCTTTTATATTAAAACCTAAACATATCAGCTATTCAGGCTGACAGTGCTGAATACATCCTTAAAACTTTTTTTGTATAAGATGTAGCCGTGTCTACAGTGGCCTGTAATAATACTTGCTAGGCAGCCTCCTGTACAGCACAGCTCTAATAATAGCTCAGTAATAGGCAGAGAGGGAATGTGAAGCAGACACAGTGTGAAGGAGTGCCAGTGTATATATATATATATATATATGTATATGTCTGTATAAATGAATAGCTTTATAAGCATATATACAGTGTATATACATGTGTATAATATACCTTTTGCACATACATTCATACATACGTATATCATGTGAGACACAAACTACATGTAGGCTATGGCAACTCAGACAAAAAATCCAACGGGCAGCAGCTCTGAGGGCAGAAATGACTTATTTACCACTGTGGTAATATAAAATGTCTCAAATTGTAGAGGTGGATAGACTACAACAGCAGATGATTTTGCTCTTTAATCCCAGAACCGGTCTAACAGTGCTGAGTAAGATTCACTGTTAAACACGTATAGAAAATAAACCAGTAAAGATTGGAAAAACACATAATACTCAGTTTTTTTTTTAAATTTTACTTGGAATAGAAATGTGCCATCAAAGACACATAAAAGCCACAGGCTCATATACTACAACCGAATACCCAGGAAGAACATTTACCAGCATATACACATTAACCGGGTCAGCATGTAGACACATGTTTCTTGTCAGTCGCTTTGGTTTTTCTTTCAGACAGAACAATTTAACCAACCAGATCAGGTCTACTGTGAATGTTAATATTTTAAATGGAACAAAACTAACTTTGAATTAAGTTGCCAACCATTGAACAGTTGTGCATATACTTCAGTTCCACAGAATCCATGAAATGAAAATGAGTTCCTTTAACACCTATGACAAATATTATGCCTGAAATATGACTTGACCAAGTGTCCCTGCTACAAAGCGACTCAAATCAAAGCCAGATGTTGCAGCCTCTCCACCTGCTCCACTCACGGTGCCTTCTCAAGTCCACATGAAGTCAGTCAGATGTTTCTAGCCGGCAGGAAGTTCTTTTGTGGACAATCTTTCTTTCAGCTTATAGTATGCTCATTAGGTGTATTACCTAACACCTTTTACTTTCTTTTTTTTTGTCTGCTGTTAGTTTCATAAGCAAAAACAATTTATATAGAAAATATATAAATGTGTTTACTTAACTAGAAATCAAATCCCTGCTGACATTTATTTTTTCTTTAAGCACATTAAAGTACATACTATAACCAAGATAAAAATAATTGTTATTTAACAGAAAATCATATAAAGCACTGCCATTTAGTGCAATTATTTTTGTATTAAAAGCTAAGATAAAGTATGTAGGTGGGTAATGGTACAAACTGTATCTTTAACTCTAATAAACAAGGGCACAATAACTGAGGAGGTTTCATAATTAGTTCTTGTAAATAAATAACAAAGATTTGCTGATTGCGGTTTTCCTCACATAGCTGATAAATAGCATAGCATAACAAAGCATAAATTCCCAGAGCTAAATTAGCTGTTCACTGATGTCCAGCTGGATTCACTGTTTTATTTATTCAAATCAGTCAGTGTGAATAAAAACCTAAGACCTCTGACATGACCTTTGACATGAGGGAATAGCAGTAAACATGTAAAAGCATATATAATGTGTAATGTGCCGGTATATTATTAATGTTACCACTATAATTGAACTAGAATAAATGTAAAAATGAAAAATTTATCTTAATATACATGCCATGTTTAATTCACCTCTATAATAATAATAATAATAATAATAATAATAATAATTATAATTATTATTATTTATACACAAGGGCAGAATAATAATCCCCTGTACTGGAATAAGGGTAGTTCTGGAGCAATTCAGCAAAAAGGAATTAGCTTAGCAAGTATGTAGTTAAGTGTTTTTATTGGCAAATAAATAAGATAGGATTATGATAAGTACATACTGAACTGTTTTGTGGCTTTGCTTTTTTTTTTAGAAAAAATGCCACATATTTATTACACTGCACTGTGTATCGGGGAGCCGCTGAAGGGGTGGGTAGGTGTTAAGACGTTAAGGGCCTGCACACTTTGGGGACTCGAAGAAATTTGTTTTATTAGTTGCAATGTTATAGTATGTTTGATGTGGTGTAGTTGTGTGGTAGGGGTTCCAAACTCAAATTCTTTCATAGGGCCTGCTGGCGGCGCCCCTATTTTGCACTGCTTAGTATGGCTTTCATATTAATTTAGTTATTGATCAAAATTTTTATGATTATCTCTTAGGCACTGACTCACACTGCTTTGGGTCAAGTTTGTTGGCTTTTCCTGTTCCAGGGTATTTTAACTAATTGTATAAAGTGAAAATGAATAGATTGCATGCAAAGGATTTCAAACACCTGAATTTTAACCAGCGAACCAATAAAAAGCATCGTAATATCACCGCTTTAATGAACAGCTTTATTAGAAGGTATCTTCCAAATCAAAAACAGGCAAAGCAACAACAAATATTATTTAACATATAAGTTTTTATAGAAAATATTCAGATAACCCTATTTGTAATCTTTACATAATATTTTTTTTGATTAATCGTAATTTAATTACACTTTTTTGTAAGTAAATATAACAAATGCATTCATTTAAATGTGAAGTCAGTGTAAAGGGCATCTTGCCCAATTGTTTTATAAATTTTATTTCTTTTTTTTTAATTGAATGTAATCTCTTGGTTTTATGGTCTTAACTAATGGTCTTCTCGGTTCTCTGCACTGCACTATAGTGGTATCATTGTTGTCTGAAACCATCTTCCACAGAGACGGACTACACTCAGCAAAAAAAAAGCATTCGTTTCCTAGAAGAAAACCACTTTCCATGTAATGCATCCGGGTTTATGGTTATATGATTGCATTATAGTGCATTATTTCTTTATCCAAAATGCTTTATGTATCTTTATGTAACTGGGCAGTTAGATGGTTAAGGGTTGTACTCAGCTGGGTGGTGCTGGTATTTGAATTCACTGCCTTCCATCTGGTAGTCTGATATCCCCACTGCTGAGCCACCACTGCCTGATTACAGCACACTGTGTTGACCAAATATTATTTTTATGATCAAATGGAAAATACATGTGATTACTTCATAATAATAGCGAGTCAGATAATTGCAACATGATGAAAATTGGGGTGAAATAGTCACAGAATTAAAAATTTTATCTTTTTCCTGTAGCAATGCTGAAACCAATTTTTACCTCACATACAACCTGCTTTTGTAAAAAGCATTTTAAGAATTAAAGCTTATTTAATGATAAAGAATCTATTAAAATAAAACATCGAATTACATGTAAAATAAGAGAATAAAAGACATAAAATGCAATTATAAGAAAAAACTAGGCAAATAAAGAAAATCTATTAAAAACATTATATAAAATAAACGTTATGAAATTTACTTTTAACGCAATAACCTACAAATGTAATTTAATATGCTGCTGATTGGAATGTGTTTATAATGCCGCTTTCCTTTTTTGCGTCTTGCTTTTCTGAGGTTCGTTTGACTTCTCAGACATGCCAGTCTGATGTGGTTCTGCTTGCACCGTTTTGTCCTGTCCTCCTTCTGTAATTCTTGTGTTTCTGCTGAATCTTCTACTGTTTTAAGAGAGACTTTGTCTGATTAAGCCAAACTTTTAAACTTCTTGTTGTCTGTACATTTTGTTTTGGTACTGCTGGTATACAGGGTTAATCCACTCAGCTTGTGCTTCAGTGGGTGGCAGGAATCAAACAGCAAACACTGTGAATTTTTTTACAGACATAATGTCCATTTGACCACCGTCACATATGTATAGTATAGTCCCCAAAATACAGAACCAAATGCTTGGAATAAAACTTAAAATGACAACCTTATCCAACCTTAGACAACCTTATCCAAAGAGACTTACAATTATCTCTTTTATACAACAGAGTAATTGTGGGTTAAGGGCCTTGCTTAGGGGCCCAGCAGAGACAAGTTAGTGGTGCTAAGTGGTGCTAAAAGATCAGAATCAAACCCTGATCTTTTAATTAGCATTCCAACACCATATCCACTGAACTACCACATCCCCCTCATTTTAAACTTTTATAGCAGATGCAGTACATAGTGAAGTGAAACAACGTATTTAGCTGTTTATTGAAGGCTGCAAGTAAATCAACAGCATAAGAGTTACCTTTGTCACAGAACAATTAGTCAACTAAAAACCACTTTTTACGTTGGCAGCGTAATGCATTTACTTCGAGATGACTAAACTGGTATAACTGCTTTGTTTCAGCAGCGTGATCTAGACAGCCAGTGTAGTTTAACTACAAGATTATGAGCATTAATAGAAGAGCTGAGGTGTGTTTTTTAAGGTAGTATCTAGAGATCTGAGAGTTGCAGCCAGCAAAAAATGTTAATGAATCTAATATTTTTTTAAATTCCTGGCTCAGTTTTTACTATCTATGGCCCCTACAGTAAAATTTGTTTCAGATTCATTAACAGGGAAAGTGGTAGCTCAGTAGTTAAGGTGTCAAACTGCTGACTGGATGATCATCAAACCCGTGATGATTAGTCCTGCTGCTTGGTTGGTTGGTTGGCATATGGACTGAATGTGAGTCGCTCTGGGTAAGGGTGTCTGTGAAATAAAGGAAATGTAAATGTAATATAAAGGTTCTAGCTTTGCACAGTTAAGAGTACATAAAGATTGTTATGCACCGATTGTTTTTACAAGCTGTGCAAAGTTTAAAGTCATCAAACATGTACATTTACATTCACAGCATTTGGCAGACGCCCTTATTCAGAGTGACTTACATTCATCTCTTTTTTATACAACTGAGCAATTGGAGGTTAAGGGCCTTGCTCAGTGGCCCAACAGTGGTGGCTTGGTGGTGCTGGGAATCAAACCCTGGTCTTTCTGATATTAGTTCAACACCTTAACCACTAAGCCACCATTTAATGGATGAGGATGGGAAAGAACACAATGATGAAAGGAAATATTCTTCTCTAGGCAGGGTGTGTTTTTGGAAGCTAGCACTGTGCATCAAAACATTATAGGCTTTAATGTCATCCTAATATTCTTCAATGATAATAAGCTAGTTGCAGCTTCTGCAAAACTGGATGTGTTCCAGTGGCGGCTGCAAGTGTTACATCATAAATCAATGTATTGTAAAATGACTGATGCCTTCCAAAGATTTCAGTTAAAATAAAAGGCAGAAAACAAGAGCTACATTTTAATGACTCTCTTATAAACTGATATCTACTTTATATTACTTCCTTACTTTGACCTCCAGTGTGTTTTCCTGCCATTCTCTTCATAACTTGCACTGTTTTGGCAGGAATCTACATGATATGCAAAAAGGCATCCTGTTTTTCACTGTAGGACACTAGCAACAGGAGCCGGCGATTATTATAGTTATTGTTTTTTTAAATCTGTGCCAGAATGCATTCTGCGTCCTTGAGTTTAAGTTTCTGTGCCTAATATATATTAAGTCTCAGACAAACAGGATGTAACAGGAAAATTGTTGTGATCAAGGCATTATGTGTGAAGGCAGAGTTCTCTGCAGTCGTACATGGCTCGCAGGCAGTGAAATGTGAATAAGAATAGGGGAAAGCATCAGGCAGGATGATTGCTGTTCCGTCCTAGCTGTTTACCAGTGATACACGCCAGTGTGCATTTACGGTATATAATTTCTTGCTTTATTTACCCACCAGCGTTACAAATAGCTATTTCATAACAGTCTCTGTCTATGCAGAAAAGAACTGGCAGTTCATCACTTATCAGCCTGAACATTATAAGCAGTACTGGAAACAAATAATTTTGAACTTTAATAAAGAGGAAATAGCATGAAATATATAATATTCAAAACTTAAACAACTAACTAATATATAATCATAAACCTAGTAATTAAATGGTAAATAATGCATAATACACTTGATTAACAATAATAAAAAAAAAAAAGATCTATTAATTCTAAAATAAATATAAATTAACAGTTGAAATACATTTCTAGAAAGAGTATGTATGCTATTTGGCCAAAAGTTTGTGTACACTTTACCAGCACATGCATCTGTCTTTCTCAAACTGTTTTCAGAAAGTTGTCGAGAATGCCTCTAGGTGGTGTAGCATTAAGAGTGCCAATCACTGCAACTAAAAAGCCCAAACACTGTTCCAGCATGACAATGCCCCAGAACTCCATAAAGACATTGTGGGTTATGGTTAAAGTAGAAGAACCCGGGTATTTGCACAGAGTCTTGACCTCAACCCCACTAAAACCCTTTATGAAACAACAACAACAAACCTTCTTTAGCCAAAATCAAAAAAGCATTTTCCAAAAATGTCTCACTGATTATAGAAGTAAGTGAGACTAAATCTGGAATAAGATGTTCAAAAGCCACATATAGATGTGTTGGTCAGCTGTCCAAATACTTTTAGCCATACATATACTTCAGTATCAGTTAATGAAGGTAGTTTGGTTAATTGTAGCTGTAACTGTAGCCGTAAGCCACATGAATGATAATTGCAGCTCTCCTGATGTTCAGTAGTCTGTTTACCTATCCAGCATTACAGCCCAGATTCAGCTAATATTTATAATATTATAATATATTTCTAATATTAGAAGCTACCTGAATCCAATGGTGTATGTTTTAAAAGAGACATACAAGAGACATTTTTACTTATTTTACATTAGACTTCATGTGTCCTCTATAAACACTATATCTATTATAAGTAGTTGCTAAGATAAATATCAAGCAGGTAATGAATATGATGAAGTCTCATCTCTTGTCCAGACTTTATCCAACAATTCCTGACTATGTTTATTATTAAGATGAATGTTTATACAAATATGGTCTGTTTTAGGAACCATGATATTTTTCCTGCCTGTTGTGCTTCTGATAACCATGAATTTAAAAAATCTATTTTCGAAGTTGAGAATCATCACCTAGTTTTGTGCCACATATTCTATACTGATTTGAAATAAAGTTGTTTGATTTCTTAAAATGTTATTACATAATATTGCCCTTATTCAGTGATTAAAGATTCAGGTTTGTATTGCGGGACTGTTAGCTGAGGACAACATGTTAATAACCAAGCACAATCTTAGCTTTCACCTTTTTCAGAATTTTTAGCCACATTTTTTTATCAACTGCCTGTTTACTCCTTTGTACTAGACCTTTCTCCATGACTCCTACCGCTTAGAACTTCAGTCCAGCTATTTCCAGTCTTTTTTCGCTCTTCCTGGTTGTGCCTTTTGTATCTGACTTCATCTTCTTCATGCTTCTACCCCACAGTCCTTGGGGTTGTATTTTGTTCAGGTGCTCGAGCTTCATGCTGCGGACTCCAGGAAACTTTTACCTAGGGCCTTGTTTATAGGTCATTAGGTTGCTTTGTTTTGCAGTATCAGCCATCATCATAGCCCTGAACTTAGCTGTTAGCAAGTTCCTGCGAATACAGAGAAATACGATGTACACCAGGACAACAAGTCAGGATGCACTGACGTTGAGAATTTTGGACTGTAAACTAATTTTAAAAATGTTAGAAATGAAATACAGACCTATTAGCAGCCTCTGTTCCTGAATCAGCATTGTTTAGGTTTTCCACAGCCACAGGAAGGTCTGTATTAAGCTCCTGTTTTTCCCACAATGGTTTAGAAAAGCTCCTTAACATTGCAGAGGTGTACTTAAAGCTAAAAAGATGATGATTTTTGATTAATATCGAACAAAAAAAAATATAAAAGAAAAACCAAAGATAGTATTGGAATATGTCTAAAAGACAGAAGTGCTTTGTGTCATTATTAAATAGTCTGAACCTAATATTTTACTTAATACTACATTGTTTATCTCTGTCCATTAAATAGTCAGCAGAATGTGATCATTTCATGAGTCTGATTTAATATTTTTGTTTGTGTATTTTTTGTGCTAATTCTGTATACATAACATGCATATAGTTTGTGCCACCAGCATTTGGCCAAAAATGACCAAAAGTCCTCCTAAATAGTCTCCTGATCTCAATCCTGCTTAACCTCTTTGAAATAAACTGGAACACCAACTATACCCCAAACCCCCTTATCTAATATTAGTGCCTAAACTCATGAACACTATTGTGATAAATCAATAAATCCCCACCTTAATTTCTAGTGGAAAGCCTTGATATGAATTAATATAAAGAGAATGTTCAAAAAAACACATATTTCTGTGGTGGTCTGGTGTCCCAATACATTTGGTACATTTACATACAAATACCAGTTAAGTTTTACAGTAACTTTGTATTTAACAGGATGACATTAATATTGAAAAACATTCAGGCTTTTAACTATTATAATTTAGTTTGTGTGTGTTTGTTTCACCTGTGGGAGCAGAAGGTGCTACATGTTTGGTCAGCAGGATTGGCACAGATGCAGCGCCCAGTAGATCTGCGACGCCGAGCCAATGGACTCCCAAGCCCGTATACACTAGTCTTACTACAGACGAAAGAAAGAAGAAAAAAAAAAAATAAATCACTCAGCCATCATCTATTTTTTTTATAATGAAGCACCTTCACTGCAGCAATAAAACAGTAACCCAAGTCTACAGCTACCGTTCTACAGGACCAGATGTTAACCTCTGTAATATATGCATTTTCTTCTATTTTGTGAAATATCAAAATATGTTTCAGGAGTCACTTATTTTTTTAAAGAGATTATTTCTATTTCAGTAAAAGCTTGTGCTGTCAATGGACACATCAGTAAACATCTAGCAGAATTACTGGAGTGTAAATAAAGCGTGTTAAATATTTTCCATGAATCTTCCACACACAGATACTGACAGTATGTGTTTTGAGTACAAGTTTTTATTTTTTCTCTGATTGTATTGGCTTTTTTTATGATTTGGTTTAATTTATCTTCCTATTGCGTAAGTACTGTAAAATAAGAGAAGATTAGATTTAGATCTTAAACCTTGAGCTACCTTTTTTTAAAAATATAAATTTAGAAATTGACCTTAAAGGTTAGTCACTTTCTAAAACTGAATTAAAAGATGTGTACTTGGCGAGTTGGTTTTACCTTGGTGTGTTGACCCAGATGATGTCCAGATGGCAGAAGTAATAGCATTCAGAGTCCAGCTGGTTAATACAAGAGCATCGTTTGGTGCGCTGTTTGTGTGGGACATTTCCAGCAAACGGCTTTTTCACAGGCAAACCAAACCCTAGAGGAGTATTAAAAATGCAATTTTTAAACAAAGACACTTCTACACACCTTGAAGCTTGCAGCTACACTAAATCATGCAATAAATACCAGTTTTAACTGTCGCCTTGATGAGAATTGTATTGTTATCTCTACGCATAAAGCTATGCAAAGATTTTTATAACAAAATTTATTCTACTTCCAAAGGTCAAATCACTATTAAAAATAGTGGTTAAAAATAATAGTTTGACCTTGAGAAGTTGTTTTTTTTTTTGTCGTAAAATCTTAGAATAACTTTATTTGTGGAGATAATACTTTTTGGGTATTTCTATTACTAAAAATAGAAAAAATGAAAAGAATTATCCAAAAATTGAATAATAAGGAAAAATAACCTATACCAAGTCAAATACTGTAACCTATACCAAGTCAGTCAAATAACCGATACCAAGTCAGTCAAATAACCGATACCAAGTCAACCAATAACATATATCAAGTCAATCAAATAACCTATACTTAGTCGATTAAATAACCTATAACAAGTCAATCAAATAATCACTACCAAGCTTTCTAAAAAGACAAACTCAATCTAAAGACAAATATCTGTTTTTTAAATTTGTAAATGAATTTTAAGTATTTGGAAAGTTTATTTACCTTCCTGCAGCACTGCAGACCAGCTGATAAAGAGGATGATGAAGCTGTAGAGTGCCATTGGCTTTGGTTCTAGTCAAATTCAACTACAAATTCTGGAAGGACCAAGTGAAGCTACAATCTCAATCCACGTTCAGCTGCAGGTGTTGCTGTGTCCTGTTTGGCCACACTTATAGTCAGCGCTACTCATCGTATGCCAGATCTGTTCCCTCCCCTTGTAGTTCTCATTATTACACAACTCCAGTTCCATCCTGGATGCCTTTAACAATCCAGGAATCCTGGCTGCCTCCTGCATGTGAAGGTCAGTTGCCCATGGGCGAGGAGCAAAACAGAAACATCATCCTAAAGAGATGGTGTAAGGTGTCATGGAGCTACCAAAAAAGGAACAAGCGGGAATGAAAGCAGGAAAATTAAGCTCACCTGTGGGGAATTAAACACTAATCACACTGCCTATTTCTTTTGTGGCTGAATAAGCGAGAAAGTGAAACTAATAACGTGGCGTTTTTTCTGTTTCACATTAGAACCACTACAGTGTAGATACTTAAAGCATTGCTATCAGATATGGATTATCCAAATCATGAAGATGGAGAACAAATGATGGTGACGAGCCAACAGGAAAAATGGAAGGATATCTCCACTTTGAAGCTTTGCATGAAGTCTGTTAGGACAAACCAACCATATGAAAAGCAAGATAGTCACAGGATCATTTGGAAGATTTAGATGTTGTGGTGTAGGTGGAGAGAGTGCAAGGCCCCTGTGCCCTTTAGCAGGAAATGTATTTAGATAAAGGAAGATAACATATTCCAGGAGATAAATGTCAGGCTTCGGATGTTACATAATGGGTTTGGATACTGTGGTTTATCTTTTAGAAAGCCTACATTAACTATCAGATTTCCTGTGCTTATTTGAAATACTGTAAATCAGTGGTTTCCAACCATTGTTTGTCCAAGAGCCACTTTCACCCCAGAAAATATTTTAGGGCCCCCTTTACATTTAATGATATTATTGCTTTTGCAAGATTGCAGCAAGTATGACAAAAAAAAGTTGTTTTCAAAAAACAGCATGTTTATTGCTATAACCAGATACGTTTATGCACAAATGATAGCCCATCTATAACAAAAACATCAGTAGGCCATTTGTAATTAAAAACATAAGTCTACAAATTAAAAAATAAAACCATTGTTTAGGTAACCATCAAGGTATTTCCAGCATTTCGTGTTTTCAGTATTGCTGCACCGCGACCCGAATTGGTGAGCGCTACCTCACCAGGGTCGTGTATTCCTAGGTCAGTACTATCAGCCGCTGAAGGCGAACCGTTTTTGTGAAGAACAAATTACAAATATTTGTCCATTTTTTGGTAATTCAAGGGATCATGTATAAAATTAGCTAACGCAATATGATTGTTCTCCTTGATCCTCACTGCTCAACACTCTTTAAAATATAATGCGATCCCCCCCAAACAGAGCCCGCTGAGACCTCCTTGTGGGTGGGGGACCCCCCCCTTTTGGGAACCGCTGCAGTTAATCATACATAGAAAATTGTTATTCAAGTTGATATGACTTAAATCAATAAATGACCCAGGTGATAATGACCATGAGTTGTCGTTACAGTAATATTATTACACATTTGCAATACAGATGTAATTAAATATAGGAACTATGTTTACTGAACAAGACGAAGCAGGGTCAGGACTTGATCAACTGAGGGCCAAGATTAACAGTTTAAACAGGTGGAATTCAGTTTGATTGCTTGCAATCATAGGCTGTACAGGACATCAGTAGAATAAGATAACAAGGGTCTCGAATTGCCAAAAACTAAGGATTTAAACAGTTTCATGCTATTCCTCTAATAGAGTGTTATAAAAGCTATTTAACTCTGCAGTTCCTGTATAGATTATAATCTTAACAGCACATTGAAATTCCAGCCGTATCCCACTTAAGCAATAAGGACACTAAAAGATGGAAAATGCAAAGGTAATTTAATGTAAATTGACACTTAAAACATATTATTCATTCAAACACTGTTCCAACATGACAATGCATATGTGCACAAATTCAGTGATCCTTACGTAGACATACAGATGTAACGTTTAGACATTCCAACACTTTTGCCTGTATAGTGTTGGGGTTTTAACTGGAATACAATAATGTCTTAATGATTATTTAGAGTGTAACTAACAGTTTTACCAAAGATGATGTTCTTAATGTCAATTTAAGCATTAATCTTAATAATAGGCTTTATGATGGCTGACTGCAGATAAAATATGTGTGCTTTTTTTTTTTTAGTCAGGGAGTGTTTGCAAATGTAGCCATCTAGCGTGGGATGAGAACACAGTGTCTATTGACTGCACTTTTCCAGCAGACAAACATGCAATATTTTCACAGCAGTCCATGTGGGAGTCAAAAGCTGGCACTTGCATGCAAATGCAGTAAGGGAGTAATCTTTCCACAGGCAGTGATTGAACTGATTTTATCATTATATGAACAGATATACGTGAATGAGGCATGGTAACCCTTAGATGATGAAAGATTGGAAGCCACTTTGTTAAGGTTATAAAGCAAAGAATTAATCTGGTAATCATGATTCAAATTCTTTTCTTTTTTAAAAAATATTTTTGAGCACTTTTTTGCAGTTTACTGTTCCCCATGGTATCACCCTTATGCCTGAAATTTGCACAAGGCCCCATAGGCCCCATAGTTATGCATGCTTTCAGTCCTCCACCCTTTCGGGATGCAGACCAGGAAAGAAACCTTCTCTCCGCCGTGTGCATGTTAACAGCATATGTTAATATGGAGTAGATCAGACCAGTTATTTGTCTGTTTTGGAGCAGCTAGGCAAGGTCTTCCAGCCTTTAAAAAGACAATGAATAGGTGGGTGGTCGAGACCATCACTCTTACCCTTGAGACTGCAGGCCTTTTGGAACCAAGGGGGCTCAGAGCAGACCCCACATGGGAAGTGGCTGCCTCTAAGTCATGGGCCTTAAAGACCCCCTAATGGATTTACGTGATGCGGGAGGGTGGTCCTCCCAGCACACGTTTATCAGCTTCCATTAGCTAGACCTGGCAACAACACCTGGTGATTTCCAGGACCACTAAGGAAGCTGGCCTGGTGCAGCCATGTCAAGCCCTGCGATCCACAGTCCATTGGCAACCATACCCCATCGGTACGAGGGCATGGTGGCAGGATCCTGATCATGTCTCTTACACGGGGCATTGAATCCACATGACACGATATGCATCACTGGCTAGCAACGCTCAGGACGGAGCCCCACCATGCCAGTCAAGGCTGGAGCAAATCCAAACCTGATTTACAGCCTACTCAAGCAGACTGTTACACGTTTAAACGCAATTTTACTGAGTTCCAGTTGTATTTATGATGTTAATAAAATCATATAAACTTGAAAGTGTGTTATTTAGTATCTCACTTATATTGTAGTACACAGGAGTACACAAAATTAAACCCAACTAGTAAAATTAAAAAAACAATTTTTACAATGTCATTGTTTATTAGGCGCAAACTTTGGCAACAATTACAATGTCACTTTTTTCCCACAATTCCACCAATATGTACACTCATTCGGGCAAATTACTCTAGGGACAATACTTAACATGTCTTTGGAAAGCTTACGAAATAAAAGAAAAATCAGACATTTATTTTCAAGAAGTACAGTAAGGTGCCCCAAACATAGCTCATTAATTTCAACTTAAATGCATCACATGCCACATTTTTGCTGGAAATTTGGAAACAGGGGAGCAAAGTTTTTACAAACTCTAGGCAAAGCCTGAGGGTTAATATGGACTTTTAGTTAGACCCGTTATTAATTCTATCTTTTTATTGAAAGGTGTTTAAAGCAGTATTGGTCTGGTGCTTGATTTCTGAAACTCCCTTTTAAGAAACTATTAATAGAAGGGTTTGTTTTATAAAGTACATTTAAAAAAATACTCATTATAGGAAGAATAGGATTAATTAATGTAAAGAAGAGTCTTGTTGACCGTTTGTATTGTTTGATTAAAGAACTCTGGCTCAACATCTGATGTGTAATTTAGAGTACAAAGAGTACTCAACCAGTTTATAGAATAAATAAATCAATTACAGGGGAGTGTTGAGAGAGGAAGACAGAGAGAGAGAAAGAATGAGAAAGTGTAAGAGAGGGGGCAGAGAGAGAGAGAGAGAGAGAGAGAGGGAAAAGGGGAGGGAGAAGGAGAGAGAGAGAGAGGGTGAAAGAGAGAGGGAGAAAGAGAAGGAGAGAGATAGAGAGGGGGAGAGAGAAAGAGGAGGAGAGAGATAGACAGAGGAGAGAGAAAGAAAACACAGCATGTGTGCAACTCCAAACAGGGGTGTCAGATTTAAGACTTGAAGTTCCACCACACAGCAAACAGATGAATGTTGTGGTTAAAAAGAACAGAAAGTTCTGCATCGCTGAGGCTGGTAAGAGCTACATGTTGACACCTCAAAGTCTGACAATAAGAAACAATATATTTAGTAATTCCTGCTGCACCTTTATTGGTTCAGAAACAATACATACCTGTGACAAATTTTGGAAGGCCTCGATACATCCAATCCCATAGCTGTTACCCAACTTTTCCATCACCCTGTTCTGGTTCTTTAATTCAAGTCTTTTAAGTGTAACAGAAAAATTATACACGAAATTTATAAAGCATAAAAAAATCCCTAAAAAAAAAATTAAACAAAACATTTTCCATATTTTCAAATGGCAATAAATATGGATCATAAACCTCTTATCTGTACACAATATCATAGCATATCTAATCTATATAAAAATATGACTTCAGTGCAATTTCGTTGCAAATCTTTTGCACTCCATCTCAGATGTCAGTACAAACTGCTTTCTTATACCCTGACTTACGTTTAGAAAAACTTTGTTGTACAAAAACTAACTAAAAAAAACAAATCATATTTTTAAAACCAAAAAAAAAATTACAACCTTTCATTTTGTTTATACTTCAAGCAAGAAACCTTGACAGGAAAGGCACACGTAACTATAATTTTAGTAATACTGGAACAAGGGACAAGATACTGGAATTACTCTTGGTTTAAGTATTCAACTTGGTCATTTATAAATGTTTATAATCATAGTTAATATTAAGAAATATTTCACACAGACTTTTAAATAGATACATTTGGATTGAATGTAATGTCAGTAAATATTTAGGGACAGAAGTGATCAGATTTACATAAACATTGTTTTGTCCAACTGAAAAGTGCATCGTTTTTTTGTGTTGAATATTGCAAAAACAAACATTTACCAAGATACCAACAGTATTGAAAAGTTGTATAAAAATGTAGCATTACAAAACGAAGAGAAGAAGAATAAATCAACTGATTTTGAGATTAAGCCCAAAGGCTATTAAGTGCTGTCTGTGTTGCAATCCTGGCTCTGAACTGAACAAAGAGACTTCTCTTCTGTAGTCTCCTCTGCAGCAGGATCATGTTTGGACTGGCCATCACTAGCCTCCTCGGGCTCTGACTGTTCAATTTTTGTGTGCAAGGAGGCCGTAGAGTCCTTCTCAGAGCCTTCGGAGCTCCTCACATCTTCTTCAATGGTACCTTGGCCCTCTTCTTGACATCTCTTAGGAACTAAAGTACGAGTCTTGGAGGGCCATGAGCTGCCGTATTGTTTACTGTTTATTTTCTTTTTTTGCTTATCGGAGTCATATGGTAGAGAGGTTTTGGCTGTTGTTGTGCAGCTTGTAGTAGGACATTGCAACAGCCTGGATTCCCGTTCCAGGTTCTGTGTCCCACTGACACTCTGGCTTGTTTCAGATTGTAAGTTCCATGGTGTGCTCCAACAACTCTTGCTTAGTGAGAAGATAAACTCCTCTTTGGGAGAGCTGGGGGATTGAGTGGAAGAGGAAGCTCGCTCAAGTTTGGGACATGCTCTGGGCCTAAGCTGCACCATCTGGATCCCTCCGATTGGGATCATATGGTAAGGCATGCGGGCATGCTGCTGTGAGTGTAAAGGAAGGTGGCTGAACGTGCAATCTATAGTTCTTGATGGGATAGGAACATGGGTAGGAAAGTCACTGTGAGGTATGTGTAGGGCAGAGGAAACCAGACTGGTATGTGCAGGGCTCAACCTCTGTGAAGTCTGCACAGTACTGGGTGTACTAGGCCTCTCCTGTAGAGGGAGACATGTGAATATTGTACAATTAAACTTCACACACTTTGTTTTTAACATTTATGAAGCATATTTATTCCAGATGATTCTACAGTCGCTCACTTTCTGTTATACCGCTGATCATTTAAAGATGGTGCAAAACTACATTATGAGAAACAAAAACCCAACAGTGTACTCGATACAGGTCTAACCACAGCTCAGATTAAACTTCAATGGCTGCTGCAATGTCGGGAGATCCAAACTTCTGCCACAGTATTGACAAACCTACAAATGGTTTATGGTCAACCAAGCTTGCAGTACAGCATAACCATCTGTCTGACTGTGGTTACTTTATAACATTTTTACTTAATTCACTTGGATTGTCAGAGTACTTTTCAATGAACAAAGTCACAAAGCAGCTTTACAGAAATCTGGATCTATTTCTGTAATGAAGAAGCCAAATGCGGCAGGAACAAGGAAATGCTTCATAGATGACAAATTTATATTGAAAGAAACCAGACTAAAAAAGGAATCCGTCTTTTTTTTTTTTTTGGGTGACACCATATAATGAGCATTATGCTTATTTCCGTAGGCAGTAAGATTATGAAAAGAAAAACAATACTAAACGTGTTATAAGGGTGTGGGAGGCATCTCTAACTAGTGTGCATGATACTTACCCGCTGGATTTCTCTAGACTTAGGGCTTGCTTCCCAGTGGAAGTGCCCAGGGGAGCTGTGGGCTCTGTGTTGATTTCTAAATGAAGTTGAAGAGAGTCGTGCTCTGGAGCTCCTGTAGCGGGCAGGAGAAAGAGGCCGCAGTGGAGAGAAAGACCTGAGCGGGGATGCTGTGAGAGGAGATGGGCCTCTTTCAGGGGAGGGGGAAAGATGTCGATAGGGAGATGACAGTTCCTGCCTTGGGGAGACACTCCGGAGAGGTGAGCCCTCACTAGAAGGCGAGAAAGTTCGTGGAGAATGTTCCCAAGCTTTAGAGGAGAAGAGTGCCCTCTTGCTGTCTGGAGAGACAGCGTGTCCACTCCTCCATGCCTGGACAGGAGAGAGCTGCTTTTCTCTTTCTTCTTTTTCTGAAACAGTAAGGCTTGAGGGAGCTGTCTGTGAGCTTGGAGCACTGTCTGACTGATGAGTGTCTGTAGAGCAGGATGAAGGTGCATCTTCATCCTCCTCGTCCTCCTCCTCATTATCGTCCTCCTCCTCATCTTCAGAATCGTCAATATCAGAAAACTGATGCTCCTCCTGATCCTCTGACTCATGCACTTGCCCTTCACTGGTCCCTGACACACACAAAAGGCTTGGGGTTAAAACAGAGGTGTAGATTTGAAATACAACGTAAAACATTTCACACAGACAAATTCAATTATACAGACCACTGCAGGCATATTTAAAAAAAACCCTTATACATGTTCAATAATTACTTAGATAAGCAAGTTCATACAAATATGCCATGCCTCCTCCATTTATAACGATATACAAAATCTAGTGAATAGTGCAGGCATGAATAAAGTGTCCTTGGCACTCCTCAGGATGGCAGAGAGAAAGAGACTAGTGGCTTTTATTTTCAGTTCTATATACAGCATACCAACTGAAATTGGGGGCCAGGTATAAAAACATTTCTTTATTATAGCCCAGGCAATTTTATTTGGCCTTCACGTATCCTGAGAGCACTGTGCATAAATGCCCAAAAAAGCACGACAACTGTTATCAGTGGAAAAATGGTGTACAAAATTATCAGGGTTTGGACAACAAAAACCAGAATGATAGGTTCAGCTATAGGTGTTATCAGGAGTAAAAAATGTCATACATGATGCAAAATGTCTTCAAGTGCATTCAGATTTCATATTACATGTCATACCTTATAGCAGAAAAATTTCTTCATCAAAATTGGATACAAGAGTTTTAGATATACAAACAAACAAGCAAAAAATTATTTATGAAACTAGGAAGCTCTGCACCATGCACAGTGGCCATTAGAAAACTAAGATATTAAATTAAACATAAAGCATATAATATTAGGACTATTATATCACTAGTATGTGCTGTCCTATAATAAATGTAAAATCTAATGTACTCAACAAGTATAATGCTTCCTTTTTTACACTAAAGCTGGTACAAGTGTATCTGCACATCCTACCTGGTTCCTCAGTCTCCAGTTCATCTACTGATGATTCAGACACACCCTTCTCCAGGCATTTCTTACCATGTGCCTTAGATTTCATGTGTTTAGTGAGGTTCCCTGTCAGAAAGAAAATGAATAGAGGAGCGATATCCAAAATTAAATTAAGGATGACATATTATATGGAGAGATCCCTAACAAACAGCAGTAATGCATTATGGATTTTTTTACACTTTTACATAAAGGTTTGTGGTTATGATCTGCTAAGTGCTAGATCATAACCACATGGTTGCAGAGTGGTGCTTTATATGTATATAATATAGTATCTATATATATAATATATTATATATATATATATATATATATATATATATATATATATATATATATATATATATATATATATATATATATATATATATATATATATATATATATATATATATTATTATTATTTATTATATTATTATTATTATATATTATTATATATATTTATATTTATATATAACCCTCTATGGTGCATTACATATACACCTAGGTGACTCACCTTTCGTTTTGAAGGCAAAGTTGCAGTGCTTACAGACATAGGGACGAATATCTGTGTGTGTTCGAATGTGTTTCTTCAGCATGCTGGGTTTTTTACACCGGATCCCACACTCACCACACACATATTTTCCTCTCCCTCTTCCTCTCACATAAACATACTCTTCATTAGACTTATACCTAAAGAGTGACATACACAAAATAGTTTACTTTTTAAAGTCGGAATTATAAGAAATAATGCTCTAAATATTGGCATGGTGTCAAGCCATTGTCCTTAATTTTCCTGCTTCCAGTTCTTGGCTTTCCCAGACATTTTTGTAAAGACCGGTTATTGCTAAAGCTTATTGCATTTCTTTGTCCTGACTGACAAACATACAGTATATGAACAGGGCTTATATGCACAATAAAAAATGGTTAAAATCTTGACAGTGCCGCAGATATGCTCTGCAATAAGACCAATAAAACTACATATCTATGCTATCAGGTGGAATGGATGTATTTACTCTTTTCCCTATCAATCAAGCACTAGTCAATTTTCGGTGACTGTCGAGTTTGTGTTTGTGCACGTTTGTAGTTAGAACGTTGTGACTCAATCAGTAAAAATGTATATTTTTAGGCAGACATAAAAAATGCTGTATAAACAAAAAGGGAAAGAGAGAGAAATGTAAGCAAAGAATAAAAACGATTATGAGGCTAATGTACCACAGTTTGTTAATATGTCAATAATTCTATCTTGCAAAAAAGTGAGGTAAGCAGACACTAGACATTTTAAGTTGTATGAGTACTAATGTAAAAAATGGTAAAGAGGAAACAGAGTAAAAGAGAAAGGGCACAAAGAGAGACAGAGGTGAACAGGGAGTCTGTGACTGTGTGTGATTATGTAAGAAAAACAGATGCTGCCTGAGATATAAAGTAAAGCAGAGTTCTGTGGTGTGCCGCCGTCTAAGCCCCCATGAAATTGCATTGCAAGAAGTAAAACAGCACAATAAATCATTCTGTATATATATATTTATATATATACACACATCCCGAATGCTACACCATGGTAACATTTCCCATCCCAACTATTTAAAGACCTGTAGAAGGCATTTTATTCAAATGTAAAAAAACGTATATCCGGAATATTTTATTTTATATATATATCTATATATATATATATATATATATATATATATATAATATATATATATATATATATAGACACACACACACACAACACACACACACCACACACTTCCATAAAGGTTTGACTGAACAGTGCTCCTCGCGATGTCTAAAGCTGGGGATATTTTTTAAACCTAATTCTGCTTTAAACTTCTTTAGAACTTTATTCCTGACCTGTTTGGTGAATTCCTTGGTCTTCATGATGCTGTTTGTTCACTAGTGTTCTCTAACAAACCACTGAAGCCTTCACAGAACAGGTGTATTTATACTGACCCTAAATAACACAGGTGTGCTCTAATTAGGTGACTTCTAAAGGGCAATTGATTGCACTGGATATTATTTAGGGGTATCAGCGTACAGGGGATTTCATACAAATGTACCCCATACTTCTTAGATTTTCCATATATATAGCAGGTCTTTAAAAAATCGGATATATTAAGAAAATTGTAACTGGGCAGCAAGAATTGCATTGTAAATGCTGCCGAAAAAGCATATAAATCACTCACCCGCCCTCAAAGATGGAAACACGTGGTGGCTCACTCTGCTTCGAGGTGGTAGGAGTCTCCTCTGCACTTATGTCTTCTTCAACTTTCTTAGTTTCAGGTTCTTCTTTCTCCTTGACAGGAAGGCTTAGTGTTTTTGCATGTACCTGTAACCCAGACCGACATAAAATGAAATAAGTGTACCCAAGAATACTAAACTATACACAGAATTTTTAAAATTACAACACCAAGATGTTTGCATTAGCAAACATGAAAAACAATCTAAGCCTAAATGTATATTTTATAATAAATTGCAACATTTACCTCTGTTACCCTTGGTGTTTTGTTGCCAACCAGCTGGTCAGTTGGGAAGAGAGGTGGTGTTGTAGCCATGGTGTATACTTCAGAGCTGTACATTTGCTTAGAACACAGTAGTGACATTACTATTTTGGTGGACAGACCAGGTAGATTGGGGTTATACATGCTAACACTCCAAGAAGAATAAACTGATGTTTGCGGATTTGTGTGGGCAGATGGGTTAGGCTTAGTATAATTCAAGTAGCACCAACTTACTGATGTACCAGTATGTAGACTGGGGTATAAAGGGTCAGTGGTGTCTGTGGATCTTTCTGGAACCTCAACCACTGATGCACATCTGTAGCCCTCCTCTGACCTTTCCTCTTTTTTAAGTTGAATATCTTGCTGAGGAATCTCTGGTTTGTTCACAGGAAATTTTGTTTTCTTTTTATCCCCATCTTGATCTTTTTCCACAACTATATCTATCCTTTGGTTCTCAAGCCCTTCCTTGTTTGTTTCTTGGGATTTATCCAGAAACTTTTCAGAACCTTTATTTTCTTCTTCACTTTCTTCAGCTTTTTCTTCCTCCTTGATCCGTTTCTGGTGCCGTTGTGCCTCTAAGCTAAGTTCTAGACTACCTGCAGGGGAAAGCATTCGCTTATTTCCTCCAGCACAAAATGGCTCACTACTATCATCTGATACAGTGTCTGTTCGAAATTCTAAAGGAAGTGATAAAGGAATGCAGGTTTTAAGATTAGAAGAAGGGAGTCTAAGAAAAGATCTTTGAAGCTTACTACCCTCAAATTTCTCCATGAACACCATGGCTGTACAGCAAATTGGTTGCTGAGAACGTGTTGTTGCTAATATTTGTGAAATGGTTGTGTACATGGCACTAGCATAAGTAGGAATGTGAGTCTGTAAGCGTACAGGCACTACCAGGGACACCACTGGTCTAAGTTGCTCAAGGCAAGTAGCAATGATGGGACGAGCCTGGTGCCGAGTAACAAGATGGTGATATGAAGAAGTGCTTTTATGTGTAGATGAAAAGGAACTAGATTCGCCAGTTGGTGATGCCAACGGATCCTGAATGATTAGACCTCTTGTTGGATACTGCAGAGACAGCAAAGTAGGAAAAGGATGAACAGGAAGTCCTAGGTGCTCAGCTATATGAAGCGGTCTTGGATGAAATGTAGATGGCACCGTTTGTATGAGAGCTGACTGAAGCATATGACTAGAAAGGACTTCAGGTATTGTTGTGACAGGTAAAAGCCCAGATATCTGCTGTGAAGAAAAGTTCTCTGGACTACTCAGTGGGTACACTGCAGATGGGAGAGGGAGGGGAGCCTGAAAAAGCTGCAGAGTTTTACTTATAGTCTCCGGGTTAAGTCTAGGAGTAGTGCTTGCTCCGTGCTCACCAACTGTAAGGGCCGCATGGCCAGAATAGGACTGTTGGATGCTTGTGGATGATTCCTCCTGATCAGGCTTTTCAAGGGTTGCATGTTTCACCAATAGAAATTTTCGTCTCTCTTTCCATGAGGATGGAGTAAGTCTTGGAGACAAGGATCCACAGTCAAATGATTTGCTTCTTGTCTCTACTATCTGTGCAGGGTGTGGCGGACTGGCAGGAGCCTGCTCAGATGCAGAACGATGCATTTCTCTATGATAATGTTGATAGGCACCTGGTACAGTCAGCATGTGGGACACCTGGGAGCTCCATGTACCAGTCTGCATTTCAGGGTCAAGCTTTGCAGATTCGTCAAAAGATGTAGATCGACTAGAGGCGTGGGAAACATTACTTTCTTGGCTAGGACTGCGTGTTAGGGATACTGATTCAAAGCTAGATTCTCCTGATGACTGGGATGCCTCTGCCAAACGAAGACGCTTCTTTTTTGGTGGCAGTTTCTCTGCAGGAAGCTGAGCCAGACTTTGACTACGTTGTGGCCACTGAAACTCCTCTTTCTCAAATTCTTTTACAACATATGTACTTGCTGGTGGTGAAAGCATCTCAGGATCTGGTTCTTTTGTCACCAGGATTTCTGGCACTTGAATTTTGGGTTGCCGAACTAACCTGGATGTGGAGGTTTGCCTGGACTCCTGTGACTGTTTATATTCAAGTTCTGACTCCTGAATTTCTATGGACATGCTTTCCTGTTTCTCAAAGGAGCTGGTGTGCTGAATAACTGATATTTCTTTGCAAGTGCTGATTTTCTCTGGTTCAATTTGTGGGGCAGTACCTGAGGAGCCCTTGAAATCATCTTTACTTCCTATGGCTGCTGTGGTAAGATGGCTGCTAAAGGATACGGCTGTTGGACCTGGACTAGGTGGGTCTTCCTCCAGACTTTCTTCTTTCCTCCTCTTTCGTATAGCCATAGCCATTGCTTTAAACTTATAGTGCATTATTTGTCTATGATCTTCTTGTTCAGCAGCCACTTTCTTCTTACTTTGTTGTTCCTGTAAAGGGCTACTTTTACAACAAACTTTGTGTGCTTCATAACTGTCCAGTTTATTCAAATGAGTTCCACATATTTCACACTCATTCATTTGTACATCTTTTTGCTGCTTCCATTCTGATTCTGTGGTAATGGAGGGACCAGCTTCTGTTGCAAGTTCAACGCCAGCTGGCATTTCAATGGCAGGCTGGCGTCTTAACATTCGGTGATGGTGGCCAATCCTCAGCTCCGCTGATGCAGCTTGCTGCTCATCAAAAGATTGGCTGAGACGAAAGCTATGTAAAGATGAGCTAGCAGAATCATCTTTGTCACTAGAAGATGGAACTGAATGACTTCTCAAAAAAACACCACTTGGAGAATGACTAGAAAATGTGCCTTCGATTAATTGTGAATGCTGTACATCAGTGGCATAACCACTAAATAACATTTGTCCCGTAGTGCTGCTGGTACCAGGAATATCTTCTCTTGGATCTTTTGGTGAAGAAAATTTAGAAGATTCAATACTACTTCTTCTAGAAAGGGAAGAACGTCTAGGTTTGACACTGTCAATTTCACTTGTGTCCACTACAGCTTCATTTATAGTAATTAACTTTGTAATATGTTCAATGACTTGTGTCTTAGGCACAGTAAAAGAGACAGATTTTTCCTCATGTCCTAAAGATGATGATGATGATGATAATGGCTGAAGATGTTGGTGAGAAATTCTTTGTTGCTGGCCTAATCGACCATACTTTCCTAAAATAATTTCAGCATAGGATTTAACATTGGCATTGGGAGGGCTAACCTGGGCTATTTCAGCGCTTCCATAGCTAGAAAAATATCCAGATTCTGTACTGCCTTTACTACCAGGGCCCAATGAAGATGATGTGCTCTCATCTGGTGATTCCATTGGAGCTTTTTTTCTTTCACTGAGTCTCATAGCTAACCTTTGTTTGATTGCCTGGGAGTCCTCTGTCCTTGGGCCTTCTTCTGTAAATGATATTTCAATCTTTGAGCTTTTTCTTAGAGCTGGCCTTTCTTGAGAAGTGGACAGCTGATGCTGCCCAGTCTCATCTTCAGACTCCGTGCTATCTGCCTCTGTTGCTTCCTCCTGCTCATCCCCTATGGTACCACTTTCAACTCCACTTGAACTGTACTCCTCGCGTCTAGATGCCAAACCAGCCTTTATTCGATGGGCATGGGATTTACGATGTTTATACAGATTACTTTTAGTCTTAAATGAGAAACTACAAGGGACACAAGGATAGGGTCTTTCTCCTGTGTGAGAACGAATGTGTTTTTGGAGCACACTGGGTTTTGCACATGGCCTCCCACAGTATGAGCACACATACTTCCCTGGCTTTTGGGGCTTACGTTCCTTTCTAGATGCTGTGCCTTCTTGTAATTCCTGACTTGGAAAAGATGGAATACTCTGAAGATGAGGGACCTGGGTAGAGGATTCAGGAGATGCTGAAGAATAGCTGCCTCCAGAGGGGCCCGGGACATCTAGCAGTTGCCAAGCCTCCCCCATCTGAGACTGCTGTTGCTGCTGCCTCTGAAGCAAATCTCTGCGTTTTGGCTGCCTTTTCTGATGCCGGACATGTGATCCATGGATTGGTAGTGAGGTAGACTGTTCCGAAATTTGAGAGAGCCTACCCCTAAGGGAAGCCTCAGACAGAGCTTGCTGTTGTCCACCAGATTGCTCCCCATCAGACGGCTGGCTATGCTTTGCCTCCATAGAATGTGGGAGAAAGCCTTACGGACACACTGGGAATGTCTTTAGGGCCACCTTACCTTTTACCATTATTTCCCACATCACAGAAACGTCTAGAAAAAAATAGAACGAAGCATCCAAGTTGATCAAGGTGGAAGAGATGTCTTTTCTATGCTAATAGTCTCTTATCCCAACCTAAATTAATCACTGTATCATTTTTTAGAGCTTTGAAGAACGGAGGTAAGCACAGGTTGTTGTTTTTTTTTAGTTTCTCCACTAATATTTTAGTAGGTGTTTAAGCTTCTCTTTAATCCCCCTCAAGTTGTCATAGGTCCAAACTGCAGAGGTCCTATAGAAAAACAAAAACAAGAAATTAGGTATGGCTTTCACTTGTTAAATTTACATGCTTGTGCAGTAACAAAGAAGTTTTATTATAAATAGAACTTTTCCCAAAAACCAGACTTTTTAGTTTTTTGGATTTAAAAATAAAATTGATGTCTTGGCTAAGAGAATTCTATTTCATTTAGTGTTTAAAGACAAGGACATTTCAATAAAATCCCAAAAGAACCTTAAAAAGAAATAAGTTAATATTATTTAAAAAGTAAAAAAATACCAGTTAATTATTAGCATTAATGACTGATAAAGTTAACTGATATTAGGATGTAGAATATGGCAGACAGCTCTGCCATACAACCATTTATATAATGCAACATATCTTAAGGTTGCATTTTGCAAAATTAATAGAACACACAACACAAAGGCTAAAAAGAAAAGCAACAGTCTTTATAAGGGTGCATATTCAAACGTACATAATAATAAACTATATAAAAACGCATAAATGCCACAAACATAACCTAAACATATTTCAAGAAAACAGACAGAGTCGTCCATTAGATGGTGCTGTCGATTTGAGACAGTAAGAATTATTGAATATTTAAAATAGATGGTGCAACAAAAAGCAATTTAATTGCTAGCGAATATCTATGTAATTTATTTTACACAAATAGATAATAAGTTAATCATCTATTAGACAGTATTGTATTTTAGCCCTAATAGACAATTCTAGCTATTAGCACTCATTGTAGCTATTAGCACTCAGGTGTGTACCAATTTCAGTTTTATTTACAATGTGATCTCAATCATTTTATTCATAACATTGTGCTTCATGCCAGACAGGCTGCTTTGAGTATTTCGGAAACTGCCTGGGATTTCCTGGGATTTTCACAAGCACAACAGTCTCTAGAGTGTACATACAATAGAGCAGCAACCACTTGCAGTTCTGGAAGTGGAGTGAAAATGACTCGCAGATGACAGCAGTCAGAGGAGAACTTTCTGACTAGTTTAACACTACAGTAACTTAAATGAACACTTTGGACAACTGAAGTAAGCAGAAAAACCAATGTAGAGCTACCACTCCGGGGCACTTGAGAAAAGGCATATAAAGCCCTGTCTGCTTCTGGGAAACCATAGCATGGTTTACCCTGTGCTCTGACCCACGTAATATGCAAGGAAAAGACTTTAACGTGTACGTAAATGTTCCACTCTTCCCGGTCAGGAAAGGTACTTGGAGGTCATTGTGACTGAAATAAAAATGAAAATGCCATAAAATCATCCCTGATTCTTTGTATATTGAGGCACTAATTCTAGATCATTTTACTATACAGGGTGAGACTGTATAATATTAAATGTAAATACTGAATGTACATTTATACATTCAGTTTATATTAATGAAAACCTGCAAATCCTTCTCTCTCAACTAATGTCGAACAAGGCTGAGCCTTAGATCAGTGCAACACAAGAGAAAAGCTAGTACTTACAAAAGGACAGAACAAATGCAAAAACAGAAAAAAATCTGCTTGGTCCGAATATGAGGAACAGACTAAAAAGGGTTGATATTGAATAAATTTGATAAAAGTGCTTAATCATGACAAATAAAGCAGCTTAACCCGGTGAATTCCTTAGAAGACTAGATTCACAAAACATTTCCACACAATAGGTTTCATAAAAGCCCAAGAAAATAACCAAGTCAACCAAGTGACAATATTTATTAGTAGGACAAAAAATATCCTCTTTAAACATTCCTAAGTTGTGGTACTGTGCAAAAACCTGACAATCCTGTAATAACACTGTTCATCCGGGGCATTCACTTATTTATTATTGATATGTGTTTCTGCTATGCATGCTGGTACACCATGGCTTGTCTTTAGGTTGTTTGAAAGTTGAAACACCATATACAAATAATAAAATAATAAAATACACAAAGAACACCTTGATACACACCGCCCGTGTGCGAGTGTCATTTTCGCACAAGCGGCAGAAACCGCTAACTTCAAAGTGAAGGTCTTCAAGCTAACGAGAATATAAACCATTTTAGATAGTAACACTAAATGAAATAAAAAACAATGTGCTGAATAACCATTATTTCCTGCAAATATGTAATAATTTGGCACTGTGCCCAGGTACACTGATATGTGTACATTTGAGAACTTAAATGGAAAGTGAAAATTATGTCATTAATTATTCACGCTCGTAATGTTTTAAACCTAAAAAAAAATTTTTTTTCTTCTTCACAACACAATTAAGGATATTTTTTTAATGAAATCTGAGGTTACGCTGCCCCTCCCATAGACAACAAAGGTAACTACCACACTCAAGGCCCAGAAAAGTACCAAGATAACCGACAAACAGCGATGGGGTGCAACTAGGTACATACATAATTTAAACAAAACTAAATGTAACAGTAATTTGATAGAGTTACTGATAAAAATGTGCAATTAAATTAGTTATTTTATATCAAATTTGTATCATCTATGGTATTTCATATCATAAATATTTTATAAATAAATATTTATTTAAAACCCATATAATATGTTGAAACATTAGTTTATTATTTATAATCTACACGATTCCTTATGCTACAGCTGTTTATTAAAGCGGTACTATTCTGATGCTTCTGATTGGTTCTCTGGTTTGAATTTACTGTGTACCACGTCTGACAATTACATTAACCCACATTGCCGCTGAAAGGCTTCAGGCTACTACACCCTGTCTGAGAGTGAGATTAACCCTGCCTGGTATAAAGATTTAGTTGGAAATATCCATTATACACTTGAAAGTAATGTAGTTGATTAAAAAGTAATCAAATGTAATCAGTTAATTTACTTTCATAAAGTAATTAAAACGTTACATTACTTATACCTTTTAAATAGGGTAATTTGTAATCTGTACTAAAAACTGTGTTGACAAACACTTTTATTTGTAATATTACTAAGCAACGAGAATTCTTTTTGCGCAGAGAAAACAAAAATAACTTTATTCCACATGTTCATGTCTACGGCATCACTTGTTGCAGCGCATTCATGACAGTATGTGTAAAAAAGAGCGCCCAGATTTCCTAAAAAATATCTTAAACTGTGTTCCGAAGATGAAATAAGTTCTTCCAAGTTAGGAACAGCACGAGGCAGTATAATTAATGGCAGAATTTTCATTTTTGATTGGACTATTCCAATCAATTGTGTAACGCCCACTATTTGGCCATGAGCACAGTGTAAGACGGGGCTACAAAGTTTGTGTTGCTATTAAATAACTAGCATCTACATAGAAGTCAGCAATCTGTGTGCATTAGCAGTTAGCTAATTCATAGTATCAGACATTGTATTGCTCTTAATAACTCATTTCCATACACTGTTGGTTACAGCTAATCTAGTTATGTAGTTATAGCTATGACCATCAACAACAAAAAGATCAGTTTGCTGAAACGTGGTAAATGTTGCTTATAAAAAAATAAAATAAAACATTTTTAAGTGGCTGACTATTTTCTAGCTCATTGGATGTTGTGTTTTTTTTTCACACCATTCTAAAAAAGCTCAAGATATGGTTGGGCAGTAAAATCCCAAGAGTTTGAAAATGTTAAAAGGCCAAAGTTACTGAAAAAAAGTATTCTGATATAAACATCGACAAACTGTTTTGACCTCTATATGCACTGCTGCCATATGCCCAGATGATTGTTTTTATGTATGATGTATATTTAGTTTTAGAATTGGGTTGCTTTTCAATATAAACTTTGCAGGAATGCAGCCAATAAAGATTTAGAAAGAAACCTAAATAAAAACATTATAGAAGAATTTTGGCATACATAAATATAGTTTTATCAAAAAGACATTTTTATATAAGCATTGCACTCTACCAGAAGCAGAAAATTCAACAAACAGAAAAGAAATACTGTACATTTGATATATTTATCTTAAAGTCATATATGAACATCCTGCTTATGTGAATGCAGTCTGATTTTTTCTCTAAAGTTTGCAGATAGATTGACCCAGACAATGTGAAGCATTAGTGTTTAAGTGCTGATATCATGGTATATAATGAAAAAGGAAAATCACTGATATCCAGTATAAATTTTTTTAATATAACAATATTTTATTTTATTTTATACAGATTAACAGTAATATCTTACCAGTCTTGTTTCCGTTTTTACATAAAAGCTCATCTATTCCTAATAAAGAGTTTATATATTTATATATAAATTGTACAGTCTCTCTTCCTATTTTCACTCCTGGCAGCCTGGTGGCGGTTCCCATAGAGACAAGCTAGCCATGGCAGATGGAGGGTGAGTCGGCGCTCTAAATTTGTCTCCCAGCATCCTCTTTGAGTACAGCAACATGCTGGCAGCAGGAAGTGGGCAATCAGACTGACCTCGGCACGTGAATGGCACCGTCTCACGACCCCACCTACCTCATACCAAGCATTCAACATGTTCATTCAAAATAAAGCAGCAACATTGGCCGACCCTTTTAAATGCCAAACTACAGGAGTCAAAGTCACAGCTCACCACCTGCCAAAACTGGCAGAGAAATCAGTGTCATCATGGGGCAAAACCATCACCACCCTGAAGGACCTTACTAAAAACGATTAGTATCCACTTCAAGTTCCAATTCACAAACCTGATTACATTAAAAATAATGTAGATTTATGACGCATCTGAGAGAGCAAAGACCGAAGCCTTGTTGCATCTTGCATGGGTTAACAATTTAAATGTGTGATCAACCTGATGGTAAGCTGAAATTACAGTACAAACAATAAAGAAACTTAAATTTTTTTTTTTTAAATGTACAATAATGTATATATCATACAACAACAAAGTTAGGGTGTTGGACTGCTACCTGCAACATCGGGGGTTTGATTTCCAGCACCACCAAGTTACCACTACTGTGCCCCTGAGCAAGGCCCTCAACCGCCAATTGCTCAGTTGTAAAAATGTAAGGCGCTCTGTATGAGGTCGTCTGCCAACAGCCGTAAATGTAAAGGTTTAAGTAAAAAAAGCTGGCAAATGCATTTTTTGCAGTGCTAAACTTTTACAAACCTGGGAGGTGAGACTTTTCTAAAGAAGATGGATATACAAACAGTTCCTTTTATTGTCTAAACCATGCATTATGCGAAAGAACATCTCAAAATTAAGCATATTTCTTTAGCTGGTGGCAGCACATAAGTAATAGAGCTCAGGAAAAAGTTTTTCAAAGAAACAAAAGAAAAGAACTGTACATACTGCTGCTGGCCAAAGTATAAATGAACAATAAGCAACACATAATTACACATTCGGGAGGGATAACCATTCTTCTAATTTTACAAGCAGTGTCTGGTCCATTCATACATTCTTTGGAACAGCTCAAACTGCTTTCACTGCCAAGACACCCAAATCAACTTTCAACATGATCCCGTCAATCACCTGCTTAAAGGGAAACGATCTACCTACATCAGGAAGTGAATGAAAATTCGGCGCTGCCAGTGAGAACCTGTATGAATCAGACACCCCGCTGCACCCTAACGAACGCACACAGCCGCCTCCTCAACCGCCACGGAGCACTTTGATAAGGTTAGTCATTCTCCAGCAGCGTTTCAAAGCCTCTTTAGTTTCTCTGTACCGTCACCTCTCCACAATATCCTCTCTTAACCTTCCAGAAACAAATCAGTGTTAATGAGAAAGTCTCTATCTGTCTTCTTAGAAGTGCCCTTTACCTGCACTTCACACACAGAGAGAGACAGAGAGAGAGAGAGAGAGAGAGAGAGAGAGAGAGACAGAGAGAGAGAGAGAGAGAGAGAGAGAGACAGAGAGAGAAAGAAATAGAGATAGAAAGAGGGAGAGATAGAAAGAGAGAGAGAAAGAGAGACTCAAGCCACAGATAATAAGGACTTTACAGCTGCAAAGCGGTGACCAACAGTTTGCATAACTAATAATATGACCTGTTACTTTAGCATTTACCATGTTAATATGATGGTCATTAAATCTATTATCTTTAAATATCACAACAAAGCCTGTTATTTCAGATAAATATTCATGCTTTAGCAATTGTGTGGATTTTCTTGGGTTATGATTGACTAGGCCAACTTCACCTTTAGGAATGCGGCTCATGTAATAACTGTATTCACAAGTATTCTAGGAATATAGGCTGACGGCATACCTCACATAAGTTCAAGCCAAGCATAAATGCTCACTAACCTGGTAGAACACACTGGCATACCGATTTTTCACACCAAGCAGCTGTGCCATGAGAGTTTACCCGAGTAATGCTGTGTCATGGACCACATTCTTTGTAACTCAACACCCATTTACAAAAGTAATTACACATTCACTTGATTAGCCCGGGTAGAAACAACCTCCGCTTCTCTTTATTTCAAATACATTCGAGTACTCACAGTAAAAACAGTCTTGTAATTCCGCTTTGTGTCAGCTGTTCGAACACAACAGTGTGCGGAAGAGGAGAGCCAGAAGGCAGTGTAATCCTCCGCCCGAGTCCTCCTGCTCTTCACAGCTACAGCATGAATGAGAGCCACCAAGTGATACAGCGGATATGAATGTTTGCATTTGAGTGGGTGTATTTCTGTGAAATAAGTGAGGAGCAAAGCGGGGGGGGGGGGTAAGAGAGAGAAAAAGAAAGAACAAGGGAGTGAGTGATGAATATAAGGTGTAAAACAAGGACACACACAGTCATTGATGCAAAGCACCACTCTTACACAGCAACACAGTGCATTTTTTGGATTGTGATGGTGGACAGATTAGCTGAAGTACTCAGATCGGAACTGTTCTATTAGATGGAATGGTGCTACATTCGCTCACTGAAACCTGTTCTTGCCCTAGAGGCACAAACTGTTAGAGTCCCAACAGCAAATGTGTCATACAACTCTGAAGCAATGACAATAAAGGAAGCTGTCTTAGCCGCTGTGGACAGTTCCACATGAAAGATTTGCACTTCTACAGGACCTTCTGTGCATTTCCTATTCCGAGGACCTGATAATAACATATAAGCGTGTTTGCTTATTGTCCATTTGTACATAATATTTGCTTCTGTTATTATAAACCCTGTCCTGTGCGCATTCTAGCTGATTTTGAAGGTTTTTCATCACACTAAGTAGCTTTCGTTTTACTCATTTGTATTAATTTTTAATTCCAGTATCTTATGTTACTTTAAAAACAGGAAACATTCCCTTTTAAGTTTGGCTTCTCTTCAGGTTTCTTCCTTATGCCATCTTAAGGAGTTTTCGCTTGCCCATGTTGCCCCTAGCTGCTCATTAGGGGCCTGAATATAAATTTAGATCAAGCGCAGATCAGATTCAAATGGACTGTTTCATCTTTCTGTTAGTTATAAACTGGCAGCTCCATATATGTATTAAATATTCTATTTATGTTAGGTTGAATAAATGAATGCAATTATTTTATTTATCGATAAATCATACCACCTATGAACACAGTATAGGGCTGTGTAAAAATACAGATACGGCTAACTTTCGCAATTTTTTTCTGACAATAGCGAATCGATATTCGAAACTCTAGTTTAGATACATATATAAAGTAAATTTTAAACTAATTTACATTTACATTAATATTTATGTAAAATCCTCAGTGCATGTCACATGACCTCCTCCTCCACTCCTGCAGTTGTCGCTGACATATTCAGCCATTGTCTCAGACACAAACATGGCGGATAAAATAAGGGCGCTTTTGGCTTTGTATTTGTTGTAAAATAGGGAAAAAATTGATTTGTTCCCCTGCTGTTTTTGTAAGTTTGACAACTGACAAAGAAAAAAAAAAAAAAATCAGTCTGTAATCTTAATGGTAGGTTTATTCTACCAGTGAGAGACAGAATAACTACAAGAAACGTCTGACCTCTGATTGCCAACAAGAGTTTTGCCACCAAGTACCAAGCCTTGTTTTGTAAACAGTCAAACAATTATTTCACTCATTAAAATGCAAATCGAATTTTAACTTCGGGTGTTCTTCTGGATGTTGTCGTTGTTATTCTGTCCCTCACTGTTAGAATAACCCAACTATTAAAATTATAGACGAATCATTTATTTGTCATTTGGTAAACATACAAGATCAGCAGGGGACCAAATAATTTTTCTCCTCACTCTATTTTTAGCTATTTGTTTTTACATTTTTTATTTTTTGTAAGTTTTATAATATGTATTGTATTGTATTGTAATATATTGTGATATATTTTATTTAGTGTATCATGTTATGTATTGTATCAGGAGGTCCTGGACAATACACTTACGCATCCATTAACACACTACAGACAATTTGGAGATACAATGCATGTCTTGGTACTGGATGAGTAAACTGGAGTACCCAGAGAAAACCCCTGGAACACAGAGCGTACGGGTGAAGGCAAGAGTCAAACCCCAATCCCAGAAAGTAAACCTGTTAAAGATGCCCATCTGGCACATTAATTCAATTTAATTCAGATTTATTTCTATAGCACTTTTAACAATAAACATTGTCTCAAAGCAGCTTTACAGAACGGAAGTAACAATACAAAAGTCCAATATTAATGTTAGGAAAAATCAAAAACGTTATCAAATGAGTAAGCCTGGGGCGATTGTGGCAAGAAAAACTCCCTTAACCAGACTCAAAGGGGAACCCATCCTCATTTGGGTGACTCTTTCCTAGAGACTGTAAATAATAAAAAGAAACATTTTTTATTTTTATTTTAAACACCGGGTAGTGTGATTATGAGCTGTGGTCTTTTCATAATCGTATACAGTCAGTTGGAGTTATATGATGTATGACATTATATATGACAAATTACATAACATACATAAAAGTTTATAATTTTAAATGGTGCATACCAACTAAATTAAAAATGCAAAGAGTCTAAAAGCAGCTAAGATAAATCTTTTTTAAGAACTTTCCTGTATGTAAATACCAGTGGCAGGTGGTGCATTTGGTACCTGGGCCTTCAGTGGAGACTTATCCGAATGATACACCTCTTAATACCACCACTATCAAGCACGACGTGATGATAGAAAACTATCAATACTATACAAGCGTGGCATTACAGAGAGAAAGAGACATTTTGCGTATTGAGGATAAAAACCAATATTAATAAAGCAAGAAACCCAGTTAAGACTCCAAACCTCTACACTACAACTGCAACTGTGGCAAGTACATCATCTGGAGCAGTTCAGAATCAGTATTTATCTAATAATATAACAAAAAAGATATAAATAAAAGATAGAATACATTTAAATGCTGTAAGACACCGTTACCGTTTGTAGGAACTTTCCTCACCATGTCTTTTTTCTGGAAAAGTCTGTCTTGCAAACCTATTTTTAAGTATGTCAGAGACCAAGTCAATTTCTCCTCCTCCGTCAGCCATTGTGGGCGTAAAAATTCTAATTCACCTGTACAGACACATTTCAGAAATCAAACAGTTTTACTCTGATCAACAATCAGAGGACGAAAACATGCTGAGGACACTGAAGGCCTGCGAGCTGGCTCTGGAGACTCAAATGTAAAATCTGACTGGTTAAAGAAACAGTCTTTAATAATATTAACCGATTAGTAATATTCCACCGGTAATACTGTATAGTTTAAATAACATGACAGCACATAGAAATTGAAAATCTGATTGGACAAGAAATCGAACATCCATATCCACATACTGGAAGCAGTGCAGTCAAGAAAAACGCTATGAAATAAAGAGAATAAACTGTTGTAAAAAATATAATAAATTAATACAATCTAATAAAACAATATTTGGAACTAAATGTCGGTCAGCTTCTGATATTGTTTAGGCCAGCAGAGAAGGCTTGCACACCACTTACACAACCCGACTGCACACCACTGGTAAATACAAACTGAAGCCAGTTCTTTCACTTGGTAAAAGCAGAGTAAATAGTCAGTCTGTTAAGAAATCCTGTCACTGATGAGCAGATAACATTTTCAATAGTTAGGTTCTCTGATTTTTTTTCACATGTATCTGTGACCACACAATGCTGTTGACAGAGATAGCTACACAAGAATAGAACAGTTAGTTGTAGAAAATTCTAGGCCATACTTTGGAAAAGTGTGCTGGCTCTAAAAATATGCATCAAACGGGGATTTCCACACACTGAAAAATCCTGACAATGTTTCCTTATTGCTTACCAAGAAGACAGGGAGTGGAATCTTGTCAAAGATCTAAAATGAGAGAGAACTGCGGTATCAACCTCTGATACCTGACTCTTAACTCCGGCTCGATCAGATAAAGCTTAGATTAAATCCAGGCTTATCTATTATCCCATGTGTAGAGAGTTTCCCTACAACTATCGATTTATCCTGGTCAGGGTCAGAGTTCATCCAGAGCCTGTCCTGGAAACACATAGAATGAGGTGGCAACAAACTCAGAAGAGGACACTCGTCCACCACGTTTGTACTCTACACAATACACACAACTTACATAATAGTTGACCTAGTATACAATGGAAAGTGTGAGAAGACCCAAATGAAACCCACAAAAGACACATGGACAATATGTATACTGCACTACAAAGACATTATTCATTTATATTCACAGCATTTGGCAAACGCTGTTATCCAGAGTGACTTACCTTCATCTCTATTATACAACTCAGCAATTGGGGGTTAAGGGCCTTGCTCAGGGGCCCAACAGTAGCAGTATTAAAATCTGATCTTCCGATCAGCAGTTTAATACTTTAACCATCGCACTACCACTTCCCATCTGGTCTGATCTGATTCGTTTTTTCTAGTTCACTTTAACCATCTTTCTTTCTGTCGAAGGCTTAACGCAAAGGAAATTTAAAGATGATATCAGTACCTGCCTATTATTGACTCGCTGCTAGAAAAATACTTGTGACTAATAGGAGTTGTCATGTTACCCAAGTAGCTTGCGTTCACAGCTGGACCACTGTTGACCTTATTCAACAGGATTTGGTGCAAAATCCCAGGCCGTGTATCCTCAATTGTAACTCTTGGCCCTCAGCATCTCCAAATGTTTATATTAACAAGCTTTGTTCTCTGTCTGTGCACTGGTTCTCTCCCTCTACTTCTCCATCTCTATCAATCATGCTCAAAGAGTGTGCTGTTGGTGATAACAGTCAGCTGGGTGCAGGACATTGTGCACCCCATTGTGCATGCCCTGTGGCAGTGACCGTATTGTGTGCGGCTGAATGCTATCTCTGTGGTCATCGGCATCACCCTGCCTTGACCACACACACACCACACATCGGCCATACTGTACTCCTCTGCGAGGGGAATTCGCACTTCCGTCACCTTTGTCTTCTGTTTTTCCAACAACAGAAAGACAACAGAGACTGTGTTGCTGTGATGAAGCTGCTTACATGCAGTCATGGAAGAAAACACTCCTTTCTCACTATTAATGTTGTTATGAAACACTGTTGGCTACCTGTTGCTTACTGTCCCACAATATAATAAAGTCTTAAATGGATCCTAAAAAATTGAGGGCAATAATGTGGCTAACGATAAATGCTTTCTACTTCTGAGCATATTGACTCCAGCTGTGAACATTACTGTGAAAATGCATCAAGTAAGTCTGGTGACAAATGAAGACTGCAATAAATTGTGTAAAAGATTTGACTGGCAGCAGCCAAACAGCACACTGCTTTACTATTCTAAACAAACTTTGCAAGATATATTTTCGGCTAAATAACCAAAATGCACATTTTAAAAAGACAAATTTTGTCTCTGTGCTGTTTTCAGATCTGAACCCATTTAAGCAACGAATGAAATCACTTTAAAATCCAGATGTTAAGGCATCATTCAGAGAGGGTCAGATGGCTCCTGCCATCGCCCAGATGTTACAGAAATGTGTTTCTCGCTATGAAGTAACATTTTGCGATGACTGTCTCCTTCACTAATGACATCTGCTCCTTTAGGATGGTTTGAGCTGCCTTGATGCAACTGTTTATGTAATCCTTTCCTCAGAGTGGGCATGCAAGTCATAGACTGACATCAGATATCCTGATATAATATATAATAATAATAATAATAATAATAATATACTAGTTTATATTAATATACTAATATAAACACACGAAATTAAAGCAATCTGGACACATGGTATGTTAGGATTTTTTTGATGGAGACAACAAACCACAGTGCATTCTCTGTTCTGTAAATACCAGAGCAATAAAAGAGCCAGAGCATCTTTTAACAGCGTAACTAACCTAAAAACCACTTTACGATAAGGTGAATGTTAGCGCAGTAATTAAAGTGACCGAAAAGTATTACGATCAAATCCAAAACCTGCTGCAACCCTACCTAATCCAAGGCAACTATAGAAGATGATCAAGAATAGATTATTGACTGCTAATTGGAAGTTTTGGGTTTGATTCCCAACATCAAGTTACCACTGCTGGGCCCCTGAGCAAGGCCCTTAACCCCGAATGGCTCAGTTGTATGAATGAGATAAATGTAAGTCGCTTTGGATAAGGGCGTCTGCCAAGTGCCAGAAATGTAAATGTAAATTATCAAAAACATTTTTTAAAAATATAAGGTGTATTACAAAAATTTACAAAGAAGAGTCCACTGCTTTCAGATATACTAAAAAACAGACATAATACAAAATTTTACCAAATCTCCCCGGAGTGGCACTAGAATCTCAGGCTGTTAATATTTGTGCTTACTACAGAGGCAAGCAGGGTTGCACATTCTCCCAGCCTCCATACAATAGACTAGTCTCTTTACTGTTTGTGTTCCCTAACAGAGGGTGTGTTGGGGGCTTGTTTTCAGAGCCCACAAGACACAGAAGTCTTTTGTCTTCTCTCACGTCGCCAAACAGTCTCATTCAAAGTGCTTGGTCAGAGAGTGGCGATGTGGAAATCAAAAATAGACCCCATCCAGAAAGCATAAACATCAACACCTGAAAAGGTAGCAACCTCGACAACCTGTTTGCACTCTCTTTCATTGTGGACAAGGAAATCACAACTGACCCACCACACTCGATCTCTGCAATTCAAGCCAACAACAATTTCACTTATGACCTCTTCACTTCTCAACAATGGGACACTTTGCCATAATTACACTTCATTATGTGGCAACAGAATGATCTCTAACTTGTTATTAAATGTTTTGATAGCAATGTTGGGCATGTTACATGGTTATACGTGCTCTAAAAAAGGGGGGGGTGGAGGCTTAGCTTGCCAAATGTTCATATCAAATTTTATGAGGGACGTTTATGTTGTTTTGGCAGAATGCTGAACTGTAATTTAGACTAAATTATTGGTCTTGGACAAGCACACAGATGGAATATATTTTTGTGCCGGTTTCCCAGAAAATCCAGAGACCTGTAAAAAGTGTTAAAGGTAAAAGAGGAGGATTCTTAGAAAAAAAAAAAATTTGCATAGGGATTTCATGTTTCATGTAGAGGAGAGTGTAAGAGAGTGTGGAACAGAAGTAGGCGTAAGTAGGTGTTACCATACAGTTGGGCAGTGCAATTAACAGTGTGCATGCAATTTCTACATCGCATAAGGCTTCGCTTTTGTTTACTGATTTACCTGTATTTGAATTCAGAATACAGCAACGTTCTTGTGCGCATGTTTAAGATGTTAACCAATGAGCTCACTCATTGCATAGCGCAAATAGGCTTAAGGCACACTCGCTACTGCATCCAAGACAGCCAGCTCTGTGACATCCGGAGTGCTTAGCATCCATAGCAAATATAACGTTGTTCACTCGGTGGCTTCAAGATCTGCCTAGAGTTACAGTCAATGGCGTGAGTCCAATGATCCAAAGACCGTCATATGTCGACAATCAAGAAAGAGAAGGGCTTCAAGCCATGCGTTTCTATTAGGACGTGTAGTGTCTTTATGCAAGCGCAGCAATGTAAATCTTACATTGCAATATTTATTTTATTTTATTTTTTTAATTGCAATATGCAATTCATTTGTCCTTACATCATACACTGTACAGTGGCTGGCCCTTTATCCTCTTACTCAGATGCTCAGACGCGCTTTCCATTCTGTCCAACAAAAAAGCCAAAATGAACAGAAAAATTCACAACATGACTAGAAAATCATCATGCACAGATACAACACTCATACAGTAAGCTTCACTGAGCAGCCTCCTAATGGACTTCCCGATGCAAGTCCTTTGTTTTCTTTCTTTTATAGGAGATCAATACATTTTCTGACATCTGATCTCATAAAGCTCTGACAGACCTTTCCTCTGTGATCTCCCTGCATTGCATTAAATCCTTAAAGTCTTATTTACACTCTGCAGAGCAGGCCAGTTATGTAGAGGAATAATAACAACAACAACAACAATCATCATCATCATGGTTATTATTGTTATGATTATGTTAATGATGATGATGATGATGATGATGATAACACCACCATGGTTCAGTTCTACCTCTAAAGACCATGAGGAATTCTGTTTATGATTCAGAATTCAAAACTGTTTTTCCCCTCTGGAGAACCTTAAGAGTATTTATTGTAAATGCGAATTCCATTTGGAAACCTCAGTGGCACGGGCTAAGACAAGAATAAAACATCTAATGAAAATCATATACTACAATAAATCATAATAAATCTCTCCTTCAAGGCTGTATTACGTGCAAGAAAAGCTCTGAATAGAAATAGAATAAGTTTAACCTGAAGAGCCAGATGAAAGATTTATATGAGAGCAAAATAGAAAGAGGTCTAAAGGGAAGATGAGAAAAACAAAGCTATGTTTGGTGCCAACTGTCATGACAATCATACAACTCTAAGTACATGAGGCAAATTGTGAGAGGGTTAGAACAAGGAAGTTAATACGAAAAGTATGATGTGTCATACGCTAGAAGAAAGAGGATATTTATAGAAAAGGGAAGTGCCATATTTAGAAACCACCCACAGATCTCTTTAAGCCTACGTCACTGCGGAGATGAAACTCAAAGAAAACCACAAAGGCATGACCTAAATGATCAACAAAGGCATGGCCTACATGTCTAGGAAGTGGTTACAGAGGCAGGTAGTTTGTGTGAAACAAGAAAGAGCATGAAGTAAGTGGGCATGTTGACGAAACTGGATTTACACACAACGGGTAAATGTTTATAACGGGCTGCATGTTTATAATGTGATGTAACTCATTTATTATAATAATACTTAAATAACAATCCGATTATATTTACACGACAATGTTGGGCAGCAAGAAAAGAGCTAAATAATAATAATATATCTGATTTTTATTTAAATAAACATACAAATAATAATATTAATACTACATCAAAGGTGACAAACCCTGTTCCTGGAAAGCCACGGCCCTGTAGAATTTAGCTTTAACCTTAATTCAGCACCTGATCCGGCCAATCAAGTCTTTCGGGATTATTTGAAAACTGCATGCTATGTCTGTTGAAGTAGGTTTGGAACCTGTGGCCCTCCAGAAAACTTAGTTTGTAAACATAAATTCAACTGTAATTTCATAAATTAACCAAAAACTAGATTAGCACCAGACTTGTTATAAATAATGCTTCACCTTTATAGCTCTGAAGACCCATTGAATAATAACCCCGAGCTGGAGAACCCAAACTTTAGAGGCTAGAGGTAGGTTTAAAAAACAAAAAACAAAACAAAACAAAAAAAAAAGGCATGTGGCACTGTGGCTTTTTAATAAAAGTTTGACTTCGGTCTGTTTCATATACAGGTTTTTTTCCAGACTGGCTGAGACCCTTCAGTTCTATACAGAATACAAGGAACTGCAGAAGGTGAACATGCACTGCTTAACTGTATATAAAAAAACAAGAACAGGCTGCGGGCTGTGAGCCAGCATCCAACCACAAACACACCCCACCCTTCTGGGCACTCAGAGGCCCTACTAGGTGAAACGCATACTCGCACCAAAGTCAATTTACCCACTTTATCCGTATACGATGCGTACAAGTACCTTCATTCATAGACGGTCGTTAAGCATGAACTCGGGTCCCTGAGTGACATTTTGTAGTAGTGACTACCATGTAGTACTCAAGAAAGCTTTGAATGGAGTTCATGTTTGTGTACTAAATGTAGTCTGCCGTGATTTGCATCAGGAGGTACACACAGCGTAACATACAAGGCCCTTCTATTCTCTAGAACTGTTCTTCGTTGTTTAATAATTTAATAACCAACACAAGCTTTTGCGATGTCGAGACTAAGTACATTTGAGATTTATTCACATAACACTGATCGAGATAATCACCAGCACAGTTGAGCAACTCATGCAGAAATTCACAATGACAGTTACAAAGTGTTATATCTTTAATTCATATATAACTGCTTTTTGTCAAAAGAGAATCTCAGGGGGAAAAAAAAACATGATGCAAGATTTTTTTAGTGTCCCCAAATGGGACATCAGGACACACATAAGGACACGCCTATGAGCCATTTTTCATACATGCAGCTTTGAAAGAGATACAAGGAAAGCCCCGAGAGCAAACCTCTGTACACATGAAGAGAACATGAAAAAACCCTTAAGAGACATAGAAACTTCAGCTCAGGATCGAACCAGGGATTTTTCAAGCTATGAGACGCCGGTGCTACCAATTGCGACACCAAGATAAGATGCCAGAGGAAATTATTACAAAACAGCAATCTGTCGTCTTTAGAGATCTCACATTCCCGTAGTTCTTATTATACAAACTTCAAGAATCTGAATTTTATATGAAGACAGACGGTTGGCTCAGCTTTGTATTTGGTCTTGCTAGTCAACTATGTTTTCGCAGCAAGACCTCTTCTGACAGAAGAGGTTATTTCTGTTCTCCTGCAGGTCTCCTGGCTCACTATTACAGCATGCTGTTAAAGAGGGACAGCAAGGCTAAGGGACTACACTATTTCTATTCCTGCTCTATGATCGTCCTCGTCCAAACACACACACACACACACAAAATAAAATAACAGAGTGTTGTGCAGGACAGCAAGATTTTAGTAGTTTTACTTTATTAAATTCCAGCATAGAACTGCACCAGTGCAGTAGTCTGTCGAACATATATTAAACAAGGTTCACTGAAAATACAGTATATAAAATGTGCCAAATAAAATTGCATTAAATGTATAAAATCGACACCAGTTGGTGATGCTGGTGTAAAAAGATACCCACTTGGTCAACGCAACATTTGCTCCATCTTGTGCAGTTCTAGCTGTGCTAAGAGTTTATTTTGGCTTTACTTTGTTCAACTAATTTCACAGCAAGTCACATGAGGTCAGCTACAGGGAATACACGGTAATGCTGAAATCAACAACCATCTTCACTGGGAATCGAGCCAGTGTCAACACCTATAGACTGCTTAACAACAAAGAGCTAAGTACAGAGAACAAGTCGCTAAAATGTTATACACCCTCACAGAAGAGTGGGGATTTCAGGCATATCCAAAAGACATACAGCTCCCTGTGACACCTAATATGTCAGTAATAATGTACTAAGGGACTGCAGGGGGCTCTCAGTTACAAATGCAACTGGCCCACTTTCCTTAGTCAGATGGAAAGAAGTGTGTCAGAGGACCAGGCGCTTGCCAACTTACCACTGATCTGAAATCAGGGCAGAATGGACACTAGGGATCCATACACACACACACACACACACACACAAATACAGGCCCACACACACAGATGTGCAAACAGGAAAACACCACACAGGCACTTAACACTAATTCAGGTCTATAGGCCAACTTATATAACACAAATTGTTGATTGAATGGGTGGTTGAGGCTGAAACAAATAACGAGTTCATGCAGTGAAATTAATGTGCACATTTTATACATGCTGAAAGGGAAACAGGGAAACTGAATCTCTGCACAGTCCACACGCATCAATGCGAACTTACAACTGCTGGAAATAAGTGAATCTGAGGTCACATGACCCTTGTCAGGGGGATTGGTACCCAGGTCTGGCAGCTGTCAACAGCTTCTAAAAATCTGCTGAAAGGAAATCTGAGCCTGTATACAGCATTCACGCCCTCTCCCTGCAGTTCTCTTACAAACCTTCTACCCATTTAGTCCTCCATCCAAGTCCAAGTCTTTCCAAGACTCCACTCAAGAAAACCCTCAAAAGGCATGTACCTAATAAAAGTGTTAAAAAAACCCCACATTTCACTCGTCTGTGCTTTGTATCCGATCCCTTACTAAGAAGCAGATGACAACTGATTTATCCGATACTGATAGTTAGGTTGGACTGTACTTGCTAATAACCATCCAACTGTTTTAAAATGTAAACTGAATAAACAAACACTCAACATAAAATAGTGCTTAACTTTCTAACACAAATGAGATAAAGTATAAAACCACAAAAATGTGTTAAATTAAATAAATCATGTTTAATTATAATTATAATCTATTCATAACTATTGAAGTCAATGAAATACATGCAATTCAAGTGTATTAATGTTTGAGCAGTACAGTTGTATCTTGGCAATTTATGTTCTATAAGATCTGTAATTAATGTTTATTTAGTTTTTTTACTGAATTTTTAAAAATAAAACGAATAATAATAACTAATAATAACAGGCACCTTGTAAATAAAAAATACATTGAAAAAAGATTTTTTTTATGAATAAACACATGCATCTTAAATGCTTAACTGCTTAAATAATTACTGAAATTTACTTATTATTAGCTTTATTTATAGGTACAAATATATGTACCTATGACCATGTATGTTAAATCAAATAAATATATCTAACTTTTAATTTATAATTTATTTATTTTTTACAGATTTTCTGAAACATCTGTTCTTAGTTTTACTTTTGCTTTCCTTTTGATTCACTCGGATCTCAAAAGCTTGATTATCCTGGGTTCAGGTCTGAGCTTGGCTGACTGGGTGTGGAATTTCCCCATGTTCTCAGCATGTTTGTGTAGACTTTCTCTGGGTTCACTAGCTTCCTCACACCACTTTAAACATTTTAGTATGTAGACTAACTGATAAATTGCCCCGGGTTAAATAAAGGAGTGTTCACACTTAGTGCTCGGTTCGTTTGGTTTATATGGTCCGGACAAAAAAAAAAAAAAAGGAAAATAATATAATTAGTCCTGCTCAGTTTAGCATTTTTAACAGCATAATGAAAGATCTCGAACCTAAAGATGTAGCGATGCGTTCATAACCTGATTGGTCTGCTTCCCTGATGTATATTTTGCTATAGAACGTACCACCCAGCAGACTAATTGCATGAATTTTTAATTTGGATTACTTTTTCCAGCTGAGAAAAAAACTCTTTAAAAGTTCAAACATTACCAGGATTTCCACCGCTGTATGTAGAAACAAAGATCAGCTGCAAGATGATGGCGTTGTCGACAACTTATAAGGCAGCTAATAGGCAACCTAGGTCTTTTGATCACTAGAATTTGTTTGGAAAAAGGGTACGCTGGTTTGGTGCACACCAGAGTGTTTAGATGGCAGCGTTCACACTCAATCAAATAAACAGCATTAACCGAGAAAACACACCAGATTTCATTTTAATAAAAAAAAAACATGACTTTACCTGTGCCTAAACATGCATGTGTGTATAGTACTCAGACTGGCATATTATTCACTGTGTATTTCTGCTCTATGCTCTGTCTTCTGGCTAAGACGGAACTCTATTCAGGACAAAGTATTTAGGTGACAAAGTATTTAAGGTGAGCGTGACTTGAGTGGCGATCAAAAAAATTATTATAAAAACAAGCGTACAAAAAAACCTGAATAGGCCACTTGTGTGTAGAATTTACTTGTGTAGAGACAAAAAAAAAAGTTGTGGCAGCAAATACAGATTAAATACCTGCTCAGCAAAAAAAAAGAAAGTGAAAATTAGGAACTTAAGGTCCATTACAGGGCCTCAAACACACACACTCCTATGGGTGATTTGGAATCACCAATTAACATACATCTAATATACATGTTTTTGGACTGTGGGAGGAAACTGGAGTACCTGGAATTAACCCACGGAAACACAGGAGAAACATGCAAACTCCACACAGAAAAACCCCTGCCCGGGAATCGAACCCGGGTAAGAAGTAACATACTAAGTATAATAAGATGCCTGAGAGATTGACTCCAGGCCAAAAATCCAGCTGTGGGTCTCCAGCTCCAGATTTAACACACTGCTGTAGGGATTTAGTAGATGTTTAAAAAAATGGACAAAAAGCAATGCTCACCTTACATATCTGAGGCCTATCCGCAAAAGAAAGTGTGTGTGTGTAAACTTAAAGGGTGGAAAAAACTTTTTTATATTAACACAGCTGTACGATAATAAAATAAAAACAAAACCTTGCGATATTTAATTTTTTCCGCGACATTTACTCGTCAACAGTTGAAGAAGATTAAAACCTTTCATCAAATTTGTTCTAAAATCAAAGCAATACCCGTTCTTGTCCTAGGACAACTTTCAGCAACTTTTTCTGATCCACTTTAAGTTTACATTTACAGCATTAAGCAGACGCTCTTATCCAGAACTATCTCTTTTAAGTGAGCAATTGACAGTTAATGGTGCTGGAAATCGAACCCCAGTCTTCCAATTAGCAGACCAACACCTTAACCACTGCGCCAGCACTTCGCCAAATGTTAAATAATGTATATTGCAATATCAAAAAATTTCACCACACGACAACACAAAATGATGCATTATTTTCGAATAATTGGGGTGATTTTGTAAGGGAGTGCATCTACGTAAAATAAAAACACACACATAATAATCAAATAAATTCAATAGAACAAAAAATGTAATAAAATAAAGACTGCTTTATGTTTTTCTGGAGATTCAGATACAAACATGAAATAATCAAATCACACTGCATCGTTTTTCACCGCATAAATTAAGTAAAATTCATCTTTCTTAAAGCTGAAAAAGTTCTTGTTTCATGCTGCTCTCCTATATATATATATATATAAAATACACATCACACATTTACAGCCACTGTTTTAGAACAGACCGGCTAGAACAGAGCTTTTAGTCATAATTCTTTAATTACTACACATCTTCGCTCGGTCATAAAAGAATAAGGCTGCGTATGCAAAAGCATTCTTAAGTTAATTTCTACACTATAAAAGCTTTGCACTTTATCAACAAGGGATGGGCAAACCTCAAGCCTAGGATAAGAAAAACAGAGAATAAAAATATATACAGCATTTTTTCTTGTTGGTGTGCATGTTTATTTAAATGTAATGCACTTTAAGGTGTGGTGACACACCTTAATACTGTAACTATAATGTGCACTACTTATTTCGAAGACCACAGCCTGCTACACCTTCCAGGGAGCTGATGGGAAACACCCCCATCGGCTGAGATGATCAGGTGACAGTACGATGTCTTTTTTTTTCTGGGTGGATTTATCACTGTGCAAAGATGACAGACAATCTTTTCAGGAACATGCAGAGACATGAAGGTATGAAGAAATCTGGATTTAACAAAAAAAAAAAACCAAGCAAAATAGATCCAATCCACAAAAAATCGTCACAAAAACTTTTATTTTGAACTGTCCTGTTATTTCACTTAGTTCTGTGATGGTTAATAATAGAACATAGAGAAAAAAATATACAATAGCCAGAGTAAAATTAATTTAATTTGCAATGAGAGAACAACACAATCCATACGCTAAACAGTAGCCGACGACTTGCTGACCGTTTGCTAAGCGAAGAAACACAATGTTCTTTCGGCATCTGGCAGACAACTTTATCCAGAGCAACTTACATTTATTTATTTTTATATAACTGAGCAATTTGGGGTTAAGGGCCATGCTTAGGGGCCCAGTAGTGGTAGTCCTGGGAATCGAAACCCCGTTCTTTCAATAAGCAGTCTAACACCGTTTTCTCTGTTAATACGAAGCAGGTAAGATAATGCAGTTTGACAAAACGAAATCATGACAACATTTTACAATGGATTTTTTAAGAAATTTTGAATATCTGCATTTGCTTTACAGTTTCAAGCACAGGCATGAGATGTTATGCTATATTAAAATATTAATAACATTGCACACCATTTTTATTTAACTTCTGCATTACTGAAACTCTCTATTAGATTTGCTGCAATAGTCCGTGTTACCGGTGTTAGGACGCAACACTGGATATGTCACTTGCCCACTGAGGCACCGGCCCCCACTGTCGGTATGATTTTTTTTTTTAAGTATTAGTTTCTAATAAATATCGACATAAAGTAGCATGCAATTCGTGCTGAACGACAGTCATATCACATAACTGATCCTTTCACCACATAACATGCTAATAAAAGTTCTGTGTTCAATATAAATATAACTGTCTTTGCTTATTCTATTCTATTATTGTCCATACAAGAAATTGATGCAAATTGATGCCAATTCAGAAGTGAAAGTAAAACACATGCGCAGGCATTTATAAGGTAACTAAAATGCCAACCAACACCAGCCTTCAAAAAAGTTTAAAATCCAAAAAAGCATATAGAGTCCAAACAGTTCTAAGGATGCGACTAAGAATTTGGGTTATCCCAGACACAATATTTGATATCCTATAGGGCCTCCAGCTCTAAATTCTATCCAATAATCTCAGGTGCTTAGTGCAGTAAATCTAATCAAGAAGCTATTGGCTTTCTTTTTCTCAGCGATAGTTTCATAAGCTTTTCTCTTCAGTGTGGCTCTAAAAGGCTGCTGGGGGCCAAGTCCTTTCCCTTCCCACCCTCTGCCCATTTTCCTTCCTCCTTCTACTGTAATAATATGAAAAAATCTGTTTTATTTCTCAGAAATGCCTTGTGTTAATTGATTACATTTTGGGCCTATAAGTCAGATCATCAAGGTAATAGATTAGAAATAAAACTGACATTAAGCTTGTGTATACTTGAAGAGGCAGTGGGTAAAGGGTGTGAGTCAGCATCTGATAAAACACATCTGCTTCTTTTCACATAGGCTTTCTAAAGCCAAATTAACCCACAGCATGTTTTGGAATAAAGATGACAGCAGTGCAATTCTTCATCTTAATATCAGACAAAAAAAAAAAAAAAAAAAAAAAAAAAAAAAAAAAACTTCTGTCATCCAAATATAAACTCTTTCTCTGTTTTCTCTAAGTAATGTAGGAAGTACAGACTGGCTTGTTTACACCAAGCATGACAACACCCTATGTTCCCACTAGCAAGTGGCAAAGCAAAGATCACACTATAGCGTAGTTGTGGGACACAGAGTGATCATCTCTGCCAAGCAACAATATGACGGGGTAACATTTCAATCAGAATTTGCTCAATTTCAGGCAAATTAAGTATAAACAGTTAAAGGAAAAGCCAAATCTAATTTTCTGCTCACAACTTTACCTACAATTCGATACAAGGATACTTTGTTTTAGTTACGATCCCTAACACATTTACATTTTTACCATTTGGCAGACAAATGGCACTAAAATCATCTTTCTCTTTGCGCCGCTCAGTGTTGCAGAATTCAGTTCTACTAAAAAGTTTTCTACTTATGTACATATTCAAGAGTTTATTTAAGCAAAATAAAGTTTCTTGACTGTGTAAGACCCTACAGACTTTTCCTTTTTTCTGTCTGTTTCTATTAAATTTAATCTAAAATATACCCAAAGCAATATAAAGATGGCAACAATGCAATTAATGTTTCTTCCGAAAGCTCTCCGGAGACAATGGCGAATGAATGTCATAGTTATTAAAAAATGGTTTCAGATCATTGCGTAACCATCAATACGGTGAAGACGTGCAGCTTCGGGACGCAAGTAAAGGTCTAGTAAGAAAACTGCACAACCAGACAGGCAGAGCGACAGATGGAGAAAGTAGTTAAAGTAATAAAGAAGGAAAGAGAGCGAGAGAGAACACTAACCAGACCTACCTACCAACTTTCTGTAAATCTTTTTGCAATTTCCCACTTTTATTTATCAAGCAGAACATTTTTTACTTTTTAATAACATTTTAATACACAAGAATAGAAAATACTTGACCTTTAAGGGACAGGGTGTAAATATAATACCGTATAAATGCTTAACACACGCTGTATTATTTGCAAACTCTTTACCGTTTTCTACACAGGTCTGTCTGGAGGCATCCCATAAATCATGGTACAGTATTTAGAAATAAATAGGTTAATTAAAGTGAGTTTGTTCCCCAACTACTACAGAAAACACACCAATAAAGCCGTCCTCAGACACACAATAAGGTCTAGTGCCTATGCAGAAAAGCTTGCACACCGATTTAAATAGCTGATTCTTACAGTCAATACCTTCCATACTTGTTTTGTGTACAGTGCTCAAATTTATAAATAATCACTTCGAACGTGAGACCAAAAGTGAAACCCCAAGAGCTTCTACAGAATGTAAATTGCACTTTTGTATTCTAAGAATCATGCAGGAGACACAAAATAGAGACACATCCTCAGAATGCTTGCCAAAAACCAAGAAGACAACCACAACTAGAGTGCATGAGTGCATTTTTCACAGCAGTAGCTGATGCCAAAGCCAAGATGCGCTCGTGATTGTACCCTGACCGGCATCAGGGTTTTCCCTGACATAAATTTAAGGTGGCCACACAAGTGAGGTTTTAGTCTATCTAAATGGAACGTGAGGAATTTTTTTACCCTAAACTACTTTCAAACTTTTATCTGTATTGGATAAACACTGTGGTGTCGGTTAAAGGATAAAAAAAAACCCACACACACAAAGCGATATTTTGCGCTTGCTTGCCATAACTCCATGGTTACTGCAGATATGACCTTTCAATTCTCTTTCATTGGTTGTGGTCATGACGGTTTGATACATCACACACTCATCTAGGGGACAATTTACAATAGCCAAGCCACCAAGAAGCTAGCAGAAGACTCGAGGTGAGATTAAGGCTCCGTCTAAAATCGCATAAATAAAATCGAAAAGTACTACATCCGCCATTTTGATATGGACACGTGACATACAACATCATCTCAAATTTAATGTTTCATTAAATAATGTTAACCCGAATGCAATGTAACAGGGAACTTTTTTTTTTTACTTCAAGCACTTAAAGCTACTTAAGCCACTTGAAAAGTGCTGTGTAGGCACTTTCTACCACTTCTGCATTTGACAAGTTGTCTCTCCTGTGTCCTCATGGGATAGCAGTGTGCATCATAGGCATACTTCAAAATCCGGGCTGGAGTAACTTTTTGCGTACTGTAATTTGCATACTAAGAATTCGGACATAATAGTATGAAAGTATGCAATTTCGGAAGGAGTCTAGGTCATTATGTTCTTATTGGTAATAGCATCTTTTCTAAATAGCACAGAAACTAGCAACTGTTACAATCCCTCACTTTGGTCAGTAGACACCATATTGCTTCTTTCGCCAGCCTTGCCCACTACAAGTTGCTAACAAACACTTTTTTCCCTTTGCTGTCACCACTAATCCCGGCTCTTGTAAAAAAACTATCAAGCTTTTTTGCTATGTCATGTCGCCGCCAGTGTAAACCCAGAGTTTATACACAATTATTGATACAGCGGTGCCTTTACTTCAAATTTAATTCGTTCCGTGACGGAGCTCATAACTCAAATTACATGTATGTAAAATCTATTTTACATACAAGTAATTTGAGTAAGGTGTCTGAAGCTGGCTTGTAACTTAAACTTTAGCTTGCAAAATAAATAAATAAATAAATAAATCGGCCAAGAGACGGCTTGTATCTTAAAAAAACTCGCTAGTTGGGACACTCGTAAGTCAAGGTACCCCTGTATATTGAGAGAGACTAGAAAGAGTTCTGAGAAAAAAATCTTTTTAACAGAAATGCCAAACCAGTATGACAGATATACCGTGTTTATTTTTAGCATGCAGGTATTAGCTTATTGTGGCCACTTGTCAAAGCAGCAAGAAACTAGCTCTACAGCACAGTCCATTCCAGTTTATTTTAATGAGAAGGGAAAAGTTGGGTCTTGCACATCTACTCTTTTCCTATGAGCCACTGCAGACAATTAGTGTGTTTCCATGGTTACTGTATAATCTGTCAGGCTTTATTTCTCACAGTATGCTTCATTTTTTTGGGGAGGGGGGTGCTTTTTTAATCTTCTGCAAAGAGATCAAGATAGAGAGAAGCTAAAGCAAGCAGTGTGAATCCTGCATGACATTTTGTTCTCCGAGACTTTATTAACATAGTAACCAAGACACATTTCCATGTAGCTCTCAGTAGAAGTGGGCCATTCTAGCTTTTCCTAATTTAGATGACTTCCAATGTCCCTTTCATGTCATTTACAGTTCTATCGGTCCAGCAGACCAAACTGTATGCTTACATGCCCGTTTTTAGATCAGAACAAACATGACTGTCTACACAAAAGATGCGAATGTGAGGGATGGTAGTGCAGTGGTTAAAGTATTGGACTGCTAATTGGAAGACTGTGGGTTCGATTCCCAGCACCACCAAGTTACAACTGCTGGGCCCCTGAGCAAGGCCCTTAATTGCTCAGTGGTCTAAATAACATGTCGCTCTGGATAAGGGCATCTGCCAAATGCTGTAAATGTGAAGTGTACACTATTTATCTTGGTCCACTTTTTGTGTAAAAGGCAAAATAAAGCATATGTGATTCATCTGGCATCTAAGCGGTTAGGAGGCCTGAGCAGTTAGTGGGCACCAAAAGACCTGAATCATAAATCTGCATATTTGTTTTGTTCGAAAACACCAATCGTATGCAGGCTCCAAGTTCTTTATTTGGTTAACAGTTCCACAGGATGAGCTCATATGATGTGTTAACAATGCAGATCCAACTATAGCTGCGGCTGCAGTGAGATGAAGTGTGAGAGAAGCAGAGCAGTGGTGTGAGTGGGTGTTTGTTTGTCAGATTGTTTCCCTCCACAAAACCTTCCACTTAAGCATAGTGGATTGCAATGTTATTGGATCCTGGTCTTCTTTCAATTAAATCTGCTGTTTAAAAATGGGGATTTGTAAAATGAGCTTTCTAACAGTTAAAGACGTAGACGTAGTAGTTACACCTCGAGTCTTAAAGTGACAGTATGTTCAAAGCCACCTTCAGACCACAGCAATGAAAACCTATAATGTAGTTCCACTAAATCACTTAAAACTTGATCAAAATTGACCTTTCTGGTAACCTGTGACAAAACTGTGGACTGAGGAAGAGAAAGTTTCATTTCAAATAAGGTTAATTCTAAGCACAGACCTGTAACGATAATGAAACCAGTATTTTACTAACCAATGTTCTAAAAGATAACTCTCTAATAGGTCACCATGAAGTTTTAGAAGCTTTTATCTAATCACAAATGTCTAATGTTAACTTTTTATTATTTATCTATAAATATGTCTCAGCCATGGTGTGTACTATATATATATATATATATATATATATATATATATATATATATATATATATATATATATATATATATATAATATTTTAGTTTTAGGCTAAATAAATCAAAACCTAAATCCAAACAAGCCCTCCTTTGTAAAATGTGTTTCAGATATATTTTGGAAACATTCTCTAAAAAAAAAATCTGTGTATTGTTTTTGGGACTGTGGACACAAGAAAGGGATGTTCTGCAAGGGCTTCCAACCCACTGCAGGGCACAATCGCACTTACACTCAATCACGCACTACAGCTAATTCTAAGATGCCAATCAGCCTTGGAAGGATGTTTTCGGACTGCGAAGGAACCCGGAATACCTGGAGGTAAACCCCAAAGCACCAAGAATGAATGTAAACTCTGGACATACAGTGTAGGGAATTATACCTCAACCCCAGGGTGTATGAAAACTGATAGCCACCATGCCATAAAAAACAGATTTATCCATTTTTTTTAGATTTATCCATTTTACTCATATAGTCTGTTCTAGACAAGACTAATGCTAGCTAGCTATTGTCCTAGAAGGAAGAATGAAAGGCCATAATTTCTGTCTAATGCTCTTGTCTAAAAGCTTTTATTGTACCACATAAGACAATTCATTACTGAATAAATACAATTATTTTAAACATATATTGCTGGCCTTAAAAGCAAATGTCTCCAGTTTGTCTTCGGAAATACCATGACGAACATACTTAGACATGTAATGCATAATACTTCTCATACCTTAGTGTTGCTTTAAGCTAAAGAGTAAACATTTTTTCTGTAAATATTGAGAAAACTGCCGGGTTAGGAAACACTGCATACCTGGCCATTCGCCCAAAACCTTTTTTGGAATGACCATACACTCGGAACAAGGGTCAGGCTGTTTGCAGAGTCTACCACTATGTATACGGTATGTACAAGTAGGATACACGACTACATCTCCCACACAGGCAGACACACACACACACACACAACTTTTATTGTGTGTGAAACCCAGCTGAGACTCTCTTTCAAGGACATTCATAAAAAATATAGGGCTTCCTGCAGTAGAAGGGAACAAATGGCATGTCTGTGTTTATAACAGGAAGACCCACACGAGCACTGAAGACATAACACAGTCATTCAGAATACTTATTAACTAGTGCTGCTACAATACTGTTTGACATTAGATTCTCACTTAAACTCAACCAATACAGCTGTTGGGAAAGTTTCCAGTTATTTTATTATTTTATTTCCTGGTGAAAAACTAAAAATGAATAGCAACAGGAAACATATTGCTTTATAATACCTACGAAAAGTGCAGAGAAATTTAAAGGCTGCGACAACAAAACACAAAATTTGAGTAAATGAGGGGTAAAATTTGATTTTTCAACTTTTCTTACTTATGTTAACTGGGTAGTAATCTTTGTTTATATTTTTGCATCCTATTAATAGAGAAATGCCCCTTTCACACTACAACAGACTAGGACTTCTAACTTATAATCAGTCCTTTGAGTAGGCGGTTCTAACAATCATTCATCGCTAAAGCAAACACAAAATTTTAAGATTTCTAGTAGCCCCCCTCAGGCAATTTTTGGTAGGCAAAAAGAAGTTTAAGTAGCCAGAATAATAAAAAAAAAAAAGACTATTCTATTTTTAATACAAAATATTATACAGGAGACTAAACGTCAAACCAAAAATAAACAAATATTTGGTTCAAAGTGAACATTTTATTCCAATTTTCTCTACTGCGCATGCAATTTCTATCACAGATTTGCTACGTGGGTGTAGTAATAACTGACAGGACGACGTCAGAGGAACCGGTAAGCAATAGTGGACACTGGAGAAAAGATGCCACTGTGAATGCGTTCGAAATGCCTAACAAAATATTAGTGTGTAACTCTAAATTTTTTTTTTTTTAGGCGAGCAGTTTTTACCGTTTTTTTGTAAAGTTAAAAGTGAAGCCTCACACTGTGCAGTGACACCGGCTACAGGGACAGTGAAACCTGCGTGCTGAACATTGCTGGGCGGTGCCGTGTATATTTTTGGCTCATATATTATAGCTCCTTTATCATATGTTTATGGATTGTTATATTTAAAACAGATACTACAAGCAACACCACACTACCCTGCCATGCAATTGCACCGAGCTGCAATGACATCTTTATTAAAGGACACCATTAAAGGATCTTTAAAAGTGGTTATTCTAATAAAGTAAAGTAAACATCCGTAACGCTAACATCGAGGGGTGCAGCAGCGTTAAATGCTTGTTGCTAGGTGAATCTGCAGAACAAAATAGAAATGCTACTCACGCTGGCAAAAACCTAATGGTTGTTATTTTTGCGCTCCTTGGTACCGAGGTCGTTGACACATCCACTGGCAAAAAAGTTGTAAGCATTCATGCACTTATTACTTTATTTTTGCTTATATCTACCACCTAAATTGCAGGCAAATATTTTATCCGCAGAAAATTCACTCCTTTTTATGATCTGTGGTGGTTTTCTGTTTATATCTAAATACTCTTTAAACCGCTACAATACATACTTTCCACTATGTCTTCCAGTGTGTTTTTTAATTTCCCGTCGCCCGTCTGGATTTTTTTGCATCAACAAAATCAAGTAATTGCAAACAAGCTATTGAATTGGTAGCCCAAATTTTATCAATATCCTTTTCAATAATGGATTACAATCCCTGGGCAGGAAGTTATGCGGTAGAAACTTATATCAATAGAAGAGCACATTATGCAAGAAGTGTAATACCATAGTGGTTTACTATTGTCCGAAAATTGTACACCATATACTTAACACAGGTACTCTTATTTAACCTAATATAAACACAAAGATCTGTAGAAAATGATATTTTTTAAAATAATCTCATTGTTAATCACAGTCACATGACAACTATCCTGCTCTCTTCTAGAACAACTCCTTGATGCATAATTAAAGGATGCTAAAATTATCTGCTCTTTAGATGCCCTTACCTGACAGCGGCAGGCACAAACACAGCTACAGGCATCGTGAAATGACAGTGACGAGATAATAGCATACGTGACGCTGCATCTTTACATTGTTCTATGTTCAGGGGATTGACAGAGGGGACTTTTAGAAACAAAGGCCTTAGACAGTACGGGTGGCCTGCAACACTACACACATCCTAGTCATATTCCAGTAGTGTGAGGGTCTTCGAAATCACAGGATCGTTCAGCCCAAATCTGTAAACGTCTTAACACCAGTCATAAAACTGTCCATTATTAACATAAATCATAATATAGAATATAATATATATAAAATAGTTTGCAAAGTATTACATACATAGTATGTGATTTTTAAAAAAAATTAAACGTTTAAAATAAGGTTCTATTCCACAAAGATTCTAACCACTTAACCACTTTAGTATTGATTTAGAAGTATGCCTGACCAATCATCTCGCTTAAACATGTGACCAGGTCTGCACCTCTTGGCAGAAGAAGCAACCAGGATGCCAGAGGTCAGAATACGGTAGTCCATTTCCCAAACATTCTTAAATATTTGTACAGCGAGTATCGGATGCATTTTCCCTGTTGTATAAAGTCGCATACTCTCACATTGATAAAGTGGATGACCAAAAATTGGACTACTGACTATGACACACAATGCAAAATGTAGCTCTAATGACTGACGACTGGGGAAATTCAGGTGCGTTGTGCCTGATACTCTCAGAAAAGCTTTTGCAGTACTATCCTCCTCATCCTCTTCACTCGCACCCACTAACTTTATGTCCCCATTCATCACATCCATATACCTCCTCTTTGCCTTCTGCCTGGCAGCTCCATTTACATCCTTCTCTAACCAACATTTCCTTTGCCTTCACCTATCCATCTTAAAATGTCCTCTTTGACTTTGTCTCTGAAACGTCTAACATGATTCCTCTGATGTGCTCGTTCTCAATCCAGTCCACTCACACCCTAGGAGAACCTCCACATCTTCAGTTTTGCTACCTCCAACTCAGCTTCTTATCCCTTCCCCAGTGCCACTGTCTCTAAACCATATAACAGAGTCTTCTACACCTTCCTCCAGCTTCTGTGGACTGATAAATAATAACAAACAGGGGAAAAAACCCCAAAAATACAAGCAGATTCCTAGGTGTAAGTTAATATATAAGTAATGCGGGTGTAGGCACTGGTAAAGACTTTTTACTCATTACACACTGGTAGACTAATGCAGCTGTTTCCAGAAACACTTAAATTGCCTCAGCTACTCTAACAATTAGGTATATTACTGAAGTTCTTTTACGGCAATAGCTGATCCAGAGAAAAAAAAAAAAAAAATTATACTCAGATTGTAAAATAAGGTTAAAGATATTGTTCGCAAGTAATTTAACAATATATAGTAAGCTATAAAACAATAAACTACGCACATTTAAGGGATTTTTTAGCTTAGAAGCTTTAGTAAATATTTCCGAGCATTGTAAACATTGGAAACATTTCCAGCAAGGAAATAAAGTATGCATTAATCATATTGGGTTTTTTTTTTTTTTTTTGCAATAATTTGTTGGATTTTTAGTGAAACTAAGTTCTCTGTCAGGATTTTAGAAGGAGGCCCCTTCACACATGTACACACTGCACCAGACAACACTAAATAAAATAGTAAAGTAAACACATAGCACGACAGTAACCACCGAACTGCCTGTTTTCTAGTTCTATTAAACAGCCACTCAGGCCGGGTTTAAGAGGCGCCGCAGGTCTGATGGTGGTACTGAGGGCTGTGCAGTGACAGTTGGCTCCTGCCGGACAGTGTTGGTGTGTGATATGTTGAACAGAGTGGGTGTGTGTGAGCTCTCTCTGGATTTGGCAGCACTCTTGCTGCTGGCAGCAAGGCAGACAGCTGCAGAGAGCAGGGACTCGAAGAACACCCTGTTATGTAAGCACTGACAGCAGCTCTGATTCAGTCACTGTGCTTACAGGACCCGGGGTTTCCGGATTAGACAGATAAGCTGTCTGCAAAGACTCACTATTAACTACTGTACTTTAGAGATAGACATAATTATACATGCCACTTGATTTTAATAATAAAAGCTTTCTTAACATGATGCTATTGCTTTATCAGGCTAATGTTTTTAAGCCTTTAAAATCGATCAACAAAGGATCAATTTACAGCTCGTACACTTTTACTTGTTCTGTAAAAGGTGATTAAAACATACAGCGTGATTTGTACATGGTTTTTTTTTTTATCTAAATACACAATATATAGACAAAGATATAAGGACACCTGACCATGACAGCCTTATGTGTTTTTTCTAAGCATCCTTTAAACAATAAGCCCTAGTGGCAGCGTCCCAGTAATGACTGTCTTCTAGACGCCCATCCAGACAAGACCACGGAAACTTTGCTGCACGATAGAATAACCCGCTGGTTTCCCTGGTCAGAGGAGAACTGACTCCCCCGATTTGAGTCTGGTTTCTCCCAAGGTTTTTTTCTCCATTTTGTCAACTTTTATTTCCTTGCCTGCTTAGTTGGGAACTGTTAATTTACAGATAATTAAACCGAGTTTCAATATTGTCTTTTTTTGTAAACCTGCTTTGATAAAAAAAAATGTTTGTAAAAAGTGCCGTATAAATAAAGACGACTTGACTTGACTTGACTTCTGCTATGGCTTTCCACTAGATTGTGAAGTGTGGATTTGGGGATTTGTGTTTCTTCAGCTGCAATAAACACAAATCTGTTGGGTGACGAGGTCTGGAGTTCAGTCTGTTTTCATCGTGAAGGTGTTTAGTTGGGTTCAGTCAGAGCTCAGAGGTTTTGTGCAAAGGCGCACTGTCATGCTGGAACACTGTTTGGCTTTTTTAGTTCCAGTGAAGAAAAAAATTAAATGCTATCAAAATTAGAGACAACAGTGTCTTAAGACAACCCTGCGCTTTAAAGTTTGTCTTTACAAACACCAAGACACACTAATTACACAACTAGTACGAGTGAGCTGATAAGGTGTCCATAAACTTTTCCCAACATAGTGTACATGAATATAATCTAAATATACTGTGCACACCTGCCCATTACATCCATCCATGTTATGGACATGTAAGTGGTACATTATTGGAAATCCTTTCCATTTAATTTTTTTGTTTTTTTTAATTCAGCCAGAATCGTGTTAGTGAGTTCAGGCACTAACCATAACACACCATGCTTTTATTTAGCTTTGTGCACGGGTGCACTGTCAGACTGGAAGCGTGTTTGGGCTTCTTACTTCTAATACAGTAATAATCTACTGCTACAACTAGATCGTGATTCAGACTTTGTGGCAGCTGTTTGGAAACAGAAGTATTTGTGTGGGGTTGTTGTTTAAGGGGGAAGTGGTAGCACAGTGGTTAGGTTGTTGGACTACCAACTTGAGGACCCGGGTTCGATTTCCAGCCCCACCAAGCCGCCACTGCTGGGCCCCTAAGCAAGGCCCTTAACCCCCAATTGCTCAGTTGTCTAACAATGAAATACTGTAAGTCGCTCTGGATAAGGCCGTCTGCCAAATGCTGGAAATGTGTCCAGAAACGTGGCTATATTCTGTACATGCTTGCATATTTTATTTCAGTTTTGGGCTGTTCAACTGAACTATTATTATTATTATTATAAGCTCCACTCTTTTATAAATGTTTTCCACTAGATTTGGGGATTTTACTATTTAAAGGTATAATAAGAGGAATTTTTTTGTTCTGCTGATGCTGTAAAAAAAACACGCTGGATCAACACAGAAAGAAAACCCAAATCAATGTGGGTGTAGCGTTTCCACACTGGAGTCTACTACAGGAGTCAAAGAGTCTGATAGATGATGTCACAGTTGCAGTAATTACTTTAAACAGGTAGAGATATGATGCGATTTGATTTTGGTGTGATTTGAGGGTAAGGCATAGCTTATGTAGTTTACATACCTTAAATTAGCTTACCTGCAGCAGCGAGTAATTTTTATATTTGGTATTTCAGTACTGTTACTCACTGTACTATAAAGTTTTCTCACCGGTAAATGACACATAATGTACTGTAGTAATGTTGTTTCGTGGTTGTCGATTTGCAGCGAGAGTGCTACAGTATCAGGCTATGGTTAGCATTTGCCAAGATGTCCTATTGCTCCTACAGGAGCGTTACTGAGGTCACACACTAAAGTTTTGTGAGGAGACTTGGTATTGAGGTTTTTAGTTTATTCAAGGCTCTAAGCAGGCAACGCAGGCGAATCATGTCTTCACAGCTTATGTTTTTATGCACAGGGACATTGTCATGCTGTAACAGAATTAAGCCTCTTAGTTCTAAAACTACAGTAAACAAAAACATTCTAGCTAATTTTGAGCTTCCAATTTCGTTGCTACTTGCTATTAAATTTAATTAAAAAGTTGTCCACAGAGTTATGTCCATATAGTGTGTCTATATGATTAAATAAAAATGCAGTGCTATAGGACAAATATATTTATGAAACAACTTTATAACCAGTTCATACACAAAACACTAACACTGCTCTGTTAAACAACAGCCACAAGCCTGCACATTTTACAGGCTCTTTAACAGAGTAGAATAGAAGAAGACCACACATCTAAAGGATGCCAAGTGTCCCCTTCCCACAGATCTAACATCACAGAGGTGAGGGACTGAGTTCATAGTGCTGCCTGCTGCTGCTAAAGCCTCACAGCTGAAGGAATTGTTAACAAAAAAAAGAAAGAAAAAAAACTCTTCCTTCCCGGAGCGCATGTCTTTCCAGCTGAACGTGTAGGCTTAAGGAAATCTTCCCAACCTCCTTAAAGCACCACTAAACTAAGCTGAGTCACAAAAGGCTTCTTCCCTAAGCGTGTATATGAGAATTACTAATAAATTACACTAAACTAAACTAAACTAAAAAATTACTTGAGTTAATAGTAATAATAGTAAAGCTTTTTTTTCTCCATAGTACAGTTTGACTGTGATTTGGTTGAATTTCACATCTACCAGCATGAGGGTATGTTTTCGATAGACACCTTAAAGATGGAATGAATGGCCAAAAAAAAAAAAGGGACTAAAAATAAGATGAACTCAAGAGCGAGTTGTGCCCACATGCGCAAAAAATAGACGTGTGCTTATCTTGAACACGAGTCTTTATCCAGCCATAAAAACCTCCAAAACAAGTCTTATAATAAACGCATTTTTGTGCTGCGACTGGTCACTGGAGAGACTGCCATCAGCTCCTAAAGGCATACTTGTGGTGTTTATGGTGGTGATGCTCTGCCGTGTTGCGAAAGTGAGCGGAACGCACAGTAAATGCAGCTATTCGTGCATTCACAGTGGACAAAAGAACAGTGCTTCTGCATTCTTTCTCTTATTCTCATCCCAAAAAAAAAACAAAAACAAACAAACAAAAAAAAAAACTAAACACATCACTGACATTAATACAAACCGTCCATCACTAATCACTAGTCCATGTTGTACAGTAAAACACCACAGTCAGGCCGATCAGCTGAGTTTGCTTTTAGAGAAGAAGGAAATGCTATCTTCATCTACAGAGGTAGCCAACACTCCCCTGGGTCCAGGCCAAATAATGTTTAACAAGACCGCACAGCATTCGCCTAGACGCCTGACCTAAATTACATGCAGTCAGCAGCGCGGCGCTCCAGGACAAACCTGCAAACTACTGCTAGTGTCCGACACTTGGGTAACAAAAGACATATAACACAATTACTGAAAACAGCAGACACAAAAAAAGTGCTTTGTTCATGGACAAACATGATGATGACAAATAGTACAAAAAAACTCCTTGCTGGGAAGTTTTATTTAGTAAGGAAATTACAAAATACCCCAGGAGTGTGTAATTAAAAATAATCCTTCCTTTAGCTATAGTGAACATCGTTCTTTTAAAGCAGGTGTACAGTGCGTGTTGGCACGTTATAAAATATTATGGTAACATCGTGATTTTACAAGCTTGCATTGTGCAGAGCTTCATGCTAAACCCCATGCTAAGCGCTAATCTTGACATCAAGGTCATGTTTCTTAGACGTATCACATTTCTTGTTATGCCAACAACGAAATATTCAAGAGTCAAAAGAGAGCGAGCGAGTAAGTGGATGAGGATGTTTGTGTGTGTGTGTGTGTGTGTGGTAATAGGGTTATATTTACAGATCTCTGCATGCCTTCCTCCTGGGTACAGGTGCTTAATTGTTCCCCAGTGTTTTAAAGTAAAGGAGCAATACCTAAAGCCACGAAAAGGTTGTGTCCACCAGGGTTATCCTTTCCCAGGGGATCCTATACAACGGTGTACTACAAACAATGGCTGAGGGAGGTTCCAAGTGCAAGTGTGTGAGCATGTATGGACCGAATAAGCCCAAGTTTTACACCAATTAAACATGCACAAATCAGTGTCCAGTCAGTATGAGAAGTTTGGTAAATCATTCTTTTGGACAGAAAAGGATTTGTGGGCGATTTAATTTATTTACCAATTAACAGGGTGTTTTTTAAAATAAAAGTAGGATCATGCAAAAGCTGTGTAATGATCAGTCTCACTCTGCATGAGGTTTATGTGGAATCTGCTCTGTTGTTAAAAGCAACACTGCTTAGTTTTTTGACCTGAAAATAATGTCTCCAAAATTATTCCAGTGGTGGAACAATTGTTAACCGGACAAATTCTACCTAAGAAGGCCTCCTAACGGTTACAAACACACTCTGCAAGGTTTGTGTTCGAGTTGGTACACGCAGCCCCGCTCATCCCCTACCAGTCAAAGAGTGCGACCTGCTTTGCTGCATAAGGCACATATTCTACTTGTAGCCTGGGCGGTTAGCCAACAGCTAACTATAAGACAAAACAATCTAATATGCAAGCCTCAAAACCATTGACATGGCAGAGGTGGATACTTTTATTCTGTAAATCTAAAAAAAAAAAAAAAAAAAAAAAGAAGGAAAGAAAGAGCGTGACTGGACAAAAAATCTATAATCAATATCGGATGGGCTTACACTAGCTAAACTGAAAGACAACAGGTTGCAAAACGGATGCAGACTCAACAGTTAGCCTTCCTGCTACTGGATTTGTAAGTCTGATATATAAATTATTTTCTAATTGTCCTGTACTTATTCGTTATTAGGCTGCCGATACTAAAGTTATAACTGTAAAGTAAAATAAAATTGTCAGTTTTAATAATCTGTACTTATTATGATCTTTCGATAGTTATAGCATGTCGATAGCTATAGCATGTCACACATTTAGTGGAATGCTGGTAATTTATTGTGGATGACTACCAAACCACAATAAATGAAATTATGTGATGATATTTGTAGAATGTAGCGTAACACAGACTACTGTATCTGGTGGACCTGGTTTTCAAACGAGGTTTTTTGCATTTACCGGTTTAATCAGCTTAGTCAACAAACGGCTACCGGAAAGTTTAAACAGCGACGGTATTTACCACACTGGTAACAGACGATTGCGTTTATAAACCACATCCAGGAACCGTGAACAATTTAAGTTTTAATAAATTGTAATCTTTATGTTTTAACAAATGATCAAAACGGTCATGGATTTCCCCCTGCTGCTGCTGCATAAAATATTTTCTCAATAACTCAACTTGGGCATGTTTTTCAATTTAGCCGCATCAATTCACCTACACTATACAGCCAAATTTATGCAAACACCTGATCACGACGCCAACCAGCCTTTTTTTTCTGAACCGTTGTTTAAGTAGTAGAAACATTTCTAGGATCATGATGAAATGAGTTTTAAACTGTAACGTCAAACCAACACACAATGCTGATATAAAAAAAAAGCATACAACGAGAAGCGTGTGGTTGGAATGTGATAATGGCGGCACTGATGTCTGCATGTCGAGCTGCAATGCTATAGCTAATGATTAATCTATGGCTAAGATCACAATCCCAGACACCGTGTACTGCAGCAGTGTCGAGGGCAAGCGCATAGCCAGGAGGTAAAAGACTTGGATCTAGAGCTGAAGAAGGCGAGGAAAAGATTTGGATTGAAGGCAAACTAAGAAAGAATATTTTTTATCCCGTTGTTATAAGCACAATTCATCACCGGCTGCAGCAGGAAAGAATGTGTCCGCAATCAGATTTCCAACAAAAAAAATGTGATAGTCTAGCTATAAAAAAAAAGTCATATAGCAGCCAGCGCCAGATTTCTAAAAACAAGCACAATCATTTCAGCTGCATTATTTGTTGGGTTTTTTTGGAGGAAGTTAACAGCAATGTTTCTTCACACGTGGTAGATTAAGACGTGCAAAACATAAATGAAATGTTAACTAGTGGACGCTCACGTAGGTCAGCTGAGTAAAGTTCTGAGCTTTAAGTGGTATATATTTACCCAGAATACCTGCCTGGATAGAGATGCACTGTGGTTGTTTAGGCACTGTTTCATGCTGTTAGACTTGCTTGGGGTGTGCTAAGTTTTTTTTTTTTATGAAATGTGCTGTCACCTAAAGGAAAAATAAAGATAACAGACTGCATAATGGCTCTACATGCAATTCCCAAAAAATCACAATAGTTTCTATATTATCCAGGCGATGACTTTTACCACTATAACTTTGTTTCAGACTTAAATTTGTGAACGCAATAAAGATACTTTCCAAGTAGTAAAGATACTTAAAGTTTTACTTTATTACTTGGACAGGCACTGTGGACTATGAACAGATGGGACATATCTGTGTCGAACTGGATACAGAAAATAAACTCTACGTCGAATTGTATTTTATCAATCTGTTTTCTGCTCCAAACCGTGTCAGCTCCATTCGAGCAAATAAAACATATCTATTAAAGTGTGTGAAAATGCTGCTATGAGCATCTGTGAGCTGCCGTCAACTGTTTTTTTTTTTTTTTTAAAGTTAAAGAAATACATGTTATTGGAAATAACTAACTGAAAGGATCTGCTGCGTGATACTTCACAATAAAAAAAAGAAAACACTACATTAAAGCGTATTCCTGTACACAATTTTAACACATTAGTAAAATTCGCCACTATTTCAACTACCTGCTTTCCACAAACTCTGTAATGCTCCATTCGGTTTCCCGAATACCGCACCAAGACACTGGTCCTAATATATAAATCTTCAATGTTTGTTGGTTTGTAAATGTTTGCAAACCAGCCAAAAAAATTGGCTGACAGATTTTCCAAAAAAGATGATATTTTTTTAATATAAGATTAAGGCAAAATAGCAAAAGTAAATTAATAAAAGTAATAAAAAATAAATAGATAAATAAATTTGTTTTTGGTTTACGACATCATAAAACATCTTTAAAAAATTCTCTCACAAACGTTGGCACCACATGGTGAGCTACAAGCTACTCTTGCTTCTGCGTCCGGAATCGCATACTAATAAAGTCTGTATTGCATTTGAGTTGGTACGTATTTTCCAACAACTGAAAAAGTACATTGCTTGTTGTATGAAATCTACCTTTGCCATGCTAATTTTTTCACAATAGCAGGAATTATAAATTAATGTTTGGTAGGATGATGATGATGATGATAAACAGGTGCAATTTAACCACAGGGAACATTGTTTTTTTAAGTATTTAAAGCTACTTTAAGTCTACGGCTATAACCTTATAGGACAAATTGTCTTTCCCGTGGGCTCATAGGATATAAAAGTGTCCCATCGTATGCGTAGTTTGAAATTTAGGCAAAAGTACTAAGGATTCGGACATACTACTGTACTTGACACGCATTTTCAGCTGTTAACCTGCAAATTATGGAACTTTCACTCTAATGTCCCACTGGGGTTTATATGTGTTATAGGTTTATCTGTTATGCAGGTTTTTTAATAAATATACTTGATCAAAAAAAAAAAAAAAAAAAAAAAAAAAAAAAAAAAAAAAAAAAAAAAAAAAACAAAAAAAAAAAAAAAACCAAAACTTTTTCCAGAAGCAGATTTTGTACATTTTTTGTGGGAATTTAGTCATGGTTGGGAGAAGCTTTCCAAGGATTTGTAATAAAGAATAAAGGAGATTTACAGGAATATCAATAAAAATGAATATCAATGTCAGAAAGATTACACAATTTTACAATTTAGGTTAAAAAAAACCTTTATCTGTTCCAGTTTAAGCATTTTTATTTTAATGAATCTAAATATAAAGTGTCATTTTTTTAACCGGAGAAACCCAAATCTAAAAAACAAAACAAAAACATAAGTCAAAATAAGTGATAGTACAATAACAATTTGGAGCAATCAGACAAACTATCTCACACGTCAGAGTGCCAAGTGGCAACAAAGGTTATTATTCACCAACACCTCAGCCTCAGTGAACACACCTACATAGACATACATTGATCAGTCATGTTTGATTTTCAACAAGCTCAAGCACACCTTTGAGCTGTACAGGATATGTGCAGAGGAAGAAGACGGAACTAAGTGAAATAAAAAGATGGTCGCCAGACATTAATCCACTTGAGCTGCTGTGATAGTTGTGTACATTTACAGCATTTGGCAGACGCTCTTATCCAGAGCGACTAACATACTTCATACAGCTAAAGAATTGTGGTTTAAGGGCCTTGCTAGGGGGCTCAGCAGTGGAACCTTGGTGGTGCTGGGAATCGAACACCGATCTTCCAATTAGCAGTCCAACACCTTAACCACTGTGCTACCACTTTCCTATGTACAACCGAAAGATAAAAATTCTCCTTTACCTTTGACTTCTGAGAAGGCCTATGATCTCTGTGGTCAACAGTAATGTCAGCTAAACGGAGGGCTTTTGAAAGCAATAATATAACCGTCACAAATAATTAAGATTTATATGGATGTTCTTGATTTTTTCAAAGTGTATGCCAAGAACAAATAAAAACGTCGGCATCCCGCAAACATCTGTCAGGCAGCGTATGTACACACGCATCAGTATTAACGCAGACTGACCCAGAAAAACATGTCGATGCTTAGTTCGGGGTTGTTAAATATTCGTTCTAATGTCTCATTTTGCATGGTAAAGCATTAGGGCACATTAGCAATCATAATGCTGCTGATTTGGTTAATAAATACCGGGCTAGGTCAAAAAAATAAGCATAATAAGTATTTTTTTTAAAATAGCAGTGGAAATACATTTTGCTTCATAAATAGAGCACAGTTTTTAGATTGGACTTCTGTAAACCTAACACGTTTAACAAAATACTGGCATAATAGTCATTTTAATTTGAATCCACTATGGCATGTCTGTGAAAGTTATAGCAACAAGTCACAGCATTGTCACTCCACAGGGACAGATTGAGTCCATTTAGGTCATGTTTTTGTTAAATTCTCCAGCTAATAATTAGAGACTGATTATTAACAACTCTTTAGGGGGGAAACTGGAAACCCTTAATAATATATACAGTATGTGTGTATATTATTAAGGGTTTCCAGTTTCCACCTTAAAGAGTATATATACATACAGTGTATACACTGTGTGTCTATTATATATTATATATATATATATATATATATATATATATATATATATATATATATATATATATATATATATATATATATATATATAAGTATATATATGTGTAGATATATTAGTATAGTATATCTATGTATATATATATATAAATAAATAGACACACAGTGTATACACTGTATGTATATATACTCTTTAAGGTGGAAACTGGAAACCCTTAATATTTATTTTATTTTTTTTTATGACGATTTAATCAAGTGAAACTAGTGGTTTATGTTTCAGAGTGTCAATTTCTTTGTTGAGAAATATATATATATATATATATATATATATATATATATATATATATATATATATATATATATATTTAAAAACCAAAGAAAATTACAACAAAGAAAATGATACTCTGAAACATAAACCACTAGTTTCACTTTATCAAATTTTCATAAAAAATGTCTAATATGCCAACAAGTGGGCTATAAAACATGACTTCAACCTGAAAGACAAAACGCAGCCGAATCTGTTTCCATACTCAACACTTTCCCAGTATTTTAAGCGATATGCGCAGCCTCTATTAGTTAACCAGATTTCCATTCCTTTTTTTTGGCACTCCGGGTCTATGGTAATCTTAAGCACTTTCCCTCTGTCTGAACCACATAACATGCTGTATCGACCCTGTCTGATCAAGGATTTGGTATGGCAGTTATGACAGCTCATCTGCCACACTACTTGCCTTGGAGGATCATAAAGACAGTCAGCACAAACCAGAACACATGGTAGCTAAATGGAATCCTTTACCTGTGGATGATGTCCAGTGCTCTTTAAACTTATCCTTTAAAATAAAGTTTAAGTACAGTGCAGCACAGAGCGGTGCGGTGCAGTGGAGGAAAGTAATCTGCACTGGTGTCTGATGGGTTACACCTGCGGTATGTTAATGTGCATTTAGGCGTCACAAATAATAGATGTTGCCTAAATTATAAATCAGTTTTCTTGGCAACATCAGTAGAGTTGAACAGGGGTTTGCTCAGGTTGTCACCTGAGGAGCTGCAATTTGACTGAATGAACAATGTATAAACTTCATTAAATATTTGTAGGCAGGAGTGGACAATTAACTTTTTTATTTATTCATTTATTTTTTAAGATGGAGGACTTTGCTAAAGAACACCTGTTAAATAAATACCCACAGTGCTCACAGATCCCTGGCTTAAACTCCACTGGAGAACAAGAATGTCATATTATCTATCCTACTGCAATCAGAGACCAAACTAGAATAACCCTTAAAGGGTTTCTTTTCTCTATCTTGCTCCATTGCTATATTTCTCACGACTGATTTGGAGATTGCAGACAAAACGAGTCATGGTTGGCGTAGCAAAAGAGCCAGCTGGGTTACAGGAAGTCCATGTTCACACTAGTGAGTAACCCTTACAAAAACTAATGGTACATTCCATGTTTTCCAGCTGCCTTTCTGTTTCCCTTGACATACCTAGGCTGCCTAATCAAACGTTATGTCACTACTAAACACCGCATATACAGTAGACATTTTTTTTCTACAAATAAAGCTGTGTTTATTGACCAGGTTAAGCGATTTGAATGGCGGAAAGTGAATAACAGAAACGCGTGCGTGTGTGCGTGCGTGCTTACCTGTCACTGCTGTCCTCCCCACCGCGCTCATTTATTCCGTCTAGGAACCGATTTCAGAGGTTCGCATCCTATAAACACAGCGTGTGAACACTTCTCTTTCTCTTTCTCTCTCGGCTGTTCGTTCTTTACCCTCTTTCTTGTCAAACGGGAAGCGCAGTCTCGACATTCAGCGTCTCCGAGCAGCACAGCGCAACACACACTTACTCACACTCAAGCCACGCAAAACAAGTTCGCTTCGCGCCGCGGCGCGCCGCACCTCCCCGCACGAAACGCCCCGAGGGCCACGCCCCCTTATGCCTCCCGCCACTGGACACTCTTAAAGGTTTTTTACTTATTAATATTCATGAAGCAGTGTCAACATGGTGCGTTCATTGGTTTAAAGAGTCCACATTTTTTCCCCACATTTCCCTCTTAAGCTTGAGGCCGCTGTCATGTGACGTCATGGAACATTCCAAAAATTCCAATTCGCAGCATTCTTCAATGGAGGATCGAGAAATACGTCACAGTGTATATAGATTTGATAGATTTAATTCATAAGCTTTCATTCAAAATAATTATTTTCTCTTTAAAATCCCAGAATTATCAGGCTCTGTTTTAAGCAGCTGCACCACAGCCACTGTTAATGGTGTGTTAGCGTTCATGAAACCCCAACACGATCAAAGGTATTACAGTTATTATCACCTCACAACTCCAAGATGGCAGCATGGTGGCTTACTAGTTAGCACTGTTGCCCCACAGCAGGAATTGTATGCTCTCCCCTTCATGTCCTCCCTGTGCTTGTGTGGGTTTCCTCCCACAGTCCGAAAACATGTATGTTGGGTTGATTGGTGATTCTAAATTGCCCATAGGAGTGAGTGTGAGTGTGTGTGGCCCTATGATGGACTGGTGACCTGTCCAGTGTGTACCCCATGACCTCGAATAAGCAAATACATAGAACACATACAATACATAAATTACATATAGAAGATGAATGAATGAATGAATGAATGAGTGAACTCCAAGATGTCTAGTTCGGTTCTTTAGCCTATATCGATTGCTTATACTGTGCAGAAACTCACCTGTATATGTATTAATTATACAATTAATTGCCTATTGATTAGAATGAGTGTGTGAATGTGAACGGGTGTGCAGAATAAACTGATGTCCCGTTAAGGGTGAATTCTTCCTTTTGCATTCAGTAATCATAGGACAGACCGCAATCCTGATTAAGACAAAGTGGGTACTGAGTTGAATAAGTTTCTAACGATATGTATTTATTATAAAATTCCGATAGTTATTAGCTGCTGTCTTTGGTCCATCAACATAAATGTTTTTAATCCAAACCTCAAACCCCCAAACAACCAAGCTAAGTTTTCTGAGTCAAAAAGCCGTAACAACCTAAAAAATAGACAAAATATTACTGCGAATATTCAAATCATGGGGCAGAATGATGGCTTAGTGCTTAGCAGGTCTGCCTTGTACTGTACCACCGGGATTGAGGTGTTTGTTTCCTGGGTTCTGTCCCATGTTTATAATATCCCCAGGCTTCCGGGTATTTCTTTGGGTACTCCAGTTTCTTCCTCTTGTCCAAAGACATGTGTTGGAGGCTGCTTAACATTGTTAAATTGTCCTGTGTGTATGTGTGCTATTGTGCCATGAAGAGGGTGGCAGTCTATCCCATGGTCCTCTCTGTGCTCTTAGTCTAGTGAAGTAATGTAGAGAACTGGATAGTAACAGTAGACTAGTAGTAACAGTAGAGAAATGGATAGGTAGATAAATGTATAAAGGAATAGATATAAAAATAATGATTAAGACAATCTGTAGTACGTAAAAACATTTTTAAGGGTTAAAGTTGGCGTCAAAAAAAACTTCTGTGTGTCACCAATGACTCAACAGCAAGTCTGTTGGTTAAAGAAAAGGTATATGTGTCTGAGTATGAAGTGACAAGGCTCTTTTTTAAGCGAGTCAGACCGAGCTGGTTGCTGAAGTCAGCACATTTTCGTTGATTTCCTTGCACATTTTTTACTCCCCGGTACTGCTTAGCTTTCTCAATTTAAGATAAGGCTATTAATGCAACCCCAAGTGATTTCTAACCCACATGGGAACTATTACAATGCATTCATTTTGTTATAGTTAACTTTGTATATGAATCGTTAATAAGTAGACGCTTCAGATGATTTGGGGTGGTAGGATTGCAATCAACACGTCACAATAATAATTACTTAATAGATATTGTTTGTTTATTATGGTATTAATGTCAACAAAGTATTCTTTTAGGAATCAGTTTTATTAAGCACATCATTGATTTTAAGTCAAGTGGTGGGGAAGTGGTTATGGTATTGGACTGCTAATTGGGGGATCGGAGTTCTATTCCCAGCACTATTAAGTTGCCACTGTTGGGCCCCTGAGCAAGGCCCCTAACCCGCAATTGCTTAGTTGTATAACAGAGATAAATGTAAGTCGCTCTGGATAGGGACGTCTGCCAAAATGCTGTAAATGATTTATATAATCTATAAAGATTATTATAAATCATGTGTATTGCCCCTTTTTCACAGCTATACATATTAAGTTGCTTTTAATCTTTTGGTATTATAACAATCCTCTTTGAATCTATAAATGGCTAGTAATAATTATAAGAATAATACCGTTTAGAATTTTATATTCTATTGTGCCGGTCTATAAAATTGAGATAATTGCATTGACAGTTTTTTTAAATAAAGGTTGGCTTATATAAAGCGAGCAACTCTTAAAGTAAGCTGAAGCCGTAAATTAATTACCCGTCATCCCACAACCAAAGTCAAGCCAGTTATGCTGGGTCAACCGGTTGGGTGTCTTGTCATTTCAGGACGTCAGATTTGTCTCTTCTGCTCTGGAATTATGCAGCATAGAGACGGTAAGTTTACTCTGGCAGTATTGTACAGACATGACTGTTTCCTCTTTCTCTCTTGCTCTCCTGTGGTCTGTTTTAGATAGAATTACTCCCGCCCACACTCACACTGTTTGGCATGGAGTTACTCACTTTGCTTTTAACACTCTCCCGAGACCCGGTTCCTCTGCATAAAACCTACAGTGAGATATTAGCCTGTTTTAATCGTAGAAAAGGAAATAAAATATATAACACATTGTATTAATAGACATGCATTATATATTGTTGATGCCCTCATGACAGCATACATGTCAAAGTCAACGGTAAGCAAAAATGTGTACATTCAACCAGTTTATTTGAATATGCAAACTTTATCACGGTAAGTTTCATTTCTTGGGGTGGGGGTGGGAGTTGAAGTTATTTGGCTGGAGGTAAACATGCACATCAATGATTCCTCAATGCTCACAGTGCAGTAAAAGCATTGCATATTCATCATCAGGAAATATATGCAAATGTGCAGGTTTTATAGTGACAAAAAAAGAGAAGTGGTACAGTACAGTGGTTGATAAAATGTATGCGGTTGCATATCGTTTGGCACTCTGAGGCGAAAAAGAGGTGACAGGCTTCTGGAGCCCCTGTAGCGCACGGTAAAGTTCACCTGGCACTCAGGTGATGAGTCACAGCACTCCAGGCTCTGGCCTTGTCATCGGATGCCAGCACTGCTCAGACTCCCTGCAGAGAATGAGGGGGCGGCGTGTCTATCGTCATGGCAGCCACGGCGCGAGGCTGACTCACACATGGTGCTGCATAGAGGGTGAAGTGTGTAGGGGGGAGAGAGGATGTTGTCTAAAATAGTAGCTCTGTTGAGTTCATTTTTATCTGCACTCAAGTGTGTGTGCATTGCAAAAAATTCTACATGCAGTCCCAGGCATTAGCATTGCTGTTTTATTGTGTTAACCGTGGTACCCTGAAGGAGTTAGAGAGAAGGAGAGAGAGAGAGGGGAACGGACAGGGTAGCAGCAGGAGCACTTCAGTGTAAGAGCGCCACTCATTGACAATATAATCCTTGCAGGTTTATGTAATCCTGCTACGGTACCTGCATGCATCTCCTAAAGCAGCCGACCAGCACAGTGAGCATTATATAACAACACTAGTGTTCCCTCAGAGACCTGCTGCACTCGCTCAGTGTACTGTATGCTGAAGGGAAAGAAACAGAGAGATTGCTGCTGTGACACTAACATATTTAATAATGCTGCAGGACTGAAAGGAACAATAAAGGAACATTAAAGGAGACGAAGATGACAAATGTCTCTGTCTCTTAAAGCCTAAACATATTTTTCCAGGCTTTTTTAGTACACGCAGTATCTCATCTACAATTAACGTCACACCATAACTACCAAATTTCTCTGTCAAGTGGTAGCACATGGTTAAGGTGTTGGACTGGCAAATGGAAGCTTGAGGTTCGATTTCCAGCACCACCACGACACCCCTGCTGGGCCCCTGAGCAAGGCCCTTAATTCCCAATTGCTTAGATGTATAAGGAGCTCTGGCACATTGCTCTGGATAAGGGTGTCTGCCAAATGCTGTAAATGTAAATGTCATCCCAGTACTGTGGTATTTGATAGGCTATAAATATGCATTTTTCTATTAATAAAGCATATCTATATGGTATATGCTTGCTTCTAAACATTGCTGAACCCCTCCCTTGTCTCAGGTTTCGAAAATAAACCAGTCTGCTCTATCATTAAAGATCCACACTGGCATGCTGGCTTCATGTCCTAAAGAAACTAGCTAGGTATTATAGAGTAGATGCTCTCTGTGCACATGTGCCAGCAGTGCCCAAACCCAATTAGATGTGCTCTATACTGCACTGTAATCCAATGTGCCTGGGTCTTACACTTAAAATGCAATTACACCTCTGACAGGCACTCTCAGTCATTTCGCAATTAGGGCATGGTTTGTGTAGTCCTCAAAATGAATATTTTCGACGAAAACCTACCATGGCAGGATAAATGAGCTGGTTTAGCAAGTTTGGATTAAGAACAAAAAGAATTACTGAGTGCAAGGGAAGGTCGGAACAAAGAACATTCATCATAAGTTCTGTTTGTTTCCCAGCTCCATGATTATTTCCGGCCTAGAATAAGCTTTGTGGAAGTTCCAGGTTAATATTAATGATGTGACTTCAATGGATGTGAATGCTTATGTAAAGTGGTTACCATTATTTTATTTCTGTAGTCGGGACAAATTTCCTGTCCACCCACTAACGGGTCAGGGTATAAGATTCATCTTTATTTATGTTTTCCTTTATCCAGAGCTACTTATAACGATCACATTTATCCATCTAAGCAATTGAGGTTTAAGAACCTCGCTCAGGGGCACAGCAGTGGCAACTTGATGGGGCTGGAAATGGATCCTACATTTTCATGAACTTTTCCTTTCAGCTGTTCCCTTTTAGGGTTCGCCACAGCGAATTATCTGTCTCCACCTAACACTTTTCTCTACATCGTCTTCACTTACACTTACTAACTTCATTACTCCTCATTTAATTGCATCCGTATACCTCCTTTTTGGTCTTCCTCTTTGCCTTCTGCCTGGTCGCTTTATTTCTAACATCCTCCTACCAATATATTCACTATCCCTCGCCTGTACATGTCCAAACAACCTCAATCTGGCTTCCCTGACTTTCTCCCCAAAACATCTAACATGAGCCGTCCCCCCTGATGAACTCGTTCCTAATCTTGTCCAACCTTGTCACTCCCAAAGAAGACCTCCACATCTTCAGCTGAACAAGAGCCCTAAATTTGGCATCATGTATGTGTATTTGTGTGATTAAATAGTAGATACAAGATTATTTAAAGGATGCGTTCTGTCTCTAACTACAAAATGACAATAGTTACATTTAACATAGGTCGAGTATCCCAGCATAACCCTGTTTCTCAAACAACACTAAAAAGAGAAAAAAGAAAACTTAAAAGACAAACATGAGACTGTTAGCTTTAAAACAAGTACACACACCTTTTCAAGACATCTTATATTTTACATGTCTTTATTTGGGCAAAGTGAGACAGAGTGAAAAAGAATTTTTTTTTTTTTTTTTTTTACCTAGAAACACATATAACAGATTTGGCTACCAGGAAATCCAGATTTTTTCCCCCTCTAAAACGCTGCACTTAATGTTAATGGATGTTAATGAGATTTTGGTAGCACTGTATTGGTAACAATAAAAAAGCAGAAAATTTGATGGAATAGTACTAATGAATCATGTGTGTTTAAAGGGTTTTAGGCAGTCATCTGAGCTACTCTTCCCAAACCCTTCTACCAGACAGTGTGGTGTTGATTTTGGCACCGCTAATACATGTTCAACAGCTGCAATAGTCTTTGACCTCAAATGATCTTTTCTGTAGTCAGTGCCAAAAACCCACTGGTTTTGCTGCGTTGTCTGAGTCTTGGTTCATTGGGACACAGCCCAACATAGGTCTGAGTTTCCAGGAAGTATAAACCCGTGAGTACAAGAAAATGAGGATTAAGGCCAAATGTAATGAATATGCCAGGGTAACTTTATTCCTCACCTGGGTGTTTAGAACAGAATGAATTTTTCTTCTAAGACGGACAAAAATGGAGCGTTTAACTACCTGGCAGTAGAGAAAGGCAGTCTCCTTGATGTTGATTGTCTGTCTGTCTGTCTGTCTCTCTCTCTCTATATATATATATACACACACACACACACACACACACATATATATATATATACCCTATTAAGATGTAAATATTAATGTAAATGAATACATCTATCCATCCATCCATCTATCTATAATATGTTCACATAGCAAGAGAACATAATGCAATAGTTTACTGCTCTTCCTATGGTAAAAGTTCTGATACTATTTGGGTTTTGGTACACATTATTATAAACTATATAAGATTTTGGACACATTATCTTATCTATAATTTTAAACATCCTATTTTAGACTTCATCTTACTTTAACTCATACATTAACCTGTAAAAGTCTGAAAAGGGTTTCCACTGTGTTTTAAAGTGAGGCTGTGAGGGATCAGCTCAATCAGCCACAGTGGAATTAGTGGAATTAGGGATTAATGTTAGGTGAGGTGGTCTGGAGTGCTGTCTGTGTTTCAGTTCATCTCAAAGGTGTTCACAGGGGCAATAATATGCTAGAACAGTGTTCAAGCCTCTGAATTTCACTGAAAAAAAATCTTATTGATACAGTATAGAGAAGCAATTTCGTAACAAAGGTTTGAACTAGACTTATGAGTATGCTGGAAAAATGTCCACTAACTTTCGTCCATACAGTGTATATTTAAGCCCAGTTTTTAATCAATCTTTCCCAGTGGTGGTACATTTAGATCTGTATTAAGAAACATTCGTCAAACTGCTTACACACATTTGACAAGAACAATGTGGTAGAACAAGAACTCATCACATTACACACTACTGTGTTTCCAAAACCAGATGGATGGATCATACCATTTCACATTTGATGGGGCAAATATCTGCAAACATGGACACTATATCATTATTCGTCAAAATAAGTGACAATCATTTGTGTAAGTATGTTTTTATTGAAAGCCTGTATTTCAAATAGGCCAGGATAAAGCATTAAAAAGGTTTAATATCCTCTTTGTATTCAGGCCACCTAAAACAAGTCCATTTCCAAGCCTGTGGAATTTACCAAACATAATTATATTTTGTCTCGCTGCTTTGAAAGAGGACCGTTTCCAAAATTTATAGGCCTCTGTTTTTCTTAGCTGTGGACGGCTCATTTTAGCTATATGACTCGTGCCAAACGTCTCAGAAGTGTGAGAGAGCGGTAATTGCTTGTAAATGAAAAGCGATTTTATGCTCTGTGGGGCCAAAATGAGGTCCTGAAACTAAAAACGGTTGCAGTTTAACAGCGTAAACACAAAAACACATTTAACAAGTGTAAAGAAAAAAAAGTGAGAGGAAAAGATATGCCTGTGTGTGTGGAACCTATTGTATTTTATCATTTTTGCAAATAATGTTTAATAATTCTTGTTTAAGGCCAGGCTAGAATGTAAAGATCAACAAAGATTTTATTAGGTTATTACATAAACACACCAGGCATGCTCGATATAAACGATTACAGTATCCTGGATATTTTATAACATTATTCTAATCTCCTTACCAGATTTGAGCAGTGCCTGAGTTCCACCTAGTGGACACAATAAATCTCATCTTTCCAAACAGACGTTAGGTAACATACCTGCAACAGATCACAAGGGAACCCAATCACTGGCTGTAGAGACGTTTTTATTAGTGTTCGGAATTGCCACATGCTAATCAAACTACAATAAATCACTAGACTTGAACAATGTGCAATGCCAGAACTGTTTTGTTGGATGGTATCAATCAAGCTAGGCACTTGTCCTCAGGTCTGAATCCAGGCCTGGTCAATGTTGATAAGCCAGGTCATCAATTAAGGCACTTTTAGCGTTGTGACACCATTGTAAATCCTGCAGGTTGCTTCTTAATCACGAGTGCAACAGAACATTTATGCCTATTTATTAATCCTTTAACTTTCCAAATGCTACCAGGAAGAAATTTTACTGTATACAATACTCATAGTGTGCTTAGAGACCCACAAACACCCAGAACACTGTGAGTGTAATTTCATTTCATAGGATACAACATCAATTCAACCTTCATTCACTATACAAGAAGATTAAAAATCTACTATATTTAAAATTTCATAGTGCCTTCCTTTTTCACCATAAATATGTAGCTGAAACTCGAATGTAGTGAACAGAGTGCAGGATTTAAAAATACAAAGGAATTTTTAGATTTAACGATAAAATAATGTACATTTTGAAGAAGGAAATGTTTTATGGCCATCCATCCACACACCTATTTTACAATACCAATTTACAATAAGCAATCTGTAAAAAAAAAAAAACCCTTGCTGCATTAACTGCACAGCAGGTCAAGCTTCTATCAAACTTCTGGGATTAAAAACAACATTGGAGCATCTTCTATAGCTGCTACAAACAATTAAGCCTTGTATAACAAAGTAAAATATTTGAGTGCATGCATAGTTTAATATAATTAACCAAGAGAAATGTTACAAACTCGACTACTGCAATTCACTATCCAGCACTGATATGACGATCAAATTATTACATGGCACCAAATAGCACAGTTTTTTTTTCCATTTATACTTTTGATTATCTATCACGACTGATATGGGTGAAAAGCACCATGTGGAAAACGGTTTAGTGTTTAATGTCTAAGTGAGTATGATGCAGCATGTGTTGCAGCAGTGTAGGGTGTGCTTATCTCTCCCACACACTGCCTTTATGGGGCTCCAGAGAGGGCCTGAAATAAACAACCCCCTCTGTCAGCCCCATGGTCATCAGTAGACTCTGGGTCACATGCTCTTGTCCATGCTGAAATTGCTTAAGGACAAATTGCTTGACTAATGAAAAGGTTTTCACTCAGACAGAGACAGAAGTCCTGTCTGAAGAGCTTATTCACTTCAGGTGGAGAAGGTTTGTAGCAGCAGTAACATGCAGATTCTTATTCGTGGCTAGATCACTACAGTTAATGGATTGTTGAACAGTACCGCACCATCACATTTAGTCTCAGGATGTGTATAAAGATACAAGGATAAAACTGTGCCAGTAAAAAGAATAAATTCATACTGAAATCAGAATTTTCTTAAAACACGATATGAACAACACATCCTTCAACTATTAATCCTATAATATATTCTCTATGATGACAGCAAAGAAAAGTAGCAGCATATGCCGCTCTCATACACACAAAAAAAACACACAAACGCACACAACCCCATGTAAGGAAGAATGTTGGCTCAGCTGAAATCTCGGTTAGGAAGAAGAACTGGAGCCAGAAGAGTCCAAAGGTAGAGTGCCAGTCCCAACCAGCTGGAGCAGATCTTCACCCACACTGCAGGCATGCTGCTCTGCATGGCCTGGGTGGTAGTATCAGGCCTGTGGGAAGGAAAGTAGGCGGTTTTTCAAACAAAAAAGCTTAACACATTTCAAGAACCGCTATGGCATTTAAACTTTGGTAATAAATCATGACCACATTTAGCTACTGAATAAATGGGACAGTTTTTACTCCAGACAGGTGGAGATACAGCAAACAAACAAACTACTAGATCACAGCAAGCCTTTACCAAACTGTATTAGGACAGATATTTCTAATTCAACAAAGCAATTTGATCCATAGTCACTTCACGAATTAGTCATTTTCTGGAAAGCAGACATTTTATCTTGACTCACCAACTGGCGCAGCTTTACTTCAGTTCACACTTCAAAACTTTAACAGTCACTTATCCAGTGCCAAACCAAATCCTGGCCACTTCTCACCAAACAGATTACGTCTTTTTATTTTAAACTGATATTTCAGTCCATGGCAGTGTTATAGCCTGTACAACTGCAAAAAAGCCCCTCAGTCTGTCCTGCTGCATTTGTTAAAACACAGGATATGTTCGAATGTTCTATACACTGGACACTTAGAGCTGTGTGGGGCTGCAGATGAGAGGCAAAGTTTGTACAGTACAGTTATACTCATCACTTTAGCATAGTGAACAAAATGTTGGCAACTACATCCTGGTCCTACAACTAAGGTGAACTGCTTGTTTATCAGTAACTGTCCCAAAAGAAATATTTTATACAATACTAATGGTGTAACGTTACATGTTTTTTTTTTCCCCTTACAAAATACCTGCCAACATCAAAAATGAAAAAAAAAAAAAGCTTATTTTAGAATATGACAAATTCTTACAAATCAATTCCAAGACATAGTTTATAAACCAGCCTCATAAAAGGTCAACATACAAAGTGTTTCTAAATTAAAGAAGTTTAAAAAATGTACACAGTTCTTGAGTTTTTTTTCTTTCCTGGATTAACTGAGTGATAATCTACAGGGGAAACTTCACTGCCTTAACCAGCTCAAAGGATTAAATATATTGGACTTAAGATTCAAATTGCAAAATAAGGTATAAATGTCATATTTTCATGGTTTTAGGTGCAAGTTAAAATGAGATGTAAATTTTGTCTCAATGACTAAAACCCTGAAAACTGTGGACTTATTTAACTTTCAAACCAGATCCAACTCATGAACATCTGGTTTCCTTAGTGGAAAAATGATTAATCCGCCATGTGACTAAGATCAATAACATTATATATTATCATCACACATGGCTGACTAAACACCAGGGACTTTCCTCATGAATCAGCTTTTGCTCCTAGAATCTCTGGGAGTGGAACACCTTCACTTCCTACAATTAAACAATACAGAAGGAGAATCACTGAGTCATGACCTAATATATTTTAGCACAACAGTTCCTTACTTGTACCAGTTGGTGAGAGTCATCATGATGTACAACGAGGCCAGGAAAAGATGAAAGTGAAAGAACGAATAACTATAAGTCACTCCATCCTCTTCATTATCCATAACTCGACGCAGGCCGTCCTCTCCCACCGGTCCCTCCACATCTGAGCCGTGACCCTCCTCTGTTTGCATCAGCTTGTTCACCTGAGTGTTAGAGGATGTGCGGATACTGTGTACAGACAGGATGAGTGCTTGGTTAGAAAAATGCTAACAACAGCACACACCTTTCTTTTGTATCAGTAGGCTGCATAGACTGGCTGAATATGCTCACTAATACACATGCTATGGCGATGCAAGCTATCAATCAATGATATGGAAAAAATAGTGAGGCAAACAATAAAGAAAAGAGTAAATTCTACAGTCACAGTATACCGGGTAAGACATTTACGCTACAATTATTTTCCCCACATTTTCTTCTATAGAAAAATCTGCATTGACATTTTAATTCTTCAGGGATTAACCCCAAACTATATAAAAACTAAAACAGTAGATATAAAGCTATAAGGGCAGCCCCTGCCTCCACACTGCATAATCTTAGCTCTAGAATCGAACAGCTAAGCCTCCAGTGTGTCCAGACAAGCATCTTTTTTTACAATTGGTACGTCTATAGTTAACATGTAACAGAAATTAATGATTTTTACATGTTCACTGCCACTGTTCAATTTTTGTGTCCCTGCATTAAAATGCATATTTACTTTGGAGAAGTAATAATAATAATAAATAGCCTATTTTTTTGGATTACTGTCTAAATTGCTAAAATCCTGTAAGCACATCTTTGTATCAGAGCAACAGCATCTCAATGTTGACAGTAAAAATTCATCCCTCTATAAAATCAAATCAAAACGATGCTGATTACACGAAACACTTCATTGGCAGAATGTACCTGGCGTAAAAAGTGCAAAAGAGGAAAATGATGAGCCCCACAATGCCCTGGGCATCCCACCACTGCACAACCCCTGGGGCACTTGTTGGCGTGGGCAATGTAGTGCTCACGCTCACATTAGACACCAGGCTCAGCAGACTAGGGTTACACTCTCGATCTAAGAAACATTCACACAGACACCAAATCATAAGGAGCCATGGAGACATTACAGCATACAGCAGACCATACAGCAATATGCCTCCTGAATAAACAAGAACAAAGCATACAACCTCTAGATAAGGTGATCATATAAACCCTGACTGCAGATGGTGTGGTGATCTATGGTCTTATTTATTTAAAATCATGTTCAAATTGTACCCATAAAGTTTAGATTAATTAGGTTGATTGTGTGAACCAAACATGACACAGTGGGATGCACGAGATGGGCTAGAATTTGTACAAACTATTTTAATAGATGATACACAACAGTTCCAGAACTGTCCAGATAAGATTCAGGTGAGAACAGCTTCTCTGCCAGAATACCGACAACAGATATAATCAGTATAATGACTGAAATGCTTCAATGTCTTCCTAAATGTATTTATTTAATTAACCCGACTTTTGATATTATGAACAGTGTTAAAACTGGCATAGTAAAGCTTTATACTCTACAAAGTATATTACAAAAAGAGAATACAAAAAGTATTCAGGATAACACATGAAACTGGAAACGTGTTATAAAAGAGTTCCCAGAGGAGGTTTCCTCACTAAAGCAGGATATTTCTATGCATTATTCCTGTCACTGTAATTCACTACACTACATTTACTATGTACAGTGCTGTGCAAAAGACACACGAATGTGATTAAACAAATATAAATGAACAATTAATAAAATGATTTTCTACCTAATAAAACTCTTATAAAAAGCATTTAACTATAACACAGTAAAAGTTTGTATTTGGTCTAATAAACCCTCTGCCTTTTGTAATGAATCACTATCATCCAGAAAAATAAAAAATACTGGCTGATGAGGTTTTCTTTTAACGACTAAAATAAATTGTATTATTTTAAAATTTGTAGTATTTTTTATTTATATGAATATAAAAATTGTAAAAAATTTTTGCTCAGTGCATCTCAGTGGTTAAGTTTGTTGACGGAAGATTGTGGGTTCGATTCCCAGCACCACCAGGCTTCCACTGTTGGGCCCCTGATCGGGTTGTATAATAAGGTCAAATGTAAGTCGGTCTGGATAAGGGTTTCTGCCAAATTTCATAAATATTAATGAAATAACATACAAAACATCCAAGCCAAAATGAATAACATAAAAAAAATGAAGGCGCAATATTTTGCACACTATTCTATTTAAAACTTGAGTCATTGGCCACATGTACATGAATATTTACTGGGGAATAACTAGAGGGAGCTAAAAACAAGCCACTTTCTCAAAGCTATAAATAACCAGCACATAACACAGTATATCTGGGGACCACAAGCCTATTATAACGCATGATACTTACACCAGCCAAATCCATAAACCTGAGGAAGTTAAAAATTACAATTTAAAAAGAAAAAAAATCCATCGATAAATAATTTAAACAGCCAATAAAATACGACTGGCATCCTGTGAAAGACTTACTAGGGTTGTTGGTCATGGCAGACCAGGTGACATACATAGTGTACAAACTGATAAGGGATGACTGGAGCAGACCAGACTGTGGAGAGGCATCCTGCGACACACAGGGAAATAGAGTGCTTAATTAATCTCAAAATAAAAATTTTAGTAATTAAACACTGTAACATGAAGATTCTCGAATAGAGTCTAGTGAATGTCTGGGGTTTGTGAAGCTTAAGCAGGTGGTGGGATTTTTTTTATGTTCATTTTGTTACAGTGGTGGAAGTGGACATCTCAGAATTGTTAAAGGTACTTTTCTAAAACAATTATAAACAACTTTTACTAGAACATTACAAAGCCTTTTTAGTTAAAAGTACATCATAGGACGTGTCTGATGGACTTTAGGTTGTACATTAAAAAGTATAGTGCCTTGTGATCATACCTGTACTTTGGGCAGAATAGACACCACAGAGATGATGAAACAGAAGATGAGGTTAAGGCTGATGAAGACCTTGTGCTCGGTACAGTCGTCGGGTTTGGTGTAGTACAGATAGAAAAGCACGACGGCAGCAAAAGCCAGGACATAATGCAGGATGGTGAAGAAGAGAAGACCTATACACAAACCAACCACCTACTGGTTTGATGTAGAATCTGAATGTATGCCTAATAAGGAAAAATATAAGCCAACACAAGGAAGTAGTTTTTTTTTCATCCTTACCGAAGAACCAGCCTTTGCTGTTTCCCTCTTCAGCATTTCTAACCCACACCTCATTCCAAGAGTGAGCAAAATCGATCAGCAGGATCAGCTGGATCAGGATGAACATGAAGGAGCCCACAATGCCAAAGTAGAACCACACTGTATACACAGGAATAAGAACAGGTGGAACATCATATGACTATAAATCATTAGTGATAAGCAATGAATAACCTGTAAATTAGAACCGGGGAATCGCTTGCTTACAACGGAAACCATTATTCAACAACTGAAACAATAAAATAATGGCATTATGGTGTAGTTTCCATTTAAAATGCGGCCCCTTAAATTACAGCTGTGTCTTTAATTTCCCTCAGGATGAGTCATTTGTGTATGAAACAGCAGATACTGAGACAGTGGGGTATAAAGCAAACTCTCACCCCATTTCAAGTAACATATTCACAAATCTCAGAAGCTTTATTAACTACGATGTCCTCCTATCCAGCTGAAAACAATGACCAATCACTCAAATCTTAATAACACTTCCCCAAAATGGTTCTCACTAAGGCATAAACAAATAATATTTTTACTGCCTTTGTCTGCTATACTGGAACACATTTGTACTAACTCCCTTAGTTCCAAACAAGTGGACTCTTATACATCATATAGCATTCAGCATCAACATCGCAATGTGTGCGAATGCAACAGTCACATCGCAGGATGTGCAATGTCGAGGATTAGAGTTCGATTGCACCACAGTTCAGAACACATCCGATTTGTGGATTAATTGCAAAGTATAATAATAATGTAAAAAGTTTAGCATGTGCACATAGTTTTGATGTTTTTAAGAAAGTTTTAAGCATTCGGACGCAAGAAACAAGAACTACTGTAGCTTTAACAAGGATTAATTGTGAAGACTATACAATGTGATTTTACGTTTGGCTGTTTAATTTCTGAATCTCTAAAAAAAACCCCAAAGGAATTACAGCCTTTCTCTAGTGTACTAATCTATGGTTATAATTTGTATATTATATTTTACACAAATGCACTGCATTATAAAATGTTCCAAGTCAGTCTAAAATAATAAATAATTTACAAATCGTACTGCAATATATAATCGCAGAAAAACAAAATATTTCGCGCAGACCTATTAAGCACAATTGTGTTTTAAGTTAAGTCAGGGTTAGGGGGTGTGTTAGTAAGATGTCTAAAACACACACACCCCATAAGCATGATGTTAGGAGTATCAGTGGTGTTGGGATATGGTTCATTAACAGGGCTTGGAAAACTAGTTGGCTGTGAGGCAAATTCAAGGCAACACCAAGAGAAACTATATTTTAACTTAACTATATAACTATAAAGTCATTTAAAACTGGGGGAAATTTCCGGTTTCCAACTTGGAACACTACAAATTGTGGAGAAATTCAACACTGGTTTATAAAACGGCAGGTTTAAAGCAGTGTGGTTATATAGATGTCCCTGAAATGCAATTTCCTGTTCTACACAATCGATTAATTTTAATGTTTGGGGAAGTTTTACAATTGGCCCCTTTTCTACAGATAATCTACAGAAAAATAGTTTCACTATGCTGAACATACCATTATGAAATGTTCCATCAGGAATAAAGAATGCTCCGACAGTAATTCCCACCAAGATTAGAAACTTGAAAAACCAAAATCTGCCAAAAATAAAAAACAACAGTGTTGACTGTTTACACTATCGCATCACTTTGGCATAAAATGACATCTCTTTCCATAATGCAATCGTAATCTTATGCAGCAGGTGCAGTAAACCTCCAGCTCACCCATTCTGAACGGCAGCCCGAGGATCTTTGCTGCTCCGCACACGAATCATGATGGCGGCAAAGAGAAAGAAGAAACAGGCCATAGCAAAACACATGCGATACACGGATTTGTAGCCCACAATCACGTCACAGTTAAACTGGTTCTCGAGTCCTGGGATAGAGCTTCCACCTTGACAGAATCCAGGAATCTGAAGAAGTAAAACAAATAAATTACAGTTACACCATATCAAAAAATAAATAAATAAATAAAGGCTGATAGGACGATGCCGTTCCTACCTTCCGAAGCTGAGCCTCCATTCCGGGCAGTATCATGATTATAGACACAAGTGTGCCCAGCAACAGGAAGAAGGAGAAGATCAACCGTGTGACTGTGGAGTTGTTGGATGATGGACAGCAGCCACAGAGAATACACGGGGCAGAGCCGCACAAACATGATGCCTGGAAAATGATAATCATTCCAATTAAAAAAACCACACACACACACACACACACACACACACACACACACACACACACACACACACACACATTTGATCTCTAATATTTACACACAACAGTCAGACTACAGTTAATCACTTCCTGATTCAGATGTAGGAGTGGAACAAGGTGCAACAATAGCCAATTTTGTCTATTAAAACAGCACAAACACGTTTCCATAATAACTCCACGGTTCAGTTAGAGAAGTTTCCATTAAAAAAAATTACTAATCGAACGTTTATTATATAACACATTATAAAAAGTGTACAATTTGATGTTTACAACCAAAAAACATAAATAATATGCATGTATATATATATATATATATATATATATATATATATATATATATATATATATATAAAACCCGACTTAAAAATAAAATCTTCATATTTATATACTGGTACCTGTTAAGCTTTTTTTTTTTTACTTTTACTATGTTGGACACAAAACACTATTTTATATATATATATTTACATTACATTGCAAACCGTCACACAGAAACAAACTACCACTAATAATAATGACCGAATCGTCAAGCAGTTACAGAATAAACACATTGTCATTTTTGGCTACTCTGAACGCAATAACAGCTTTATAACCAATTAAATAAGAACAAATACAAGATAAGGGGATAAACTGCCTCTTAACAAAGCCTTCTCTAACCCTATATTAAAAAAAATAAACACTTACGCAGCTTGCAAGTGAACATAACGCCATACAAGCCCCCATTTTTGTGAAAAAGCTAAATAAATAGCTGAATTAGCTGTTTATCACTCGGGGATCCAGTCACTGTAGCTAACTTACTAACTAACTAGCAAAAAAAATTGACGGTTCGTTCACCAGCGAAAGGCGGAAACCGGAAATATAAACCACGCAAGCAAACCACATAATAAAAGTCATCGAACATGGCGCTCGATTCCATGGTAACACTTTATTTTAAACGAATTTTTTTTTTTTTGATGAATTCCCCAGATTTATCATTAAGAAAATATAACCTGACATTAAAAAAAATCTCCATATTTATATACTGGTACCCTCTAAGCTTTTTTTTTTACTTCTACTATGTTGGACAGAAAACACTATTATAAACATACCCATACTGTATATACAGTGCATTGGCTAAAGTATAGGGACATGGGAACTATCACATGCTTTTGAAAATCCTATTTGAGATTTAGTCTCATTTGTACTGCTATATTAACATTCACACTCAAAAAAAAGACATTTACACAGGCCCGCTTCAGGTCCCAGTAACGATGGGAGGCACTGAGAATTTTTGGGGGGCAGGGTGAAGTTTTTTTTTTTTTAAGTTTATGCACTTCTGAAAAATTCCTTTTAGCAAGATGTTAATAAATAATTTATGTATGTGTGATAACACATTTCCCCCCACTTTTCAGCATACATAGGTGGGCAAGCATTGTGACAGAGTGGGCCTGGATGGGCCAAGACCATCTCACTTTACCCAAACACATCACAGATAACACACAAAAATAGATAAAGATGGAAGTTTGGTAATCGAAGCTAAAACCAGATTATGTATATAGTGTGTATATAAGCTAAATCTTAGACTTTCAGAGATATTAAACAAAAAATAAAACATTGATACATTTACAAATTATATGTATATAATTAAAATAATACAACATTAATGTTTTTAGTTTTGTTAGTTATCAGTTTAGTCGGAAACAGCTTGCTCCACAGGAGGAAGATCAACAGAAAACAACACACTGTCAAATACATACCAAATTGGTTTTATAGCTTATAGTGAATAGTCACTTGTTGTGATTACCATTGTATAATAACAGGGTGTAAACCTCTGAACAATAACAACTAGTTTCTTATTATCATATTTTCTCTTGGTGGTGCAACAGGTCGGTGTGTAATAGTTTCCCAGCTTCAGGCAATGACATTTTCTCTCAGCACAATAGCTTCCTTTTGTTTCTGTGTGGATTTCCATAAAGGTCATATTTAAATGAGTTTGGTTCTGTAATACAAAAAATGTAAAACATAATTGAAATACTAACTATTGTAAATTTTACTACTCGGATAAGTTTAACCTATACAGTATGTGTCTTGTAGTCTTGGCTGAAAGTTTTATATATATATAACTAACTAACTAAATAACTAATATATATATATATATATATATATATATATATATATATATATATATATATATATATATATATATATATATATACTATATATATATATATATACATACATACACACACACACAACATATATATAGGGAGAGAGAGAGAGAGGAGAGAGAGAGAGAGAGAGAGAGAGAGAGAGAGAGAGAGAGAGAGAGAGAGAGAGGAGGGAGGACTGGATTGAGAGAGAGAGAGGGGAGAGAGAGACTTACTTTGACTTTTTGACTTTACATTTCTTTAACCAAATTACTTTATACATAAAGTCATTGTGACTCAATAAATACAATAAAATAATTCCTAAAACATAATTTATTTCAAAAAATAAGGTTAAAACAGTGACTGATTAAAATGATCATTTCAGCTCTGGTGTGGAGTTCTTATTCTTTCACAAAGCACAAAGCGAGAGAGAGAGAGAGAGAGAGAGAGGGAGAGAGACGAGAGCGAGAGAGAGAGAGAGGACCTAAAATAAGTAATAAAATCCCCCTGCTGGCACAATAATTAACACCTTTTTACAAGAGAAGTAAAAAGGGACATTGGAACATAAAGCTTTAACTAGAGTACAATTTAAAAAAACGGCCACAATAAATTATTTAAATTTTTTTAATTAGCCCTTATGCTTTTTATTCTCTTATGAGAATAAAAAACCCTGATTGTCCTCTTTTATATTTCCCACTACATACAGTCTGACATCCAAACTAATCCAATGCTAAATACAGAAACAACAATACAGAAGAAATTGTGTAAAAGGTTTTACATGATTCCGGCGTTATTTTTTTTAAAAAATATATAATTTTCTGTTTGTAATTAAGCTGCTTTTGGGGGATATTTTGTACGCATACATGGCAACCTTTCTCTCTCTCTCTTCCCTTTATTGTTCGACTGAACGCACCAACCTGCTGAACTGCACTCGCCCTGTGTTTAATTCTCACCCGGTGTCCTGTGTGTAATGGTACAGTCCTATTTGCTTAGTGTCTATATCGATACACACCCCCTCACTCGTAGTCGTCTAGATCGCGAGTGAGAGAGAGAGAGAGAGAGAGAGAGAGAGGGGTGAGATCAGATCACACATCAGAGGCAGGTGGTCCTTCAGCATCATGTCTGTCATCATTATATGTGTGTTGTAGGAGACTCGTAGCGCCTGATACCCTCACTCACAGGTAAGCTAGTCTACTGTCTATTTTATCTATTTCCACGGGATTATTTCCTCCTACTGTGCTTTAATTTGGCCTTCCGTATGTATTCCGACATATTTTACATTTTAACATTAGACCACAATGATGTGCAGAATGAGACGAAATGCAGTGGTTATGTAAGAGACGGTCTCCTCCCGGTCATTACTGCCCTGACAGCCTATAAAGGTCTTGTATTGTCATATAGAGAGAGGTAACAGATAGATGACAGATAGACAGCAGTCGTGTCATAAAGAAATAAAAGCAGCTGTTATTAAAAAAAGCACTAAAAGAGCACCACCTTTTTTAGCCGCAAATAAAATCCGTGTGTATACGTGTGATGTTATACTGGGCATTTAAATAGCTCATATTGAGAAATTGGTGTGTTTTTATTAAGGGTAAGATCTTTTATGTCTCAGAATAGTCAATAGATTGATGCTTAAAGTCAGGAAAAAATAATTTTTCAATTTATTCTTGGTGGAGCAACAGCTGTCCTCCATCAGTCAAACTAACCAGTTTCACTTGTGAGGAATTTATCTGACACAGACAGGATACCTTTACACCAATAGAAACATTTCTTTTGCACTGATTACACTTAAAGTATATTAATGTAGAAAAACAAGTGCACATAGGACACCTAGCATAATAAATATGGATTAATAACAACACTTGACTCAATAAATACATGCTTGGCCTAGGGTTGTGGGCTTCGATAATTAAAGTACCTCTGCTTTTAGTGGCACTAACGGCACATACTGTACAAAAGATGGTGTGCTGTCCTTTATATCATTTGTATATTATAAAAAAAGTCCATGCAGAATTTGGAGGGTCAGATGAGGACGCCTAATCTTGTTCCTAAGGCCTCTGTGCTCTGTGTTTACTTCCACCATGTCATCTAGGGTTTGTCACAGCCTTTACTTCTTATGCACACACTCTAAACACACTGTAACACACAGCATCAAGATAAGTGGTTTGGTTTGTTCGGCAAAGAAAGATAGATCACTGTGGAACACAAACACTTCCAACAAGCTGTAAGAGCAGATCATATTCCATAATATTAAATATATCTTAATAATTTTTAGTTATTTCTAAGCTCAATTAAGCTCAAAGACCATCTGGAGTTGACATCTGTATTTATCTAAATTATAATAATGAATGTTGCTGTGTTCTATGTGTGTGGGCATGGAAAACCCCTAGCATAGTAAAATAGTAGATTTACTGCTTTACAGCTTTGTAATGTACACACATCGCTGAGCTAACTTTCTATTCGCAGGAATTTCAATCACATGCCATGTTGTAGCATTTTCAATTTAACCCGTAACGGTAGAAAAGGAGAAATTGGCAGTGACAGATTTAGTTTCAATGGTCAGAAGCATTGCAGACAATATAACAGTCAGTATTTTCATTACAAACTGAACAGCATGTCCAACTTTCTCCAAACACAAGACATTTATTGTGTGAGGAAATCACATTTAGACACACAATGTTTTTAGCATCTTTAGGCAGACTGACTGTTTTAACTACCATGTTTTTAAACCAGGCTCCTTACACAACATGAGCTAAACAGGCAGATCTGTGTCTGTTTTTAGCCACCGTTAAATCGGTGGGTTTTTGCAGGCCTCCTTACAGATTTTGACTGTATCACTTGGCTACTATGACAATATTTAAATGGATCTTTAAGAAAATTGGTACATTTAATATAAGCATAATTTAACCTGTGTTACTTTTATTTCATTACCGAATTATGCATCCCAGACCTCCTTACCCAACATTAGAGTTTTAATAAATTTGTGGCTGAACGGGTTAATATCCACAGCCACACTCCACAATCTTATTAAAATCCTATTTAAATGTGTGGAGGTTATTTTAGGAGTGTGAGTGAGACTGAAACTAAATTTGGATGCTTAAAAACATGTTGTAGTCCAGTGTCCCAATATTTTTGGTAAGTTACATCTTACTTCTATAATGGAATTCTCTTATGCTATACTCTAATTTGGGTGTACAATTATGATCATCATTATTATCATCATCATCATCATCATCATCATCATCATCATCATCATAACGATTTCTTCACTTCCATTACAGCATTAGTAAAACAATCTTTACAGCTGCTCCAAAAACACTTATAAAAGCTCACATAGTGTTCTCCGGGTCTTTTAAAACACTCTTTCTTCAGGAATATACACTCCCAGTGTCGTTGTGACTCAACAGAGCGGTAGAGTCACACGTGGGGCAGTCATAGCGCAGGCTGTAATAACAGTTTATCAGTTGAGTTTAAATTGAGCTCGGTTCTATTCCGGGATTATCAGAATTTAATAGCATGTGTATTGAGAAATATCCAAATAAATAGCATAAATGTAATGTTGCTGTTTGCACTGTATTTGCAATAGAGCTGCATGATATTGAGGAAAAATGCGATATGTAATAGCACGCTCAATATTGCGATATTTGATACAGTATTCAAAAAAAATGACATAACAAACATATATTTCTTCAAACACATTTACCTGTAATTTAAGATATTTCTGCTGAGCATAGCTGATACAAATTGTGCTTGGTTCTGAGGTGACTGTAATGATTTCTAGTGTTTCCTCTTTATGTTGCCCCTTGAGATTTTCATATTCTAAAACATGGGACTTAAGTCTGCATGTGGTCATTACTTTTAAAAGGGGGAAAGTGGTGGCTTGGTGGTTAAGGCAGGGGTGGAAAATCTCGGTCCTGGAGAGCTGGTTTCCTGCAGAGTTTAGCTCCAACCCTAATCAAATACACCTGAACCAGCCAATCAAGATCTTGCTAGGTATACTTGAAACTCACAGGTAAGTGTGTTGAGGCAAGTTAGAGCTAAACTCTGCAGGACACCAGCCCTCCAGGACCAAGATTGCCCACCCCTGGGTTAAGGTGTTGGACTGATACCAGAAAGCCTGTTCCCAATTCCCAGCACCACCAAGCTACCACTGTGGGCCCCTGACCCCCAATTGCTCAGCCGTATAAAAGAGATAAATGTCGCTCTGGATAAGGGCGTCTGCCAAATGCTGTAAATGTAAAAGTAGAATCCCAAATACTGCCATATTTTTGAGGTATTTCTATGTTTTGGTGCAAAATTAACTGCAGCAGCGGCGGGTGTCTTGGTCTTATCAAGATTAGCTCGCTATAAAAGCTTTACAGCTTGTTAATAGTCTTGCATCAATAAATTTTACTACTAACATTCGCGTTTCAGATATTTTACTATCTGCATTGATCTGAACTTTGACCATAGGTTATTATTATAAGGATTAAATTAATTATTTATCGCACTTATGATGTTACCAAACATTTCTATCTATTGTGCAGCCCTAATTTGTAAAGTAAGTCACAGTATTATAAAAGGTTTATTAATATTTTAACCTTAAGCACGGTGGCTTCTTTGAGCACAATGGCCTCCTTAAAACAGATATTTTCATATTTTAATGTTTACTTTTATTTTATTAATTGCAACCACTTTTCAGGATGAAACTGAAAAAATAACAAAATTAAAATTTATTTCTAAAAAAAATAATAATAATTGAAAAAAATAGTAAACTGCTTTTATCAGTTTGTGAAAATCAAGTACATATTAATCAATCAATCAATTAATTATTTATTTATACAGCCTTTTACAACACACAGGGTGAACCAAAGTACTTTCTAATAAAAACAAGATAGAACAATAAAAATTACACAGAAAATATACAGAAATGACAGCTTTGCTAGATCTTAAAATCGAGTCAAATAAATATGTTTTAAAAAGGCCCAGGTCAGTAACGGTGTATCTATTGCGGGGGGGGGGGGGGTGGCTCTTGTTTTTGTCCAGAGCTTAGGCTCAGCCAAAAAAAGCCTGGTCATCCCATTATTTATACCCTCAAGACTTCCAGCAAAAGTTGATTTGTTAACCTCAGAATTCTGTTCGGCTGACGCAAAGCCAGCAGCTCAGACACATAAGGTTGGGCAAGTGCCAGTGACAGCTTTAAAAACAAACAATGTGCTCACGTTTGCAGGCCGCAGCATTCCGCACACCTGAGGGCATCTGGGAAACGACTGTGAGACACCAACATAAAGTGTGTTGCAATAATCTAGTCTTGAACTGATAAAAGCATAAATAGCTTTCTCAAGGTCAAAGAGATTTAAAAATAGTTTAACTAAAAGACTTGGCTGAAAAAAGCTAGTTTTAGCCACGCTGTCAATTTGTCAAATTTCAGGCTATCAAAAGTCACATCCAGATTTTTGACACTTGGTTTAAGCCTAAAGCTTTGAAACATATACAGTTTGTTTGAATAAATATTTATAACAAATATGGAGGACATATATCTCAAATTACAAATCCAGTAATCAATAATAAAAAAGCGTTAATTATCAGAAAAAAAACCCTATAAAACTATAGATGCAGTCACCTTTTTTAGTTTAGTAAACATGTGTAATATAAACACACGTTTTTTTATTGTGGCTATGTGGCTTATAGTTTGTTGACTATTTATGTATCATCCGCACAAGTGGTAGCTCAGTTGTTAAAACATTTGATTGCTGAGTGGACTGATTTAAAGTTTCATTCCAAAGCCCACCATTCTGTCACCACTGGGACCCTGAGCAAGGTTCCTAAACTCTAAGCTTTTGTGTGTCAGATGCTTCGAATCAACTCTTATTGTAATTCTGTATTCATTTATCATTTTATTCATTTATCTTATATCAACTTAATTTTTAAAACCTTTTATATGAAAGAAACCCCATAGTATGTATTTTAATAATCTGAATGAACTTTATATACTTTTAACGTACTTAAAAAATGATAGGGCTTGTTTGAGTCAGTGTCTTTTACAGAGCAGTGGATGCTCCATGCAACATTACTCGCTCTCTAATCCTTCATCTTTATACTAAATAGATTAGAAAGCTTTCTAAATCACGGCAGGACAGCAGGCAGGACAGTACAGATGAGACAGAAACAATATGAAAAAAAGCCATGATGAATTGGAAAAAAAAACAAATAATGAAAGATGAAGAGAAAGTGGTCGCTCGGCAGTGGTAGCTTAACCTTCAGCTGTTTATCTGGAAAAGTAAACTGATAAATGTAAGTTGCTCTGGAAAAAGGGCATCTGCTAAATGTCAGAAATGTAAATGTATAGCAAATCGGGCAGGTGTCGAATTATTCATCATTTTAGACAGTGATCCAATTAAGACGTGTTTTAAATCACAAGAGGAAGTGGGCAATAAACAAACAGATTTTTAACATTTGTGGTAATTAAAATGATCCTTTTCATCCCTTTATTTTTAATTCAGCAGATAAAAGCCTTGCTGAAAGGAGGACCCAGCAGTGGTAGTCAGGTAGGGCTGGAAACTTGAACCCAATCAGCAGTCCAGCATCTTAACCACTTTCCAGTACTGCTGATGAACATTTTAATATAAGAACTTAACATCAAATATAGAAAACCAGAATTAATAGAAAAGAATATGGACAAGGGAACTATGTGGAACAGATATCCAGTTATTTTTCTGTAATAAATATACACATAATAGAGGTACAACTACAGAAAGGGTCAAAGAGAGAAAAAAGAGGCACTGCTAGTGTGAGAGTCACTGAAAGAGCACTAGATAAAATACTATAAATGTGTGGCATTTCAAACGGAGTAAAAAAATAACCATAAAAAATGTTATATAAGGAATAATACAGATTGGTACTTATGGTGGGCATGAATACAAATATTTATTCTTAAATTCCTTTTATATATCTCTACATACAAATTGGGTTCTAATAGCTTTTAAATGACAGCTGTAAGAAATAAGTCACACTTTCTTTTATTTAACTGTTTCCGTTAAACATAATCCTTCTCCTCCACAGTTTCCAGTTCGTGCAAAATCACAACACTTAGATGGTACACATGTTTTTGTCCAACTTGCATACCCGAACCCAGCAATCAGCAATACCTACTACCAGGTACTGTTTTATCCGGCAGCAGTGATGGCTCAAATAGTTAAGGCACTGGGTAGTTGAATGGAGGAGGATACAGGATGCAAAGCTAAGAATTTCACTGTGCACTAAAGTATACTGTATGTGAAGAATAACAACTTAATTAGTTAAAGTAGCCGCATCTACCAATCAACTGTCTGACCCTCATATTGGGAAACACTGGAATAACAGGCTTAGCTTAGTAATTAATTATACATTCATTCATTTATCTTCTATACCCGGTTAATTTAATTATTCATTTCCATTCTATGCTCACCTTTAGCCCAATGTCCCTGTTTGGCCAGAGTGCACTAAATATCACAAGTATAATATGCAGAGTTTGGGATTTATATTTAATATCTGCACTGGGAAAACTGTAAGCACAGACAGTAATCCAGACAATTGTTTTTCTAAAAGCTTGAAAATAAAACACAGCTGATTGAGAGTATGAAGCCATACTGCAGCTCAGGAGCAATTTGTCAAAAGAGATTACCTGTTGCCATGCACCAGTCGATAGGTGATTCCATGTTGTTGCCATGGTTACTATTCCCTGACGAAGACAGAAAGCAGAGGCTGATAAAGTATAATAACTATATTATTATTATTATTATATTATACCAGAAGTCATGTTAAGCAATTTCTGTTATGCAATAAGAATAATAGGAACCTATCCTTGGCTATGTTGCATGTTAGGCCTGCCAAACAAAAACCTAGAAAATGACAGGATATGTATTGTTTGTCTCCCTCTTGTGACAGGTTTGGTGTGTTGATTATAGTAATTGTGAGTAACAATGTAAAATTTGACAATAGAAAAAATGTGCTAGAGATGGACCGGCGATGCAGTTTAAGTATTTCTCAAATGTTCTCTCTCTTTTTCTCTCTCTCTTGCTTTCTTTCGTTCTCTCATAGAGATGACAGAGCTGGAGCCTGTGTTGGACTTTGCTTCATCAGGCCGATCTGGTCGCCGCAATGCACTGCCCGATATCCTGGGTTCTCCTGCTGGAGTTCCCCCTGATTTGTCACTCAAACTGGCTGAATTGTCCCTCACAGGTAATAGCAATAAATCCATGAACAAGTAAGAAAAAATAGAAGCACTGTAATTACTAATCTATGTTTTAAGTGAGCTATATATGTTTCTGATAAAAAGACAAAAAAGCCTGCATAACAGCTTAAGCATTTTGTTTACACACCTAAAGAAGCAAAATGAATGAAAATGTCTAAAATAAAAGCTACCAGTCTAAAGTTTGGACACACTTTCTCCTTCAGTGTTTTTTTTTATTTATGAACTAAACAAAAATGTTAAACACCCCAGAATATGGTTTAGGGTTTAGATTGTCCAAAGCTATATATTTATTCGATGCCAGTTTGACACACTTTTTGACATAGTTTTTCTTATTGGTTTTATGCGGTAGTCACCTGGAATGGTATATAATTCATAAGTTTGCTTTGTCAAGGGTTAATTTGTAACCTCTCTTACCTTGTTGATGTGCTTTATAATAATAGGAACTACAGTTGTCTTGTGCAGAAAAAGTCAATAGCTCTATTAGTGCTACTACAAATTCATATTATGGCAAACTTAACACTCAATCCGAAAAAATTCCCCAAACTGTAAATATATCTCTGAATGACATCCGCTGAAACCATCAAGTGCTACGATGAAACTGCCAGTCATAAGGACCGTCCCAGAAAAAAAGGACGAAGAGCTAACTTTGCTGCAAAGGGTGGGTTTATTAGACTTACCAGCTTTGGAAACCGCCTTTTGACAGCACTTCAGGTTACAACCCACATGAATGCTTCCTGGAGTTCTTCTCATAGGAGACTGTGTAAGTCAATCCTTGATGGTTCATTTGTGGCAAAGATATCATTACATGAAATAACAACCAGCAGGCAAGACTTCTTGGGCAAAGCAACAAATTAAATCAGTGTAAAACTGACCTTTGTTCTGATGAGTGCAAAGTGGAGATTCCTGAATGCGTGGTTTTCACTGAAAAGCATGGAGAGGGTGTGATGGTGTGGGGGTGCACTGTTGGTTAATTAGTCAAACTTGACGGCAATTCACGTAATCTATAATATAACAATTACTGAATAAGAAGATGTCTCCAAACTTTCGACTGGTAGTGTGTCATAAACATGCTTTCACATGCTTTCAGAGTAAACATACAGGGACAAGAAAATATAAAATATAAATAAATGTTTACAATAGTACATCTACCCCATTCTATTTCTTTCTCTTTCTCTAAGATGGACCAGCAGGAGCTCAGTCTCCTAGCACGGATGAACCTCCTACACCCACAGAGAGTCCAGAGGGCAAAGAAGGCTCATAAACTAGAGCGGTGTGGGTCAAGCCTTTAGCTGAAAGATGAAACTGTGGCATCACTGCCGTCCTCGCTGCACGAACGCAGATTACTTTCACTGGTTTAGGAGTTTCTGGACTGTTATGGACTGAAAGCAGGCAGCGGATAGGAAAAAAAACTTGAAAACCAGGTCTTATGCAGGACAGTGCAGTTAGTATGTACCCAGACCAGGGGTGAACTTTGTAAGGAGGCTCCAAGAAGCAGCTTTGATTGCCAAAAGACATACCAAATCATCGGGGAAAACCAGTCACCAGTGCTTTAATGAAATGTACCTGTTGTCTGACCTAATGCTGTTCTTTAATGAGTTTTGTATATTTTCAGCGTCTGTTGTGAACAGTGGATTTGTATTGTGTAATAGTAGTGTACAAAAAAAACCCCATCAATTTAAAAAAAATCATTTTTATGTCTTTGTTATAATGCGAGAAAGAGTCAAAATGTGTGTGTGTGTTTCATACAAAGCAAGAGAAAAAGGGCATAAAACACTAAGATGATAATGTAGCATTATCCTGAATCCAGAATTTTAAAGCCATGAAATCTACAAAAAAATATCACTTTTTAGTTTAAAAATAAGCGAAATCCAGCACTACTATTATACTGTATCTTCTATGCATAAAGACTCTGAGCCAATTTGATTAGAAAATGTACTGTAAAACACTTCAGTGGCTCTAAATGCTTGCCAGACTTCGATTAGGTGCTTAACACAACAGCCAAAATCGGTTTGGTTATATTGTTAGTATTGATACTTCACACCCCTGTTATTACTTTACTTACTGTTTAAGGACTTTTAATACACAAAAACACTCTTAGGTTAGTTGTCTCTAAACCCTTTCTTTGATAGGATTTATATTCTGTAAGTATTTATTATTATTATTATTATTATTAGAAAATTTTAGTTGAAATATCTAAGCAATTCAATCTGCCATGGCTTCATTAAAGCCCTAGTTGTTTCGTGGTATGCCAATTTAACAACCTTCAGGGGCTTATATTTCTTTTTCGAATAAAAAATTAGCCACTGAAAATGTTGATGTAAACATAATGTATTATGGATATTATCCAGTCCTAAGAATTTTGCAGTGCTGTCCTACAGTATACAGAAAATTGTTAAATGTATGTGTATCAAATATTATCAATGCCAACCTTAAATACACTTTTTTTTAATGGCAATAACCCACAGTATTATAATTGTGAGTGACCGTGGAAGTGCACATCAATAAAGCCATAGTTTTTGTGAATTATTGTATATTCTATTCAATAACACAAAGATGCCAACCTGTCAAAAAGACTATGTCAGCAACACTGGATATATCTGCTTTTTTTTTTTTACACTGTGTTGACTTTTTTCGACTAATGTTGGTTAGAGTTTATGTGCCTTTTGAACACCACATGTTACACGCAGACGTTTGACGTAGGCTACGTTAGCCCACGGTGTAGTAAGTGGTTTAGTGTATTCTAAACATGTACAATAGAACTAAGGTCAGAGCTCTGTAGCAGACCACCCAAGATCTTTCACTCCAACTCATGTCTTTATGGAGCTCATTGCCATGCTGGAACAAGTTTAAGTTTTTTATTTAAAGTAAAAGTTTTACTATTACACCCAAAGACATTCTGTAAATTTTGTACCGCAAACTTTATTAGCAAAGATTGGGGAAAAATCACACATGGCTGGAAAAAGCAGGTAGGTTAACACTTTTTTTTTGACACCGTGTATTGTGTGATTGTGTAGTTGTGTTGATGCTCTACTAAACAGTAGTTATAAGATTAAACCCGATGAATGCCTTCGTTGCATTGTAACTTTACGTAACGCTGATTTTTGTTTCGTTTAAATCCATTGTACTTAAAAATGTAGCTGTAAACAGAATGCATAACACTGTGGTAATGAGAAGTAAATGTACATTGTCCTTCATAAATAACTTTTTTCTTTCAGAATTAACTTGTAATCTATTTTGTAACAAAATCCTGACACTGACATTTATTAGACATCAGTAATAGTGTCCTACTTTACCCACAATATCATTCACCTACCTGCTGACAGCGGTGCAAGAAGGACCTAGTTTTTGCCTCATCCTCCCTCTGACTGGTGTCTTAGTGTTTTGGTCTGTTCAACTCTCTGTTCTCCTCATCTGTGCACTTTGTTCAAACACATTAAGATCTGAAGCTTTAACATTTATGCTGATTTTGTCATTTACACCACTGTGTTCTCACTTTATGCATCACTCTCTACCTGATCTGAGGCTCTGCTGTAACTCAGTACTGCATAGAGTATCTGCTTTCCATTCTGGAACTCTAGCTTTTGCTTCAACACTGGATTTCAGCAGAATATGACAAGTCTGAAAATTGGAAAAAAATTGGAAAATCTTGTTAAAATTGTTTTAAAGTTTACAAAGAAATCTAGTTGTTCTCTGATATTGAGATCTTTAAAAATATTTGTCCTGTAAAACACCAATGTAGCTAAATGCCATATACATATATAGATATATTTTATACTAAGTGGAATACATAACAACTGCATATGTTTTTATTAAACATTTTATCTTTCCATCAGGTGGCGCTAGATGTCCCAGTGATGAAGCTTTTGTACATTCAAACAAGTAAACAATGAATCTGTACTAAAGTGTTTACACTTTACAAAGAATACGGTATATATTCTTATTGATCGATGTAAACAGAATAACTCAGGCTCAAGTTTATAATGTAAAACTGAGATCAATAAATAAAAAGCTATGCAGTCAGAAATAATAGTTATTAAATAGAAGTTATTAGACATCCAAGAGTTAATAATCCAATTCACAGAAATAGAAAAATGTAACTTATAACACTATCTATGCAATGCTCTATAACTAGTTTACCCATCCTTTTATTTATTTATTTATCTCCCAAAGCACTGGGCATGTGGTGTGAATATACACCTTGGATGGAAACGTTATCTTAGGAAGAAAAACAGAAAATCTTAAGTAAAAAAATAAAACAGATGTGAAAGATAATATACAAGTAGTAACTTCAAGCTTATTCGAGTGCACATGATGCAGCAGTGCTTCTAGTATTCCATCCATCAATCTATTTCCTGTTAGAGTAATGGGTAGCATTGTCCTGTTTATGTAAATATAAAGCCATTACATTAAAAAGAATTACTTGTCATTTAATAAATAAGCTAAATGCAGCACTGTACTGTCATCTTTTATGCATAAAATTAATTCACTGAGCACATTAGAATAATTATTGTACTGTAAAACACTGCAGTGGCTCAAACTGCTTGCCAGACTTTAATTAGGAACAAAATAGTAAAAGGTGCTAATGCATAAGCTAATAAATTATAGTATTTATTACTTTACAAGTAACATTTAAATGTCTTTTTTTACAGAACAATTTGTTATATGTATCACAGTGTATTTGTGGTTATCACAGTGCCTTGGTAAAATTACAGGTATGTTAAGAACACTTCTTCAACACTTCTTTAACCTTAGCTTTCAAATCCACAATAAAATGCAATACTGTTTAACTAAAATATGGCCCAATAAAAATTAAACATTCATTCATCTTCTATACTCGCTTATTCCCTAATTCGGAGTCACAGCGATCTGCTGGAGTCTATCCCAGCTGTCCCTGAAAGGGCAAAAGGTGGGCGGGGTACACTCTGGACAGGATAAATGGGCAAAATAAATTTTTTATCTTAATTTTTGGGGGTAAAAACCTTATAAACAAAAAGACTATAATCTTTACTAGATTACAATATTAGGTTTTTGTGAACTAAAATCGCTGTAAAAAAAAACATTAAAAAGGTGTCTGCAAAATGCTAACAATAAAACTAAATCAAAATTAAAGCTGTCAGAATTAACACCAAAACATAATGCATTTAAATACATTTTAGAACCTGTATAACCCAACTGTTTTTATAGCAAATCATATAGAACTTTGTTTTAAACTTTTAAGCACTTTAAATAAGATGAATAATACATTCTGATATAATTTTCACATGACCATTTTAAAATTTACAGCTGCTCCAATTGAAATTTGAGGAATGTTTTATGAATTTTTCAGGCTTCTGGTTTCTTTGACTAATGCTGTGTTTGCGCAGCATGTTGCCATAGATACCGAGTATAGTGTTGGTCCAAATGTATCCACCCAAAACTCATAGTAGCATGATTTGTCCCTCCCCCGATCTCACACTCCAGGAAGGAAACTGCTATGCTATTGCCATAGTAACATGCTATATTTGCTGCAGAAACCGTCTCTGATGAAAAACGCAGCTGAAAATACTTTTTCAGCATTATAAAATTGTACATTGTATGCAGATGCATGCTTTTAGTTAAACCACCTGCTATTATAGAAAAGATTCTAACAGCATACTAGTAGAAGCCAGGATGCATTGTATGTATTAACAGCGAACCACAGTAGAGCTATATCTAGAAAGGAAGCGAGTGCACTGAGATGGTTAGGAAGTGGAGGCAGGAGGGTGGGTGATGCATGAACCACAACCATAGTCAAAGCTAAAAATATGAGCTCATCACCCTCCCAGTAAGAAACTAGTCACTGGCTAGTCACACATAAGGGAAAGGTCTTGGTCATGTTTCATCAGCCAATATTTGCTTCCTTCCATCACAACAAGCATGGCTGGTCCATCAAACTGAAACAGTGAGCATGCTTTACCGCTTACTCCGATCTCACATAGCAGTAAAATTCTGTAAGGACTGATGGTTAACCTTTGCTGAGTGTCACCCCATGTGTTGATATGTCTGACATTATATCATACTACCATTATATCCGACGTTCCTAAAAGCTCAGCTTCACCGGAGCAGCAGTGCTGGTTGCCCCATCAGGGTGTAGTAAATGATATGCATCGAGCCGTGTCAACTAAATGTAATTAGAATGGTGTGCTGTGCTTCAGGAAAAGGGAGGGTGGGAGTGAGCAGTGTACACTTAGACACTGCACACAGCATTTAACATGCCACTCTCTCTGCCAGCCCGCCTTCCACTGAGAGTGTAAGAAAGAGAAAGAGAGATAGATAGAAAGAAAGAGAAAGCGAGAGAGAGAGAGAGAAAGATAGAAAGCGAGAGAGAGGGAGATAGAGAGAGACAGAGAGAGAGAGAACAAGAGACCAAAACACACAGGTGACCAAACTTTTAATGACTTATTTATGCAAAATAAGTTTCAGAGACCCATTCAGATACATACATACATACAGACTCATACAGTTACGATGTAAATGATTACAATATAATTGTATCTATTCAAAGCTTTAATTTCTGAACCTTTAATGGAAGATTTTTCCTGACAGAATATTTTTAAAAGTATGTTAAAGAATATGATAGCACTAATACAGGTACAATGCAGTTCCACACTATAACAAAATAAAAAAAAAACACAGACCCCTAGAGGTCCCTGCCCTCGGCTGTAACAACCGCTACCATAACAACTGATTCCACTGAGTATCACAACAATGAATGCATCGTAATATACTACAAGCTTTAAAACGAGTTAGAAATGACAGGGATACACTCTTATACAGTAAGAAAGAGCTTAGGGAACATTAAACAATGGGGACAGAAAGCAAAAAAAACTACTGACGATTCAGGAGGCCTCCTAGAGTAATAACAATAATCCAACAATGGTGTGGCTTGTGTGGAGCTTATATTTTATTCATAGTGCAAAACTGTAAAGTACGGTGATTAGGAGGACTGAGATAAGTCCTAAAATGCAAAAAGTAGCCGTTTAACTAACCAGAGCAACTTACATTTATCTTATCTGTACAGCTAAGCAGATGAGGGTTAGAGACCTTGTTTAGGGACCCTGCAGTGGCAGTGTGATGCTGCTGAGAATTAAACTCACAACCTTCTGCTTACATGATATGGTCTTTAAACACCAATAGATCATGATAAGATTGAGATCATGGAGTCATAATGCACAGGAATGTGTGCTGGGAAATAGAGATGAGTCATAGTGTAGTGTATGTCTGATGCTCCTATCATTAGGATTACATTACATTTTTGAAGAATTAAACCTTTTCTTTCTGACTGGACATTCTCAGTCAGCAACAGAGAAATAAACAAAATAAACATAAAAAAATGAAAAAGTCACTCTTCCTGAAAAAATTACATACAATTTGCAAAAGGCCAAATAAAACAGATAGTCCTGTCTAATTACATGTAAAAACAAATAAAACATGTTTAAAAAAATAAAATCATTTAGAAAAAAAATCACATGTTAAAATCTATTTATTATGTGTAAACTGTTTTTTTGAAATATGAAAAAAATATTAATTCTATATATATACAGTATAAAAACATTATAAAAGTATAAAATATTGTTAAACATGTAAAAAAAAAACCTGTTAAAGAAATCATAAATATAATAGTGCAAAAACTTAAGTAAAATTACTAAATGATCTGTACAAACATAACCAGTGCAATATTTTGAATTAGCTGGTAAAAACATGTGGAACACAAAATGTGTCTAAAAATGTGCTAATGCTATGAAGAACCCAATGACCCTTCTTAGTAGCCTGGTTAAAAATCATTTGGTGTCATTACTCACTGTTAGAAAAGCCAGCAGGACACATTTAACTGAAATGCCCCCCACTCCTGTGAGCCACTGGGTGTTTATTCAGTCTGATTCAGCCCATTATAATCAGATCTTTTGTTTAGATGTTGGTGGGTTCCTCTGGCTGGGAGAGGCCTGGGCAGCTGATATCTGCATCTCCATTGTACTGTTTCCACGAGGTGGCTGCCAGGATTACAACTTTCTACTGGCGCAACCGTCACTCTTTCGGTCCTCCCTCTAAGGAGATGTTGGTATTTTTCCACTTGAGAGACTGCTGTTGAGAGAGACAAATAAAACACAAAACACTGAAGCAAGAGGCTGGAAAGAAAGGCTAGTAAGGGAATAATTATACACGCTAGAGGCAAACGGCAAGAAAACAGTTAGTGAATATGCTAAAAACTTTTAGTACACTGAGTATAGTTAGCATCCGCCCACATGCTGCAGACTAGATAAGTCTAGACAAAGGTCACATATCAGTCAGAAAATGGACTACATACACTTTGCTTCTGTTTACTGCAGAAAAAAAAAATTAGATATATAATATTATATATAATTATATATATATTATAAATATTATTACTCTAGTGTACAGCTCTCTGGGGCACATACAGCTTTAAAAATATGCTAGTCAAAAATGCAGTAAAACTTTATATTAGTAATTGAACTATAACCAGTAATTCATCATGCAAATAATGAAATTAAAAATCAGATGGAATTACCAATGAAAATATTTGTTTTTATATTATCTTTTAGTAAATCTTATCTCACTTTTTGATTCTGTCTTAGATTCTAGTTAGTTTGAAAACGGCGGCCAACGCATCAGCAAAAAGCAAGCACATCCAGCGCAACGTAAGAGGGGGCCACCTAGACGGAAAGGAATTACAGTGGTACCTTGACTTATGAGTGTTCCAACTAACTAGTTTTTTGAGATTTTTTGCTTTGAGTTGCAAGCTAAAATTCGGGTTACGAATTCGGGACAGCCAACCACTAGTTGGCGTAGCGAATTCCACAGTGAATGCCGTAACATCCGCCCGATAGCTAGTAAGTCATGTTTTAGCAAGTGGAGTTGTATGTTGTTCCTACGCCTCTGGATATATCTGTGTATACATTATTCGTTCTGTTATATTTAATTCTGGGTTGGGTTTTTTTTTTTCATTTTTGTAGATTTTTCTTTGACCATTCCATCGCATTTATTATATCAGCCCAAATCAACTTCATCTTAGCTAACGTATCTCTACTTTTCTTTTAAAATTGGTAAGACAAAACACATACACACACTTACACGACTAATAGAAATGGCAGTTATCTGTCTATTCTAAAGACTCTCCTGTGGTGGAAAACTTTCATGAATGCAGACACTGTGGATCATTGAAAAAAAAAAACTAACACAAATTTAATATAAACGTTTTACCCTATAGCAGCATACATAATAAAAATAACAATAATATCCATAGTATTATAGTTATCATTGTCTGAACAATCTGCCATTAAAAACCAAGAATTAGCTGTTGTTATAAATACACATCTACAGGGAGTGCAGAATTATTAGGCAAGTTGTATTTTAGAGGATTAATTTTATTATTGAACAACCACCATGTTCTCAATGAACCCAAAAAACTCATTAATATCAAAGCTTAATATTTTTGGAAGTATTTTTTTAGTTTGTTTTTAGTTTTAGCATTTTTAGGAGGATATCTGTGTGTGCAGGTGACTATTACTGTCCATAATTATTAGGCAACTTAAGAAAAAACAAATATATACCCATTTCAATTTTTTATTTTCACCAGTGAAACCAATATGACATCTCAACATTCACAAATATACATTTCTGACATTCAAAAACAAAACAAAAACAAATCAGTGACCAATATAGCCACCTTTCCTTGCAAGGACACTCAAAAGCCTGCCAATCCATGGATTCTGTCAGTGTTTTGATCTGTTCACCATCAAACATTGTTGTGCAGCGCAGCCAGCAACCACAGCCTCCCAGATACTGTTTCAGAGAGGTGTACTGTTTTCCCTCCTTGTAAATCTCACATTTCATGATGGACCACAGGTTCTCTATGGGGTTCAGATCAGGTGAACAAGGAGGCCAAGTCATTACTTTTTTCTTCTTTTAGACCCTTTCTTGCCAGCCACGCTGTGGAGTACTTGGACGCGTGTGATGGAGCATTGTCCTGCATGAAAATCATGTTTTTCTTGAAGGATGCAGACTTCTTCCTGTACCACTGCTTGAAGAAGGTGTCTTCCAGAAACTGGCAGTAGGACTGGGAGTTGAGCTTGACTCCATCCTCAACCCGAAAAGGCCCCACAAGCTCATCTTTGATGATACCAGCCCAAACCAGTACTCCACCTCCACCTTGCTGGCGTCTGAGACGGACTGGAGCTCTCTGCCCTTTACCGATCCAGCCACGGGCCCATCCATCTGGCCCATCATCAAGACTCACTCTCATTTCATCAGTCCATAAAACCTTAGAAAAATCAGTCTTGAGATATTTGTTGGCCCAGTCTTGACGTTTCAGTTTCAGCTTGTGTGTCTTGTTCAGTGGTGGTCGTTTTTCAGCCTTTCTTACCTTGGCCATGTCTCTGAGTATTGCACACCTTGTGCTTTTGGGCATTCCAGTGATGTTGCAGCTCTGAAATATGGCAAAACTGGTGGCAAATGGCATCTTGGCAGCTGCACGCTTGACTTTTCTCAGTTCACGGGCAGTTATTTTGCGCCTTGGTTTTTCCACACGCTTCTTGCGACCCTGTTGACTATTTTGAATGAAACGCTTGATTGTTCGATGATCACGCTTCAGAAGCTTGGCAATTTTAAGAGTGCTGCATCCCTCTGCAAGATATCTCACTATTTTTGACTTTTCGGAGCCTGTCAAGTCCTTCTTTTGACCCATTTTGCCAAAGGAAAGGAAGTTGCCTATTAATAATTATGCACACCTGATATAGGGTGTTGATGTCATTAGACCACACCCCTTCTCATTACTGAGATGCACATCACCTAATATGCTTAATTGGTAGTAGGCTTTCGAGCCTATACAGCTTGGAGTAAGACAACATGCATAAAGAGGATGATGTGGTCAAAATACTCATTTGCCTAATAATTCTGCACTCCCTGTATTGTTAAATCTTCTTACATCACACATTGTTCTAAAACACATTGCACATAAGACAAAAACAAATACCTACATAAATACAAGAACACATGTCCTGCTAATCAATTAGGTTGTTTTAGGATGTTGCTTATGATGTTAAAAATCATATACTCAGTGGTTAAGGTGTTAGCCTACTGATCAGACGATTGTGAGTTCGATTCCCAGCATCCCTAAACTGCCACTGCTGGGTCTCTGAGCAAGATCCGTTACCACTTAGCTGGATAAATAAAGTTTATGTAAGTCACTCTGGATAGGAGCATCTGCCAAATGCCATAAATGTAAAATGAAATAAGGTATGTGACCCTAATATATACTGTATGTGGCTGCATTTAGAAGTCTGTAGTTAATTAGGTGGGAAAAATATATGTCATGCAGTTTATTTTAATGGTAAACAAATTGCCTACACTACATCAAACTTTAAATAGCATTAATGTCCATAACAAACATTTTCTGAATCCAGGGAGGTAAAGTCCTTTTTGCTTTCCTATTTTTGGGATTTTATCACATGTGATGGCATGCCTTTCTTAAAGACAGGTGTCATAACAGGGCATGATAGATCTTATATAATTCAGCATGCACGGAGCTTGTGAATGTGTGTCATGCCTGGCGGAGTGGGGGGTGGGGAAAGTTTTTTTTGTCAAAAAGGAAGAGACACTGCGTGTTACATAACACTATAATGTGACTTAATATGCTGTCACTCACGGAACCAAACAAAGCAGCAATGTGTATAAAGTATCGAAGCATCTTTTATAAATATGCTTCCTTTGCAAAGTTAAGAAATTCAGGTACTGAATGTAATTTAAATATGGGAATCTTGAATTGTGTGGCTTTCGTATATACTCAATGTGTGTGTGCTCTTATGTGTGTACCATGAGTATTTGCAAATGACCCACTTGATGCCAGGGGACAGGATGGCATTTAATCCAAAAACCAATTTTAGAATGCAAATTTTAAGGGTTTGTGCTTTCAATATCTGTAATGCCGTTTTTGCTACAAAAAGGACAGAGAGTAAATAAATCCTTGAAAGAACGATTTTAATGAACTATTTTTAGCACAATATTCTTAGTACATTCGTATAGAGTTTGTTTAAAGTAGAATCGTTAGGAATTTATGGTGTGATTATGGTTCAGATTTAAAACAAAACCTACGGTGCAGACGGAGTGACATCATGTCTCGTTGTTACAGCTCACATGACTAGATGTGCACCAGCATACAGAACTAGAGCCTGTATTCATTCTCACTCTAGGTGTTATAAACCAACCCCGACCCGAGGCTAAGCATCAAAACATCGATTCACAATGTATCATACTTTGATTTCAGCTTCAGATATCCGAACACACTGAAAAATATTCATCAGAAAATACCAGTATTACTAACAATAAGAAACACATATGGATATGAACATGAGTGCTGCTAAATATAAACGTGCTGCTGCACATTTCAATCGTTAGACGCAAATAATGATGATTAAAAATCTTGAAATAAACCTGCCTTTTTGAATGCTCTTTAATTTAAACAGATGACTTAATGATTTGCCACTGCAGGAAAACATTATGAGCAAGTACTAAACTCAGCTAGGAATCTCTCTTTATATGCTTTATTCCTGTGTCTCTGAACATGAATCAGTGACCCCAGGGGGGTGAATCAGCCTGTACCATCTGCTCCCCTCTCTTGGGAGTGTCTGCTATTACAAAATCTAGCAAAAAACATTTCTTGTACCATCAGCTATGCAACAGTGCTGCTTAAAGGATACAGTCAAGTCATACACTTCGGTATGTTTTGGTCCAAACCTATCTAGGAATTTATGTTAAATAGATCGATCGATCGATCGATCTATCTATCTATCTATCTATCTATCTATCTATCTATCTATCTATCTATCTATCTATCTATCTATCTATCTATCTATCTATCGAGGCCAAATTGTGGAGACAAAGGGGTGAATAGTTGGATGAACATGTTACATGGAAAGAAATTAACATGACAATGTTAATGTGCTACAGGTGTATCTTAGCTTTATAATTATTCCATTATACTTATTTAATTAACTGAAACCAAACACTGTTCTGGCCTGACAATACCCCACATACAAAGCTAATACGTCTCGTAAAGACATGGGCTTTGTCTTAGTAAAATCCTTGTCCAAATCCTTAGAATGCGAGTTACAGTACATAAAAAGTTCCCAAATGGCCTACTACTTTTGAAGCATGCATATAATATACACTTAACTACCCCATGAGGCTGCAGGAGAGAAACTCGGAATATGTGGAAGTGTCAGAAAGCGCTAATGAGGCTTTTTTCCTAGTATTTTAAGTAGCTTGAAATGTTTAAGGAAGAAAAAGTGTTCATTGTAGTAAAATTGCATATGTCATATGTCACATGATCAGTCAAAATGGCGGATGCAGTACGTCCAAATTTTATTCATATTAGCCGTAACCATACTATAGGAACATACTTGTCTGTCGGGAAGTACGTAGTAACTGAACTGTAGTACCTACTTATATAGTATTCAATTTTGGGTGGAGCCATGATGTGTTATGGTTAAAGTGAAACCCCAACCTCACTGAACATCTTTGGGATAAACGGAAACACCAAATGCACTTCAGACCTTCTCATCTAACATTACTGTCTGGGCTCACTAATACTATTGTGGCTAAATGAAGACAAATCCCACAGCCATGGGATCCAAAATCTGGTGGATCTTATTAGAGGAGCACAAGGGGAATAATTCTGAAACAGATTGTTCCGAATCAAGTATGTATGTAATAGTCAGCTGTCCACAAACATATGAATCTTCTCATAGAATATTATTATCTTCACATGGTCTGCAAGGAAATCAAAGGCAGAATCCTTACCTAAAATTGCCTAACATGAATTATACATTTATTTAAAAACACTATAGAGATACACTAACTACACCTCCCAGAATTCCCCCCAAAACCGACTGCGTGTTTTAAGCGTGCTATTCAGCCAATCGCGATTGGAGTCACGTATGACGTCACCCCCTTCGGTTATTTTTTGCGCGAGCGCGCGGTACTGATGCAGAACGGAGCCTGCGAGACTGAGGAATCAAACCAGGAGCGCTTCTTTAACAGCATCCGAGGTGGGTGTGTTATTTATTTCCCTTGTTGCTTTGCTTTGTGCATATTCGTAACCAATGAAAAAAAAAGAAACAGCTCTTTTACATTGGTTGCGTTTCCATCAATTTTTTAAATTTTATTTTTAATGCCAATTTGATAATGTTAGAAGCAGACAATAGAAAGAATGAGAGGTGGCGGGGTAATTATTAAAAACACTATTTAAAAGGTTATTTTTCGTTGGTTGAATGATGCTATTTTTTTAATGAATAGAAGATACAGATTGTTATTATCTTGATGTTGCAGGTTAGTGGCAGGTATAAAATTCCACAGGTATAATGAGTTATTTTCACGGGATAATTGCTAATTTATTAGAGGAACGTGTTCAGATTATGTAAAATAATATTTGATTTCGAGGTGGTTGATTTGAGTTAGTAGGTCTTTCATATCTTCCATTTTTTTTTAAAAAAAGGGCTTGACTGAGTCTCTGGCAAAGGGAACAAATGTTTCTTTCAGACAATAAGATATTAACACAAAAGCATGATTCATCCACATCCAGACAGTGATTTGATGTTTCATTGATCGATATCTGTGATGTCTCGAGCCCTTAATGACAGAATTATCCTTAGTACCACATGTAATTCAACATCGTCTTTGTCTTTGCAGCCGTTCACTCACTCAACACACCGTTCTCAGATCTGTTCTCAGATAAAATAAGGATGGAAAGGCTTTTATAACCCAATGTGGTCTGTATTTTCCAACTTTACCATTTCGACATTTGGAATTTGCATTGCTTTTTTTTTTTACACGCAACAGCATCGAGAGTGATATTGGGTGTGACGGCTTTGGTCGCACCACGTGACCCGTTATTTATCTGGTTAGTCTGTACGTTGTGCGTGATGCATTGTTCATTTCATTCATCTGCAATCGCAGAATTGCACGAATCAGCTATTTTTTCGCAATTTCTCACACAGACTAACAAACCCGTGTGTATCGTCTGGACCCGGACAGTCTATTCGTTACGTATGATATTATCATATCACCCATGCATTTTCAATAGCTAATTCAGGGATTGATGTAAGTTCCAGTGTGATCTTGAGTCGGTGATGCTGAGTAAACTTCAACCTGAATGAAATGGACTGGAAGAAAACCGCCGCCGTCGCCTTTGTTCGTTACAGACACAAAATCTCCTTTGTTTCCGTCCTTGAGCAGCCGCCCAGTTCACCTAACCCCACCAAACAGCCTCGATGTTCATAACCTGCAAATCGATCACACTGATTCCAATCTGATCAGACAGCTTTGATTTTTTGATTTTATATATAAAAATATATAATATACAAATAATGCCTCCTGTTACTGCTGTTGGCATTCTTCAGGTGATGGAGTGTCGAGCCTCACTTCTTTGCTCAAACAGAAGGTTTCAGTTTTAAGATCAATCTACTGTTATTTTTTATTTCATTTTAAGTATTTCTTGACTTAAACTAAGATAGTATGTAAAAAATGCACAAGGTCTGATAACAAAATAGGATGCTGATGGGGAGCTACGGTACCACTCCCAAAACCATCTGACTATAGCCAAGAGACAATAACAAAGACTACATCTACATGAGTGAATTTCTTCTTTAAATAGCATCCCTTCTTTTTAAGACAGAAATAAACGACAGAAAGAATACACATTTTATTGTATGTTTGCTCTAGCTTTTACATCTAAAGCTTTTAGATTGAGGACAGCATGCTTGCTGCCTAGGTAGACGATGCTGTTGTTTACAGGAGATCTGGACTGTCAAAGAAGATGTAATTTTTTCTTCATCTGTCACTGACAGACTGATGGTTTGGATTGTACAGAAAGAAAAAAGTAGGCTTTCTGTCATGCAAGATGACGAGGATGATGATTACGATGATAACATCCATCTTTTTAACCTTGTTTTTTTTTTTTGCTTGTATTCTCTAGGTATTTGAAGCCCTCAAGTTTAACAGTGCAATGGCGTCCTCTGGAGGTAATCTGATAAATCAAAAACAAAGACGTGTTGCACATCATATTTTCATTCTCTCTTAATGAAGTCATAATAATAATCATCCACATGGGACATTGTATTTTCTAGTTATTATTATGGCTGTCTTACTGTTGACAGATATTCATGTCAAGGAGCTGGACAAGCGTGCATCTGGACAAGCTTTCGAGGTTATTCTGAGCCCCTCGGCACCAGATGCCAAGGGAGAATTCCCTCTGTCCACCCCAAAGAAGAAGGAGGTGTCTTTGGATGAGATCCAAAAGAAACTGGATGCAGCAGAGGAAAGACGTAAAGTAATGACACAATTGTAAATATATAGTTATTTATGCATAAATATAGTGTTGATGGAAAGTGTCTTTCTTAACAGTATATGATGTTTGGTTATTTTGTTTGCCCTATTTTTTTTTATAATTTGATAATTTATTCTGTCATATGATGTAGTAATTATGATTACTTTAAGAAAAAAATCTTTTTAAAAAAAGAATCATGAAGCAGAGGTCCTGAAGCACTTGGCTGAAAAGCGTGAGCACGAGAAGGAGGTTCTCCAGAAAGCAATGGAGGAAAACAACAACTTTAGCAAGATGGCAGAGGAGAAACTCAACCAGAAAATGGAAGCAAACAAAGAAAATCGCACAAAACAGATGGCAGCAATGAACGAGAAATTTAAGGAGAAGGTGAGCCTTTATGACGGAAAGTTCATTGTCTCATTCAGGTTTGAAATTATCGTTCATAAAGATTAAAAGTCATTTAAGTAATAATCATTTTGGGCTTTTAAAAAAATGTATTCCAGGACAAGAAAATTGAAGAAGTCCGAAAGAACAAAGAAACAAAAGATGATGGCGAAGCTGAGGAGAACTAAGCGTTTTTTTCTTTCTTTTTCGTGCTACTCAGTTTTAGTTTTTTTTTTTATTACTTATCCAAAGATTTATTTTTGCTCCATTATATGGCCAGTATTATGTGTTTGTTTTGACATTTTTAGGTAACGGTTAGGAATCAGGTGCATATTTGTCTTGTTATCTGCTCAGACCTACTTCATATCTCTCTCAGCTGTAGATTTGTCTATTGCAGCATTGGCCTGTTAAATAAGCAGTCTTGTATAATATTGGGAAGCATGCCTGCATCACACATAGGGGTATGGCTTTGTTTATTGCATCGTGCAAGTTGACCCGTACCTGTGTTTGTCAAAAACTGCGGTCCTTTAAACTTAATAAAGTTGCACAGTTGCTTGTTATGTTTTAGAGTTAACCAGTTTTAAATATACCCTTTTTGTAGGTGTTCATTTATGAACAAACACTATCTGTCTGCTTGTCTGTGTAACTCTCTTTCCATCTGGTTAACAAGCACATTCTAGCATTTACCTTGTCACTGGTAAACCCCTTGTTATAACCCTTTCTGAGAAACACAGATTTGCTGTAATTATTACACTGCAGACAAACATGTGCACTGACAACATATTCAGTCTAGACTGTTTTCATGAAAGAGTAAAAAACACTATGAATTGTCACTAGACGAAAAAATTTCACATCTGTCTTTTTCTTTTAAGTTGCAGTGGTTTCCCTGATCTGATTGTCTGGTAAAGTGCATTTACTAGAACGTTCTTCAGTAATTTAGCCTATAAAGTAGCTGTAGCTTTCCTCTGTGTGGGTACGGAAAACAGTGTCGTGCTGTGAGATGCCATTACTAAACAATTCACACATTTTAACCTGTAATATTTATAAGCACACTATCTGTATTGGATTTACTTCATCATTACAGAATGGACCCAACAATGAGCAAAGGTCTAGTCGGTTTTGCATGTGTTGACATCTAGTGGCGCATTTGAAGGCATGGCACATTTTCATTCTTTCATTTTTTTCCCCCTCTGAGGCATCTAAGAAAACGTGATCTGCAACTTAAATCTGAATTGAATGAGGGTTTTTGATTAGCTTATATCCAAATCCAAACTCATTTGACTTAATATAATAAGTTACATTTTCATAATGTAAATACATTTTTTTCCACAATTTTTTTTACATTTTTAAACATTTTTAACAACCTGCTCCTAAAATTATAAATCAGAGTCCCAGCACGATTAACCTTTCCCTTGAATCTCTTGCTCTGAATACACAAATAGTACATTTTAATAAGGTTTGAAATGACCACTTAGGCCTTTTTTTGTCTTTTTTAGAATTTTTCAATTTAATATAAAACAACTTAATCCTTTTGCAATTTCATGTACTCCTTTCTAGCACTGTCCATTTTCAGCATGACAAATTAAAAATGATTTTGTCTGTGTTTGAATGGCTGATGTTTGAGTGTGGTTATTCAAATGTGATGACATTTGTTTCTAAACAGATGCTTTCTGATTTCTGCAATTTCCTCTTGCGAGGGTCAAATCGTACAACACATTTAAGGGTTATTTCAAGAATGTTAGCAACAGGCCTTTGACCAAAACCCCCGTAATCTGTCCAGTTATGGCAAAACAACACAATAATAAACATCGCTTCATATTCCATGCAGTGCCTTTACCACAGACGGCACAAGTACAGAGGGAATTGTGATTGGAGGAATGCTGATGGACCTGCTGTGTCTACATTCATGATAAAGCAGCTCTATTCACACACAGATGCCTACAAGTCCACATTGTTAACATCACCCGCCTCTGTAGGGGTAAATAGAGGACATTGTCAAATTAGTCCAAAACCAAAGAAACACACACACACACACACACACACACACACACACACATTAAACACATGCACTTGTTCTAGGCTTACAAAAAAAGAATCAAGACTTATGTAACACTAGTATACAGATTGGGTCTATTGTGCATGTCACATATTCTCTTCGACTGTGACCACTTTTACTATATAAGTTGGTCCATAGCAAAAAAAATATTTTAGAAAATTCTTTCGTAATAAATCAGGTTTGACCAAGCTTGCAGCTGAGACGACGTAATTAGGAAGTAGGCGGGTCTGTGGGCTGTAATATACTGTAACCCGGACCTGGGCTGCGGTCTATTAAACGCATTTCCCATTGGTGGATTATCCACGGTACAGGCAGCGCGCTGCTCGGATTGGCTGAGCCGATTGTCTTTCTGTCGATCTGTGCAATTCGGCTGTGTGCTTCTGCAGAGCGCTGACAGGAGCCTCACCCGCAAGAAAAATTTAATCAACGAATGTTTAGCTTTAATTATGTTCATGTTACAGGTCTTCACAGGAGCGTATAAAAGGTTAAATCCGCTACAGCTGATTGGCTCTTGAAACGGTAAGTTAGCATCTTTACCAGGCGACGGTGATAAGTAAATACCTAATGTTAATAATGATGCATATTTTCTCTGATAAAGATGGAGAACGGTGTGTGTTACTGTATTCATTAGCCTGATATGCCGAACGAAAAAAAAATGCCTGCTAAATAAATGAAAAACAAATTAAGAGTTTATACCGGCTGTCATTTTGATAAGGTAAAATGGAACATTATTATTTTCAGTAAATCAGCCTGTAGCTCCAGAGGGTGTGGAAAGCTGTGGCCTGCTGTCGGATGCCGTTACTTCATCATTCGCAGGTCTTTACACAATGTGTTTAATCCTAATCGCAATCTTACTGCTCATTTACACACACCTTCTTCATCGCCTTTGTCCCTTTAACAGGAGAATTTTCTCCCACATGACTACGTTGAGTGCCAGTTCGTGACGTAACGCGGTTTAACGTTAGGTAATGACCCAATTCGTATTATCATCACATCAGCTATGTATATTCTCTCCGATCGTGTTTTATATAATTGCATTATTTTATTAATTTACTCGCTTTTATTCATCGAGGCATGTCCATGTTTAAAAAAATACCTTAATCCATCTTTACACTGGAAGTCTTTGCTGCTGCGTTCACATCTTAAGTTGAGCTTTGGCAGAATGACAAGTGTTTGTTTAACATCTCAGTGTGACCTTTTGTTTTAACAACCATCTGAAAAAGCCAGGAGCCAAAGAGGCTGAATAGAATTAGGCAAAATGTAGCTACAGCTTTAAACACACTACCAACAGGGAAAAGATCTAAGAAACATGTAAATGAAGTCAAAAAAAGGGAAGTGGTAGCGCAGTGGTTAAGGTGTTGGACTACCAACTTGAAGACCTGGGCTCGATTCCCAGCACCACCAAGCCACCACCGCTGGGTCCCTGAGCAAGGCCTTTAACCCCCAATTGCTCGGTTGTATAACAGGGAATAGTGTAAGTTCTCTGGATAAGGGGCGTCTGCCAAATGCTGCAAATGTAAAATGTCCTTTATTATCTCAACCCGAGTTTCTGTACTCTTCTAGCTGATGCTGACTGATGATGCGATTAGAACAATTGTTACATCATATATCATTCGCTCTAATATATATCATGCATGTGTTATAAACCATAATCTATTTTTCTTATTGAAATTTGGAAAGGTTAAGTTTCATATAAGAAACATGGTTATTACATATTTCAGTGATTTACATAAGCTCAGATTTCATAAAGACCTGTTTATAATAGATAAAAATGATTAGTGAAACCACTCCAGGATTGTTGACACGATACTTTAGATCATTTTTAGCAGCTAAAAGAAGAAAGGAATAATACATAATTTTAGCACGTTATGGCTGATTTTCATGTTATGGCTGTTAGCGGTACATTTAACGCTTCATATGTTCTAGATCTGAATTGGATCACCAGTGGGAATTTGTGTATTCAGTATATAACATAAAACATGTCCATATCGAAACATCCTAAACACTGATCACTTTTCTAAATGTGCTTTAAAACAATATCAATACAATTAAAAAATTTAGTACATTGAACACTTGTCAGTATTTTGTATCTAAAATAAAACAAGAATAATTATTCATCATGCTGTTATTTTGCTTTCACACACTACAGATCCTTTAGTGTGTCCTGAAGTGCTCAGCCTGATTCACCGGCACCATGGCGACTGTGGTGATGGAGCAGATCGGTCGTTTGTTTATAAATGTGCAACAACTGCGTCAGATCCCCCAGCTACTCGAGTCTGCCTTTCCGACGCTGCCATGCACTGTAAGCATCAGCGACGTGCCTCACGTCTTTAGGGAAACACACATCCATACAGGGTACCGGCCACCTGACCACAGCTGGCGCTATTACTTTCTCTCACTCTTCCAGCGGCATAATGAGACGATAAGTGTGTGGACGCACTTGCTAGCCTCACTCGTCATACTGGTCAAGTTCCAGGAAGTGTCAGAGACTGTGGACTTCCTTCGTGACCCACATGCACAGCCACTTTTCATTGGTCTCCTGACAGCATTCATTTATCTGGCCTTCAGCACTCTTGCCCATCTGCTCTCTGCCAAGTCCGAGCTCTCTAGTTACACGTTCTACTTCCTGGATTATGTGGGTGTTGCTGTGTACCAGTACGGCAGTGCCCTGGTGCATTATTACTACGCTGTGGAAGAATCGTGGCATGCCTACATTCGAAGCTTCTTCTTGCCCACTGCTGCTTTTATGGCATGGCTCTCATGCGCTGGTTGCTGCTATGGCAGGTATGCCAGCCAACGTCTGCACAGGTTTGGCCACAAGTTCTGTCAGATGATGCCGTCGGCCCTGGCCTACTGCTTAGATATCAGCCCTGTGGTGCATCGCATTTACACTTGCTACAGTTCACAGCAGGGCTGCGCCGACCCTGCTGTAACGTTTCACTTTTATCAGGTCCTGTTCTTTCTGATCAGTGCCTTCTTCTTCTCTTACCCTCATCCAGAGTGCTGGTTTCCTGGACGCTGTGACTTTATTGGCCAGGGCCACCAGATCTTTCACGTGTTTCTGGTATTGTGTACGCTGATGCAGATTGAGGCTGTGCGGATGGATTACACTGAACGAAGGCCATTGTACGAGCGCCTGCACGGCGATTTGGCCCATGATGCCGCAGCTCTGTTTGTCTTTACAACGTGCTGCAGTGCCCTCACTGCTTTTTATGTGCGGAAGCGAGTGAAAGCTTACCTTGAGGAAAAACAAGAATAATCTTTCACCCTAATAAGCAAAAGTGTGTGGAACTGGGAGGAAAAGACTCAAAGAGGGGACCTTGGACACATAATCACATTAATATTTTAAGTACGTTGAAATGATGGATTGATGGAAAGGATTGGCAGTGTGAGCCTTGTATATTTAATCAGTAATGTACTGTTCGTAACAGTTTAAAACACAGATACAGAAAACTAAGGAATATAATAGAAAGATTGCACTCTGATAACATCTGCTGTAAAAAGCTCCTGAAAGTCCAGTTGCATGAATGTGTGATCTCTTTTGTTGGTTTAAAGCCACTATAGACTAAACTGCAAAACATGCTGATGGACTTAAAATCTTGTCTTTAGCTCAGATGGTAAACTGAAGGTAGTTTTATTATGAGTAATGCTTTTGCACTGTAAATCCTGAAATGTAGTGAACCAGTAATACCCTGATGAAAGTACGTGGACACTAAATAGCACTGAACAGTTACATTACAGAGCCATTAGGGTGTGCTGTAGTGTATAAGAAAGACCACTGCTAGACACGAATTTAAACATTGTTTTGTTACAAAAATTGTTTCTTTATCTTCTCTGGTGTGGTTTAGTGATGTAATATCCTGCAAGCAAAAGGCAACCCTTTCTGTCACATATACAGTACGAGTGCAGTACAATACTATATTGTTCTTATCTTGCTGGGTATCGGAGGGCATGAATTGTATCAGTCATCGATAAGACATTTTTGAAGCATGCAAGGTTAAAGCTTCATCTGACCAGAACCTCAACCATCACTGCCTTCATAAATTAGTGTTTGACTTAAGATGTTGCAAACTTAGGTTCTCACCTGCTTCTGCGTTTATTTTTGCTTTGCCTATTTCTATTTAATTGACTTTAAGCTAAATATTCCCAAAACATGAAGAAATTATTTAAACCAATTAAATACTGCTTTAACCTTAGCCGGATAAAGCAGATACATAAAATATCTATAAGAACTTTAAGAACTTAGTATGCTCCCATGTGGTCTTTGTGTCTTATATCTGAAGACCTGCTGCTGTGTATGTCACAGTAACAATTCCTATAAGCTGCACTTCCTTAGCGTATAAAGTATAGAGAATTATTGTAAAGCACTAGTTCTACTAAAATGCCAATCAAATTTTGCACAAAATTTACTTTAATTCTATATACGAGGCTTCTAAATTGAGTTCGGCTTAAATAAACACGTCTTACTGGTGCTTTCAATCACATTTATGGCATGGCTTCTAGATGGGACATTTTAGAGCAGTTTTCCTTAAAATTAGCTAAACATATTGATACAAGCTCTGCTTATGTGCATTATACTGTACTATGTAAGCTACAAAATCATTTGATGCTGAGTGGCGACTTTGCCTTAAACTTATAACATAATCGTGTAAATGAAAGCACTTACTGTCATGGGTGCCTCTATATTTTGTTATTTGTTGTTGCCCTTAGAGTTAAAAGAACTGCTTATTATAAGTCACATGTGCCAATACGCTTTATAGTCATGTCTCTGACTAAAAGTCCCCCTGATGTTGACCGAGTTGATTCAGTAAAGATGTTTACTTTTAAGGGTTTTCAGAGAAACCGTACGAACCAGATCGCAATCTATAATGTACTATAATTGTAAGTAATGCCTGCTTTTGTAAAGTTTTTAAGAATTATTTTGGAAGGTCTACAACAGTGGTGACCAATCTCACTCCAGGACCATGTCTGTTAACCCTTGGTTTACATTGTAGGTGGTTGCCTTTTAGTACTTCACGTCAATGTTAGTGCCATTGTGCATTTTTTAACCTGGGTGGATTGTTTAATGTTGGAGTGTATTAATGCGCCTGCATACATGCATGCATGTGTGTGAGCATGTACAGGTGCTGTGAGAGTGGGAAGTTTCTAGTTATTGCGCTAAACTGCTCCTGATGAGAAATGTATGAAACTGCATAATGTGTAGTAGGGACCTAGCTTATATCTACACTCATTGTCCTTTTCACATCACGCTAGCCTATAGATGCTGTTCAGCCTGCCCATGTTGTCACGGAAAGAATCACAACATGTATCATTAGAATTGGTATAAATGAGATAAATGTAAGTCGGTCTGGTTAAGGGCGTCTGCCGAATACTGTAATTTTGGTAGATTGAAAAAAATATTATTTGGGTGCTGAATTATTCCCAGCACAGCAGAATTACTGACACATTAGCAGCATTGATATGAGGGTTTCTACACCTGCAAGTGCATGCAGATAATCGAATGGCCAGTAAGAGTAGTTACACTGAATAAACTGGAATATATGTGTTAGAAAATATTCCTTTATTAGATTTAGTTTTCAGCAAACAATCTATTACAATTAACATTGCCACTTAATTGATTTTTACTTGTGATGAATAACATTGGTTTATGACTTGTGTGTAATGTAACGGTATGTGCACCAGCCGTGCACAATAAGTATGATGTCACTGATAGATGGATTCCTGGACTGATGAAGTCACTGACTGTCTCTCTAATGAAGTGACTGACTGTTGGACCAGTAATATATGTGTGTTAAAAATATGTGCTAGAAAATGACTGCATCCTTTTTCTTATTAGCTAAAATAACCAGCTTATCATGTTTATCTGTTTTTAGGACTAATTTGTGATGTTAACGCAAACGTGCATGTTGTTATAAGAGAAAAAAACCCCACAAATGTAATATTTTTTGCAGCAAATTCAGCCTGTGTCTGTAGAAAAGGTTCTATGTTTCAAGACATTGTTATACAGCAAAGGAAACTGATAAGGAGAAGCAAATAGCTGGCCCCCGTGTCAGAGTTGTTACAGCGAAAATGTCGACAGGCTTGAACAAACTGTCAGATTCTAGCTGCAATGGAAAAACTCACTTCATAAGACTGACACTAGTAAACTGTGAAATTTACACTGAATCTGTTCTCTGGTTTCTTCCTTTACTCAAAAAAGAAGCTAATCAGATGCTAAAATGTTTGAATAAATGAACTTAATAAATGAACTCATGGGTTTGTGTTCTAGTTAGGACCAGACATACATCATGGCAAACGTTTGCAGAAAAGTGTTCAGCATTAAAGTGAGGTGAGTTTAGCACTGTTTAGTTTTTTGTAACTATCTGCACTATTCTGAATATCACTCACTCATGTTTTGTAGAGATGCAAGATGGAGATCAGAGGTCTGGGGTCTATAAAACAACGCAACAAAAACAAAACCTAGGGTTAAAAAAAAGGATGTATGTTGCATTATGGAATAAAAAATAAATATTTTGTTGTGTCATAAATTGTGATACTGTTGTACTATTGTCAGGCGAATTAAAAAGACCATTTATTCCACATTTAAATTTCTACACACAAAATATGTCTAATAAGTTACACAATCTGATGCTGTGGAACTGTAGCCCAGCTTACACTGTACTTCACACCCCAGGTTAGGTCCTTTATTTAGCTTTAAATGCTTTCTCTGTGATTTATTGGTTTCTTTCTGGTTCCACGGTTTCACTGTCACCTCCCATAAAGATGGCAGCAGGTGGTGGACTGAAATTCCATCCAGATTCATGTCCACCTCACACCCATTATTACCAAAACAAAAATTACTAGTAGCTCCCTTAGTGTGACGATGACGGAAAAAATGGTTTCCGGTTGAAAGAATGAATTTAAAGCAAGTTTTATTTTGGTTATATAGATAAACAGGTCCTTTTTAATATATTTGTATTTATATAATTGAAAGACAGTGTATACCAAACTTGTACTTAAATAGTCCTATGACAAATAATACTAGGCTTTTTAACATGTAAATTAAATATCTAAAGTAAATATTTTAAGAATTTAATTTATTTTTATTTATTAGACAATAAAAGAAATACCTCTTTGATGTATAGAGGACACAATTGTGGCACACGATGAAAAGAAAACAACATCTCCAGGTTAAAGAAGCATCAGGTCATGTGCAGTTGACCTTGGTGACCAGGAAGTAATGCGATATAAACATGCGTACAATAAGCTTCAACCAATCAGCGTGGACAGGGATGCTGTGGTATAGTAGGAGACACAGTGTCTCATTCCCTCTACGAAGTGCTTGTGAAATGTTGCTTTCTAATTGATTTGGTTCACCCAGGAAGTGTTTCATTAGTGTCCAGCTGGGTCTCCCCCGGGACAGTGAGTGCATTGTGGGTAAACTTTCTGATCGGCACCGATGCTACAAGGCAGTGACTTGTTCCCTCTGGGAAACGAGATTACATACAGTGTTTTACAAAAGTGAGTGTACCCCTCTATTTTCAGCAATCATTTAAGTACATCTTCTCGAAGGACAATACTATAGAATTAAAATTTAGATATATATTTATATTATAGAGTATTCAATGTGCAGCTTGTATAACAGTATAAATTTACTGTCCTCCGAAAATAACTCAACATACAGCCAATATTGTCAAAATCCTGGCAACAAAAGTAAGTACACCCTAAGTGATAATCGCTGTGCATCATTTAACCATGCAAAGTCACATGTCCTATTCATCATGTTCATGTGTTTCTCACCTTAATGTGAGTAAACATGTATTTTTTGATAGAGTTAATAAATGTTGTCCAGATATTTAGGTCAAAAAACAGGTAACAAATATTGTTGTTTTTCAGAATGATTTTAAAAAACATACTAAAAATAACTGTAAAGTGCTAAAAGCAAGCAGCAATATTAGGAAAGAAGAGCTGTAAAACATTAGCCAAAATGCAATGTTATTAAAAATGATGAATTATTGACACTTTTTGCTGATGTGTGTTTGATGTATAAAATACTTTCTGTAAGGGCAACATTAGGCAGACTAGCTATCGGCTATGGCTAACAACATGTATTATTTTTTTTTACTAAGTATGGCTAAGGGAAAACCAAATATGTGATTATTTGACCTGATTTTTTTGATATTATGGGGTATGATGTAATATTGTAGTGTTGTATGTATTGTATTGTTTGGGAGTAAATAGTGTAATTTTGTAACCACATCTGGCCCATGGAATACAGATTCAAATTAGCTTTACAGCTAACTCTGCCCCTGTTAAATAAATAAACTAAACTAAACTAAACTAAACTAAATCATTTTCTAACTATATTTGCTCAAAGACCTTTAGATTCAGCAGGCATTTTATCATTTATTCGTTTTTATTAAGCTTTATTGAATACTTTTAAATCCCCCAATTGACTTACACATGGTGGAATGTAAAATCTTTCCTCCAGTCATTACTTATCTCCCCAGTCACACTTATCACTTACTTAACTTTATTTAAGTGCTGGACTGATGATCAAAACATTGTGGCTTTAATTCCCATCACCAAGCGACCACCGCTGGAACCTCGAGCAAGGCCCCTAACCTTCAACTGCTCAAAAAAATGTATCTTACCTATTTACAACCTAACCCTGTTTAAATATTTAATGATATTGTTCTTTGTCTTCTCCCGCACCATAAAATAATAATTCCTAATCTTTATATAAAACTCTGTGTTCTTTTGTAATATAATATTCAATAAATGTTCAGATTAACCCTTCCTGAATAGCGATGTGGGGGGTTTGGTAATATCTCTGTGTGCTGACATTGGGCAGTTTTTTGTTTTTTACATCATTAATAATAATTCTATGTATGCACTTTGTATGATACATGATAGCGTATATTGTATTGTAAAGTTAAAAACTTGTCTTTTCAATAACATTGCTTTGAGGCATAAAACTGTAAATGAATACAGCTGCATATATAATAATAATCTTGAAAACCACAGTAAACAGTGGGACTGGTAGTTTAGTGGTTAAGGTGTTGGACTTCTACCCGGAAGATTGTGGGTTTGATTTCCAGTTACGACTTCTGGACACCTGAGCAAGGCCCTTAGGCCCCAATTGCTTAGTTGTATAAAAGTGATAAATGTAAGTCGCTCAGGATAAGAGCGTCGGCCAAATACTATAAATGTAAATGTAAGAGCATTATGGATCTTATACACGGTAACACTTGCATTTGCAACCCAGGATAAGCTGCAGAGTCAATCAATCTGGACAGGGTACAAATATCTGTGGTACAACAATAGTATCTACAACAAGGTGCTTTTACTGTAATATTTGGCACAAACCCCCTTAATATATCAAAGATAACCACAAGGTGGCAGTCTTGCCAAAGCCTGGAAACATTCACATTCATCTTAGCGCACATTGATCTTCTTGGTTAAAAAAAAAAAAAAAAAAAGCAATAGAGAAGCACTTTGAATTAGCAACAAATGAAATAGTACCTGCTAATATAAATATATAGCTCCTTGTATAGCCTAGGTTATAAGATTTTAATCTTAAATTAATTACACCTTAAGAAGGGATGTTTTTTTAAAACATTTTTTGTTATTCTTTCTGCTGGCGTAGATGCGTAAGATGTGCTATTTTTCCCTCTGAGGGCAGGATGACTTCAGGTAAGAGCTTTGTGTGCTTCACTGTCTTTCTTAGTCTTCTATTTCCTTTCCATTCAAGCTCTTGTGCTGTTGTGTTAAAAAAGGGTTGCATCTTAGCAGGATGTATCACATGATTTATATGAATAAGACAACTTTGTTTAACTTTTATACAGTCTCTGGCATCTGACCGACACGGATTCTGATCTTTGCCTATTAATTTGCTTTTACTCTTAAACAGCTTTCCGATTCATCCCAGCATCATGTCTGCTTATTGGCTGTCACAAGGTTAACAAATGTTTATAGAACTCCAGATTTGCACCAGAGCACACATTCATTTACCTTTAAAACAGCATGCACATGCATTTTATAAAAAGTGTACAGAATCTAAGTGCACTTTTCACCCTCCAGGTTTCAAAAATTTTTCCCCCGGAGAGTGATAGAATGTGAATGTTCTATAAATCTTAAGCTAAGCAGAGAATGATGGTGACAGCGTGAAGGACCACATGCTGTTACTCAGCCTGACTCATGAGAGACTGTGTTCTGTGCCTCATTGGGAACACAGCTGAAAAGTTGCTTCTTGCTGAGAAAAGCATGCTGCACACACGGTCTTATCGCCTGCATCCCGCTACTGGCAGCGAGAAACGATATATTCTGCAACTGCAAACGAGGATTGCATCACATTTACATAAGAAAATAGAATGAACAGAAAAGAAATAGGAGTAAATAACAAGAACAATCAGTTTATTTTTAGGGAAAAGGTTATTCGTTCTTTGTGCCTGTGCATTATTCATTTGTCTCAAACTCTAAAAACATGAAGACGTTCAATACAAGATACAAAAAGTCATTATTTAAGCATAATGCACTGTTGCAGCATAATTAATAAGGCTATGATTTTAAAAACAACTTTTGTCTAGGTTTTATATCCGCCTCAGTTTCCCAGTGTTAGTTTCCCCAAAGTATTATTTTTTAATGTTGTTAGCTTAATTACATTTTTCATAAACTCATGTTTCTAAAAGAAAATTCATAGAGAAAAACATGTACAGAAAATCCACACAGACTTCAACTCAAGCTCAGGATGTTATTTGGAATCAGCACATAGACAGAAAAACATTTCAATAACATCCCTAATTTATGAATAGCTGAATAATTTCTTTTAAAACGTGTCCATACTGGAGGCATGTGTATGATTTATTTAATAGTTAAAGGTGTCCCAGCTGCCAAAATGATATAATCTTAGATAAAGAAATATCTTTGAGTGGAGCATGTAATTAAAGTAGCTGTATCGATTCTGACTTTCCGCCACCAGAGGTCGCCATCACTTGAATACTAGCGGTTGTTTAGCACTTCTGGTATCACTTCTGGTTAGCACGCTACTTAAGCCACAGCTAAAGACCAGCACATTGTAAAGTATTGTCTTGCCTATGCAACATACCAAAAGTTTTCATGTTCTGTCTGGTTTTCTGGTTCATGATCTCTGTTTGTTTCATGGTTTTTCTCTGCCTCACGTTTTGTATTTGTTAGCCTACTTTCTGGATTACTGTGTACCGGCTTATGACTGCGTTTTTGAACTGCTCCACTGTGTTTAATCAAAGCTTCAACTGCAACATGGATCCGTCTCAGAATCTTACTTCACAGTAGCAAATTCCATGTCTTAAATAGTGGAAGTTCTACCTAAGTCAGGGGTCTGCAAGTCCTGTCGATCTTCTGACCCACATAAGCATGTGAGAAGGTCTTCTCCAATATAAACTATATAAAAACCAAACATCGCTCACGCCTTAGCTTACAATCCTGTGTGAAAATGAAGGTGAAGTCTGATGTGGAGACGCTGTGCGCTGAGGTTTAGGAGCAAAAATCACATTACAAACAAATATTTTACATTGTTTTATATTCAGGTTGACAGCTGACTGTGCACTCCAGTGCGTGTGATAAAGAGATGATGGCACACAGCAGCGGACTAAATTTTAGTTTGTGCTTTTGTTTTGCTGCACATGAATTATTTGAATTCGGCTTTTTAATTACATAAATACGAAGTTGACTCAAATAGACATTGTATATTTATGTATAAATATAAATTAATAAATAAATATGTATAAATATATATTTTAGATGATTTTATGAGACAGTAAAATGCGTTTTGTTGCACGCAGATATAAAATGCCATTTTTTTGGAGTGTGATTTAACAAATGCAACGTGATATTTTTTTATACATAAATGCATAAATGTAGAAAATGATATATGTGTAATTTTTTCCTAAATTTTACAACACAAAAGGGCTTTGTGGCTCCAAATGACTCTTTGAGTGTTAAAGGTTGCCGACCCCTAACCTAAGTGAAGGGGCCAGGAGTGTACATGCTCACTGTGTTTTTCAACATGCAAACACATCCATATCTCTTGCTTTCAGACCTTTTAGTTATGCTTTTTGAAAGGGTGAATGACTGAGTGGTTGAAGGCTCTGTGGGCAGGTGATAATTAAGTGCAGCTTAAAGATAATTATACCTTTGTTAATTCAGCCCACGTACAGGAACCAGAAAAGTGATGCACATATTCAACCCTTTTCTAAACAGAGAGCTATGTCAGCAGAATGAAGACTGTCAGCGTTGAATGTGTGTATGTACAAATACTCACTATCACTCACAAAGTTGTAGATGAGAGCAGGTAATAAACTAAGGACTAAAATTTAGCACACTCCACCACTCCTATATCGTAAGTGTATTTAGTTCAACATATATTTTTATGTTTATTATCTTTCATTATTTAAAGAAAGTCCAAATTGCTACTTCTGCTCTGATGGATTTTTTTGTGCTTTATTATTTGGTTAAAGTCTTTTAACTTACACAGGCGAGACAGCAATATCTACCTTGCTGACTGCTTCCATCATCTCGCCTCGTCTTAAATTTCAATCAAATTTTCTATCTGTAGATATTAAATGATGATATTGGCTCAGTCCGCATTTTCTCTGGCCCTCATTTCAGAACACAGACCTACTTTACATTTGCATGGTTTTTTTTTTTAAACGTTTAATTTGCTCTGCCGGGACATGATTTGTATCAAGGTTGGTAAAGTAATATCAGACAGCCCGTGTCTCCAATCATGCAAGGTAATTAAAATTTAGTCTATCTGGAAGGTTTTAGCGTTGTTCCAAGTTATTACATTGACCTACCCGTTCACCCTGACCGCAAACTCCGCTCTTTGGCCTTCAATCTTGCTTTATAGAAGTCTTTTTCTTCTCTTTGTCAGTTATCTGTAATTTCCTTTCCTTGGGAATATAAAAAAAAACTCTTACTGCTGTAAAAGAATTTACATATCAAAACATCAAAATCTTTTGCAGCTCTGATGAATTGTAATATTAGGATATTGGTTTACTCTTTTTTAAATGATTTTTAAGAGATTTAGGATTCACAGTAGGATCAGCGTGGAGGGGATAAAGTGCTTTCAGCTGACTACTCAGTTCAATAGATCAGCTTAAACATTATGGGCATTTAGACGACTAATGATTGTGCTTGGCTGCAAGAGGTGCTCTGTCTACCTTGACTTAACTGACGTGAATAGCCTCATTAAGGAGGAGTTATATCTCTGTGGTTCTGCTTGGAAAGAGTTAAGAGAGAACACCCAACTTCATATCATTATTCAGATGAGTCACTTTCTATATGCTGAATGTGAATTTTTTAAAATTGTAATATAAAGCTTGATTTGGTATTCCATCGTGGGAGCCTACCTCACATTCACTGTCCCAAAGCTTGGCTCAGACTTCACTATGACCCTGTGCAGGATAAAGTATTTACTGAAGATAAATGGACAGCAGTGGCTTGTGATCATAGATGTTGGTGGTGCAGAACAAAATGAATAACAATTTGATAGACTGACATGCTATAAGGCCACTACACCATATAGACTTGTACACAGATTTAGTCTCACTCTTACTCCTATAACAGCTTATGATTTGTATTAAATTTTACAGTATGGCTTTGGAAATTTGGCTGTGGGGAAGTAACAGTTCTGTAGTTAAGGTTTTGAATCAAGGGTTCAATTCCCAGCACCACCAAGCTTCCAATTCTAGACTCCTGAGCAAGGCGCTTAACTCTCAACTGCTCAGTTGGATTAAAAAAAAAACCAAGATAAATGTAAGTTGCACTGGATCAGGACATTTGCTGAATGCCAGAAATTTACATGTACATTTGAAGGTCTCTGTGAATACTTGTTAAAGATCCCTTTTTGACCAGTAAGAACAAAGGGGACTTTATAGAGCTAAGAGTAAATAAAGTGTCAAAGCAAAACATAAGCTGAAATCAAAGCAATTTAAACTGTATGGCAAAATTCTTATCTAAAAGCAATGGTCTAATGAAAAGCAAAAGAATCAATATAGGCAAATACAAATTAGAAAAAAAAACTATTTACAGCGAAAATGATGAACACCACTTACGAATTACTGCAAATATTCAGTTTTTATTAACATGCGAATTAATGCAGTTTTTAAACATAAAAAATGGCATTCTTTCAGTATATGCAGTAACATGTAAGTTCAAGGTACAACTGTTAAAATAAAAACGGCAAGGTTACTGTAACGGGTAGTCCACTGAGGCAAGACAGAGTTGGAACCCAAGAACAGTATTTATTTACAAAAGTGAACTATATACAAAACACCAAACAAGACTATATACAGAACAAAACGAACAAAGAACATGAACCAAACGGAACAGGGAACAGGGAACAGGGAACAGGGAACAGGGAACAGGGAACAGGGAACAGGGAACAGGGAACAGGGAACAGGGACTCTCCTCGGTAGCATACCAACAGTAGACAATAATCCACAAAGACAGGGTAGACACAGGGGCTATAAATACACAAGGAACTAATCAACTAAACAAGACACACCTGAGACAATCAACACCACATGACAAACCAACCAATGAGAACAAGACACAATGCCGAGGGGAATGACAAGACAGGAAGACAAGGGGAGAAAACAGGAAGTAAACAAAACCAAAACAAGACAGATGCTAGCTTCACTAGCTAGGTAGCAAGCTAAGACTTTTAGTAACTCATAACATAAGCAGTATCAGTTTAACAAAGTATTGATTTTAACACTACTTAAGATCATATATAGTCCCAAACTATCGAGTGTATTAAGTACACTATTTGTAGTGTTAAATGTACAGTGATAAAAAGGCACATTAAAGTTGTAGTGTACACTTACTATAATTTTTACAGTTTTACACTATCCCTTGTAGTATTTTTACATTATTCTATCGTGTTATTGTACATGATCAAACCTAAAATCAAATCAAGAGTATTTAGAACTTTAATTAGAAAATGTGTCAACAGTTCAAGACAAGTCAAAGTCATGATAAAAACAAACCTCATTATCACTGCAAAGACATGAACATCTGACTAAATTGAGCTAAATTTGAACTAGATTACAGTAGCGTACAACAAACAAGTGATCAGACCCACAGGACATCTGCACATCAAAGGGGTTGTAATACATGAGCTCAACAACAGTAAACACTTTCAGAGATTTGCTGGATCTGCAGTATTTTTCTATAAGATGCACCAAACACAAAGTAAGTCTTAAAAGTCCATCAAAGCCTCTGAGACCACTTACTGACTTGCACTGTATGGCTTTCTTGTCAGGAATGATGTAGTATCCATGAATGCTGTTTTTCATAAGCAAGTATGGTTGTGTGTTCTTTTCTTGACAGGCTTTCCATCACTCAGAATTTACATTCTTCATTAAGCGTTCTTCAGTTGTCGCACAAGACACCAGGGCCAAATCTATTAAAAAAATCTGAATGAAGGTAAAATAGCCACCAATTTTTGGGCAACATTCAGGTGTAAGTCTAAAACGTCAAGCGTTTATTTAATCCGATTAAATGTTTGAACCGTTTAAAGGGGAATGCTTATGAAATCATTATTATAATAATAAGCAACATTATATCTAAATGTTAACTTAAATGATTAAATTATAAGTCTTTTAAAGCTATTAATTATTGTTATTTGCTAAGTTTACAAAAATAATAATATTCAATTCATTGTGCAAGGTACATGTACAGAGCCAATGAAATGCATTTTTTGCATATCCCATCTTTGTAGGTTGGGGGTCAGGGTCAGCTATGATGCAGTGCCCCTGGAGCAGGGGGGGTTGGGGGTCTTGCTCAAGGGCCCAACAGTGGTTGACTTGCCAGAGGTGGGACTTGAACCCAGGTGTTTCTGGTCTTCAGATTAACAACTCAGCACCTTAACCATTTGAGCCACCCTGCCCCCTCTACTACTAAAAAGAAGTACATACACATTTCCATTAGACGTTAAATAGGTAACTATTCATATATTCAGGGTGCTAAATATAAGCAAAATGACCTGAAAGCTGATTTGAAAGGTATGCTTTGCCATTGAATACACAAATGATTGATGAAAAGTTGGTTGAGAGGAAGAGGCTTATGAAAAATCTTATTCATTCAAAACCATATACCATCCAATCGACAGGGGAGCTATAGAAAAAAATGTAACATATTATCTGTGTTCTCTTTAACATTAGGTAATTTTCTTTTGTATGAATAATTGCCCTCCTCTGAGGTGGCTGAAGGAAGGCTAATTTGGAGAAATCGCTGTAGTGAAGAGGGATGGCAGGAAGCTAATATCAACTGGTAAGGCCATCGGCTAGAAGAAAAATATCCTATATCAGATATTTAATATTTAAATATATAGTCAATTACAGTCTCAAACAAAAGATCCCTAGGTCTTTTCTTTAATCTGCGATGTTTAGGTGTTACTGTGCACTATATTAAACAGTGCTCAGTATAGACTCATGAAGTTGGTGCAATTCTGCTAAAGATAAGTCCAATCTACCTTAAGATCTGACATATAATATTCAATGCAATTTATTTTAAATTAACAAAGAATGAAGCTTTACAAACATATTTATAATTAGAATGTACATTTTACATTTATTTTTAATGAGCCAGCCATTAGCCTATTAAGTAAGACTATTGCTAATCAATTACAAAATACTATTATTGACCTACAGTATAAAATGTTCCATATGTGTTTACTAGTGTTTTTTTTAAAACTCAGCACAAATATAAACGCTGGCTGTTTGAGTTAATGTTCTTTTCTGACCTTTTTCATGGAGGTGTTTCTGTTGGCAAAGCTGCAATTCATGTGATTGTTTTTCACACCATTCGGTGTAAACTCTTTAGACTGTTGTGTACACAAAATCCCAGATCAACAGCCCATCTGGCACCAGATACCATGCCATGTTTTTTCCTTTTTCTGATGTTAAATGAAATAATAACTGAAGCTCTTGACCCGTGTCTGCATTTTTATACCATAGTGCCAGATATTTAGTTAGTTTAAAATCAGCTAAAGGGAAAAAAAACAATAGAACGCATTTGTTTAACCTTGTTGGATCGAGCAGGTTTGCACATCCAAATAAAGTGTTTTCCCTTTTGAACCTGGGGCATTGCTGGAGTAATTCAATTACCTCTATGTTTACTTGCAAATAAGATGATTAGCATATTTAGAGGGTTGTAGAGTTTGTGGTGTATTTCCTTTACTCCAGCAAATGACACGTGCAATTTTATGCAGTTTTATAAAATAAAGATAAATTTATCAACAGCAATAATACTACTTGTGCAGCCTAAAAATACTCTACATTTCACAGAACAAAAATAAATGTGGGCAGATACGATGTCACACAAAACATAGTTACATATGTGACCATGGTTCCACAAGGGAACGAGACGCTGTGTCAAAACGCTTTGGAAACAACTTTTTATAACCTTTGACTTGTGTGTAATCTATTCAATCACAAAGCATTACGTCACTGGTGGGTGACATCATTGACCAGGAAGCTATCTAAGCACAAGCGAAGCCTTAATACCTTCATAGCCCCAGCCTCTGGATATGTGCGAGAACGGCATCATGTTGAACTCCCTGCTGATGGTACTGCACCAGGATTAGCTAGCTGTCTATGTAGTCTAATATGTGGCTGCCCTGTAGTCGCATAGGAGCCAGCGCAGCATTCATACATTTCATGATTTTGTTGGGGAGAAAATCCGAAAGGAAGAATTCTTCGCCCCCAAACTTCTTGTGCTGTAAAAGGTTGAATATGGAAGTACGCATCTTTGAGGTCCAGTCTTCACATCTGATTTGACATGACCTGTTTTAGCGGGTTTAGCCAGCGCAGATCTAAGATCAGGCGTAGTCCTATATTCCTACAAACTATGAAATATTGACTGTAAATGCTTGACTGCACTTGCTGAGGAGGAATTTCTATTGCTCCTTTTTACAGGAGAATCATCACTTCTTTTCCATGAACAGAACCTACTTTGGGGCCACATTCAAATGTACCACCCTGTTAAATCGCAGCAGATATGATCCGAATTGGATTCTGTAACCACCTTTTACTGTACGCAGGACCCATTATAGGACTTGTGGCAGAAGTTGCCACGCTGCCATAAAGACTACTAAGGGGATCAGCCTTTTGAGGTATGACACCCCCGGGTGCCCACTTCTGCTGGTGTCAGCCCCCCCCCCTTCTTGTGGAAAGTGATGGTCCCTGAGGTCTCAACTGTCGCTGCCTTGTCACTTAATTTTTAGTAGAGTCCTTTACCTCCTAAAATCTTAAGATGTGTTGTCTTTAGATCAACACATGCATATAAATGGAGTCACTTTGGCAGATAGCCTTAAATCATAAGGAGAAAGCTCAAACACTAATGTTGATAAGAATGCAGGAATGGCTAAATGGATACTACTGATACATATATTAGCCTAAATTATTCAGCAAGTTGCAATGAATACCTTGGCATTTAATTAACTAAACAATTTTTGCATTTTTGTACTCAATAGATATTAACGTTAAATAGTATTCTTTTTCATTCACAAATAAGTCTTCTGCTTGAAATATTATTTACAGTTGGTGCACTCTCTATGCATTTTAAATTCTTTCCATGTTGCATTCTTTGCATCCAAATGGACATTTTACCAATATAAATACATAAAATAATGCCATGGATTGGTCAAGAAGAACTATTCTTTACGGCGAATTAATCTGTGCCCCTTTGGTTAATATCTCAATGGCATGGCACACATTCCTTTCTTGATTTTAAAAGGTCCTTGGCTTTGCATTAGTATTCGCCAGTCCGAGCTAGTTTGGCTGTAAATATTTATAAAGAGACTGGCAGAAGGCGATAAGGTGTAGGGGTCTTGTGTTGATAGCACCTGGGAATTTTTAGGAAGAATGTTTAATTTAATGCTTTTTGCTTCTGTGGGACTGGTTTTATAGATTTTATAAATGTTAAAATGGGTTTATTTGAGGCTTAATTGATCACATTCGGTTCCATAATAGAATGTCAATAACAAAAAAAATCACAATTTACAATATTTATCCATACATTTAACCTACTTGTAAAAACTGGTGTAATTACTTCTCTGGAATGTTTTGTTGTGTCTGGGGGGTAAATATCATATATTTAAGGCATTGCTGCAGACACACTGATCAGCCATGTTATTAAAAACTACTGACAGGTGAAGTGAAAGTGATATCCAGTTACAAGGGCACCTGTCATTTTAAGCAACAGTTGAACAGTCAGTTGATGTGTTGAAAGCAAAAAAAGTGAAAAGATTTTAGTGACACTGACAAGATCAAATTATGATGGCTGGCACTTTAAAGCAGCAGGTCTTGTCTCAAAATGGTCCAAGAAAAAAAATGGATGAGCTGGAGTCCTCGGCATCCAGGGCTCGTTAATCGTTGATCTTTTAGTGAAGGCTATCACATGTGTCTGAGCCACTATAGCACAAACTGCTAAAAGATTTAATGAGGGTTATGATAGAAGGGTATCAGAACAATGCATTGCAGCTTTTTGCTTACTGGGATCATTTTTTAATTGTTTAAATTGTAAAATAAATTGTTTAAACGATACCTTATATTACCCAGTACCTTAGAGTCAATAAACAGCCCACAAATATATCTCCTGCCTAAAACTTTGCTTAAATTACACAAAACATGATGAGTAATTCATAGCCTAATCTCAACAGTTTCTGAGCACCTGGTTTTAATTGCTCCACTTTATCACTTACAACAAAAAAGAACTAATTAAAAGAATTTAAAGTAGATCCATTTGACCAGCTCTAGTATAAATGTCTACCTTAATTAAGTAAATAAACAAACAAAAGCTTTCCTCTATCTATAGTCTGACATGTTTTTAAATTGTCATCATGTGGCAGTTTGAGCATTGGGCATATGGAATGGGGGAGGAGATGACAAAAAGTAGCAAGCGAAACAGTGTGTTGTGTCGAGCCTTCAGGCCCCTGATAGGCACAGCCAGTGAGCGAGGGGCTTCTCTATCTCTCCAACAGATGGCCGAAGGAAGTGGAAGCAAAGCAAGTGAACAGAATCAAAAACAAAGAAAAAACAATCTAGAGAACAAGAATTAACTTAAAATAAACACAGACCAAACAAAGTTACAAAAAAAGTTATTTACATATCAATAGCAAAAGCAAATCACAACATTAAAAAATTTTCAGATTATGTATCAAAACGCTTTGGGAACACCCTTTTATAACCTCTGGTCTGAAGCATGTGTGCAATCTATCCAATCAAAAGCACTATGTCTTGTCCAGATGATGTCATCGACCAGAAAGTAATGCTATATAAATGCATGGCACTGCACCATGACGAGCTTGTCTTTAGCACAGGCAGGGACGCTGGTTGTATGGCAAGTGACGCAGTGTCTTGTTTCCTTGTGGAGCCATGGTTACATACGTAACCAAAAGACTTTCCGCTTTAGGAGCTCTTGTTGCATTAAAACAAATGATTAATCTGTTCTTCTCCACGGGGCAGCTCTGTGGATGTACATACCCAGTGCTTACACAAGGCACAGAAGTTACCGTTTTTCCTGGTCTGAGTCCGGGAAGGAAGAAGGAAAGAATGCCTGCAGCTCAATATAACCCTGCACTACAGATGGCACTTTGGGCACATACCCAGACGGAGGGTGGAAAAAAGTCTTTTACCATCCCTGGAGCAAAGTTCAGGAATGAAGGAAAGGTGGACATCACCTGAATATAGCCATGCTCTTAATGGAGGAAATGACTAGCAAAAACAGTTTTCTATGTTAGCTGTGGCTGCCATGTATACCTTCAGGGTGAATGGTTTTAGCCCTGGAGAAAACCGTTCCTGCAAGAATTCCAGCACTGAACCAACCGGGCAGGTAACTGGGTCCTCGCTGTCTATGTCTGCACCGTGAAACAAATACGTATTGGTATGGCATTGGGTTTTCTCGTAGCAGGAGCTCTGGATTGGAGCATGGTCTAATTGCACTTGATCGAGAGACCTTCTGATAGGAGCTGTTCCCCGTTAGAGGCGAGGCTCAGAAAGTACACCAGAGAATTAGGAGATACTCTGGGCCAGTTGTAAAGCTATCATAAATTGGTGCTTGTCAAAGTTGCTTAAATCCAGACGCCTACTTATATTTCCTTTTTCCTTGTTCTTAACTCACTTGTTGCATAATATAGTACACCCCTTGACAGGTGCCACTGTAACAACATAATCAATGTTATTCACTTCACCTGTTTAATGTTTAGCTGACCCGTATATAAAATACAGAAATAAAATAGCAAATGGATTTACATTACAAGACATTATTCTAAACTGACATGAAGTGAAACACCTTCCAAAGCACTTTTGACATTGTTTGCAGGAGCATTGTATGTACATCTGTAATCAATGAAGTATGATGTGTTCATTATCAGAATAAACAATGCATTTTGGGATTCACTGCTTAAATGTAGAGCAATAACAAACCTATCAGAAGAAACTTTCTTTTTTAAAATGCTGCACTGTGTCAAGCCTATGATTATATTTAAAAAAAAAAAACCCATGAAATGCCTGCTTGCAATGACTTCCCACCTCCTACACTGTGTCACTATGTCTCTCTTTCTTTTAATTCTTCAGTAAAAAGACTGGATGCCACATTTACATTTTTAATCTAAAGTGCACACTTGATTATGTCAGATTATAAAGATTAAGTCACCTAATCAGACATTCACAGAGTAAAAATAACGCCACCGCATGACCCAACGTTAAAGACGCATTGCCTGATTAGCCATAGGAGGGCACTGTCTTCGATAATTGTGCAAAAAAAGAAGCATAAGCGCAAAGGAGGAGAAGAGAGGGAGCATAAAAAGGAGAAAAGCTCTGGCCACAGACGCAGCAAAATTGCTGCAAAATTACTGCCACGCCAGTAAGGGAGCAGGTCAGTCAGAATTACATTAACATGACATTTACATAATCATTTGGCAGACTGATAGAGAATATCTGATAGTCCAAACCGACTTGATGTGCCACACAAACACACATATTTTTTAATCTTGTGCCTCTTTTTGTACAACAATGTGATCCTTGGTACATTCATTTACTTTAAAACATTAGCTCTGTAACGATAATCCGAGACTTAAGAACTATTTTTAAAAATAGAAAATAGTTTTTTTCTACCATATCAGTAATTTTACAGTTGTGTAGATAATTTTTATTTTGGATGTCTACTATATAAATCATAATATTAAGAATAGAAACATTATTATAAAATTATTATAAATAAATTGGTCGGAAATACTCTTCAGGTCATACTTAGATAAAAAGATGTGTTATCATGTATATCGTGTTTTTTATTTAATTCTAAGCAAAATAGTTTAGTTTTACAATTTGTGTTTCTAATTGATATTAATTACAATATTAAGTCTGATTGTTCTATTCTGACAGATTTTTTTATAGGAGGCCCTTTCCTTGTATTAAATCAATGAGGCCGTACTTGACAGAGAAACTGCTATGCTATGTTATGATCATCGCATTGTACCAAATGTGTCTATATATGCATTTAATACAGTAAAATGTAATGACACTGGGTCATTTTGCAATGTTTTGACCATAACTATAAAACAATTCATCTCTGCAATTTCTAGCACAGATGGATGTAATAAGAAGAATTATTAAAATATTGTAGGCTTTAATCAGCAGTGATTTACAGACACATTGCTTAGTGACAGCCCTAAGATGAGCAGAGATAAATTGAAATTGCTTATCATTTTGACCTTGTCCTTCCTAAGGATCGTGTTCCTTGTGTGAAAACATTACCCTCCTATAAAAAATGATACCCTTTTTTTGAAGAGATGACAGAATTATAGCTAATTTGAGTCACCAACAAACTCTCCCAAAATCCTGATCTTGCACCAGTCTATCTGCGGTCCTCTGAGAATTGTCGTCCTACTACATGTCATCTTATATCCTCATCCTACCCATATCAATTTTTCTAAAATCTGGAAAAGGAGTCTGAAAAAGGCTTAGAGTCAGTGGTTGACTGGGACAATAATTCAGGCTTGGAATTTGACTCTATCCCAGGCCACCTGCTGCTGCCGTCACTGCTTTTTATAAAAGGATGATAAGAGATACAAAAATGTAAATGTTAAAATAACAGATACACACAAAGATAATAATTAAAATAAAAACTGTGCTTGAAAACACTTAAAGCTATTTTTACGGAAATACTTTTACAGCATTCTAGGAGAAAATTGATGCGAGTTAAGGTTTTACAGAGACAATTAAATATCTTATAGAACATGTTCAAGATTATTCCAGCAAAAGCCTTCATAGTCTAGCTTTAGGTTAAACTGGCCTGACTTCCCTTTAATGTCAGCTTTAACAAACAAAAAATAACACCCACGCTTCTTTTTTTTTGCAAACGACGTATTAAAAGAAAAGACACATCTATTCTAGATATTCTATGTCCTGTTTCATGTAGAATTTCATGAGGTAAGGGTCATCCCAAGAGACACTTTTATAACAACGTGGTGTACTTTGCGTAATGATGTCCTCTGTTTATTACAAACTTGGCCATTCATTTCATCGAGGACCATTAAACAAGCAGAAAGTTGTAAAGAACACTAAAGACTTGGTACAAAATAGCACATTAAAATGCAGTTGCGATTTAATCAGTATCAGACTCACTTTGCAGGCCAGTAGAACACAAAATCAGCAAGTTATATTTGCTTGGTTCTATTGTTGCCCCTCTAATGCCAGGTTGTAGCATTGACGGACAGGAGAGTTGTCAAAATCTATGATGGAAAAATGTCAGTGGACTGTGTTGGCATCAGTCAGTTTGCTTTCAAGATGTTGTTTGGAGAAAAAGTGAGCTGCAGTTTAATCTTGTGAAACAGTATCATTGCTCACATAATAATAACTTGTTTACTATGTGAACATCAGATTGGTACAGAAAATAATGCTCCATACTCTTTACAGTAAAAAGGCAGGTGCAAATATCTGTAAATAAATGTTTAGGTAAGTGACATTTCATAATCAATTCTATGCTTATTTAAATTGTTTAAACAAGGCAGCTAAAATGTATGTGGTCCTGGCAGATGCTGACTCAGATGGCAGGGGAGAAAACGCAGTAGTAACCTTAAAAACGTTTTCCCACCCTTTTTCAATTATCATTCTGAATTTGTTGTTTCCGGCAAGTAGCCATAAGAGTTAGTGGAACGTGAAGGGAACATTTGTTGTGATTATTGCCACTAAACATGCTTTTGTCCTAACAGCGATGCAAAAGGACACTGACAGATCCAAAAAAATAGCGGAAATGCATTATCTGCATACATATGTATGCACTTAAACATAAAAATTTCAGCAAATTCAATTTTCATTTAGAGCAAAATTGATTTGAATAAGAAAAGGGAAGATTGTTTATTAAACTGCCAAAACTCTGAGCCTTTTTTAAAAATATGTTATTCATAAATATGTCATTTCAAATTATCCATCTACATATGCAGAGTTAGCAAAAGGCTGTACTCCCTGTGACTGTGAATATAGCCTGCAGCCTTGTGATGCCATCTGTTGATGCGTCTTAAACGTTTTGACTTCTCTTATACAGCGTATACAATTCTTTAAACTATAAAAATAAAAAACAAAATAAAAACAAAAAACAAAATAAAAACTCAATATAAAGTTTTATAATAATTATAATTTAAGTTTTTGCATGCCAGCTTATATAAAAAAATGTCTTACGTCTGTAAACATGGTTCTCTAATGAAATGAGATGCTGCGTTGATGTGGTTGTGTAATCCGACCAGGAAGTAATGCTATATAAAGTCAAAGGTTCCCTAATACCAAGGACTTGGGGGCCACCATAACCCTGGTAGAGTGCTCCCTAAGTCTTTCCGGAACCGAGAGTCCAAAAGCCTTGTATGCTAGAGTGATGGCCTCAACCACCCATCTGCTTATTGTTTGTTTAGTGGATGTACATGTTAAACCTTTTTTGGTCTGAAAAGAGAATAGAACAGAAAGCCTTCTGCTTGTGTTTATATAGCATAACTTCCTGGTCGATGACATCACCCGGCCCCTTTATACTTGGTCAGATTACACATGTGCTTCAGGCAGAGGGTTATAGAAGGGCGTTCTTGAAGGAGAACTACTTTTTATTTTTATTTTATCACATACAACTGACAGTAAGTATAAAGTTACAGTCAGCAGCCAGTTGCAATGTACAAATTGTCAGCATTCATCTCTCCTCTCCATCAATGTAAAATGATCTCCGCAGGACCACTCTAAATCATTCTTACCACAGCAGCAGGCTGACCATTTTCATTCACACGGTTTGCATTTTTATGCACAGCTTTTGTATTTTAACCCAGCGGAGACATAATAGTTAAAATATAAGTAGCCCAGAAAAGCATATAAATACAGTATATCTCAAGTAATGTGGACAGTTTGTTAATATTTTATATCATGCCCCTTTTTACAGTAGATATTTCTTTGGCAATTCATTTTACTTTTATTTTTATAGTGCTTATATTTATGAGCAGTGTTTCATAAAGATGATTAGGACCTTATTAGCTAAGCGTCATTTCTTTTATAGCAACTATACAAAATGTGCTGTGGTAAAATAGACTTAAGCAAATTTAATTCAGTCGGTGATCTGATACTGACCGTTAATTTATTCCTGATTTTTTTCCACTGTCACACCATTTTAAAAAAGAGCACTTAGACCCTCCGTTTATGTAAAAGCTGCCAAAGTTTTAAATGTCTGAATGACCAAAAAGTAATGATAGCCTTGATCTCAGAGCTGATTAAATGAATCACAGTTATTAACATACACAATGATTAGTCGAGTGAGAAGATAATAAGGCTTGCATTTAAATAGTGCTAATGGCTGCCAGAAGATGAGGATGATGCTGATTATCGAAGTGGTAAGGAAATCTCATTGTAAACTTATTTATATTATTCTTTAGAATTGAAATCCAATAATTTATGGAGATTTATGAAGAATTTAGATTAGTTGTTCAACATGCAGAGGAGGAAGGAATGTCTTCAATGCGTAATATAAACGTGAATACAGTTTTCTTTATTTTTAGTTTTTCCAAATGCAGTAACTGTGTGCATAGAAAAAAAACTAATTTAAGTCATATATTATATTAATATATAATATAATATTATATATTAGAAAAGTAATATATGTTTAACATTGCAGACTGTATCTGAGTAGATAGTGCATAATTAAGTAAATTAACAACTCGTTTTATTAAATGAAATCATTGTTGTCATGCATTTTATAGATAACACTCTCACAAACCTATTACATCAGCATTATTCTCCTATGTTATTTTGAATATCCCTTCTGTAATAGTCATATAATAGTGCTTATAAGCCTTACCTGCATAAGGGTTGAAGGAAGATGTTAAGTTGTTCTGATCTTTCTATAGAGGCCATTGCCATGCATAAGAAACCCAATCTATCCCTGCTTCTTATTTTATGAGCCGAGTTTACAACCTGAAGTATTTGATGAGCCTGGATTAGCACTAGTGTGGAATAATGAAAGGGAAATTGTGCTGACCGGGACTAGCTGCAATTCTTCTGTATGGACAGATCTGCTCCAAGACAGAGCTCTGGGAAATTAAACCGGGCTTTATTAGCTTTAACCTAAGATGAGGAGTTTGTATGTTATGGTGAGAAATTGATCTGATTTGGTATTGTGATTTGTCATGAGAAAATAGAGGGAATGTTATCTACACTATGTGGGATTTATCTTAGGATCTGCATGGGAAATAAGAACCTGAAATTGCGGTAGTTTTATGAGAGAGTATCAAAAAGTTTCGAGACACGCCAACAGATGGCAGCACAGGACAGCGCTTTTGGCATGTCTTAAAACCCTCTGGTATCTACCATCAGAAAAAAAACCCACATCAATCCAGGGAGTCAAAAAGACTAAGTTCCAGATTAATCTAAGATATTAATCTAATCTAAGTATTAATCCAGAAATAAATAGGACTGCTGTGGATATAATACACGTAGAGACCCTGTGAATAACTTAAAAACCGCTGGTGCCATGCTCGATATTCTGCTTAGTTGTCTGTAATTGGACATGTGAAAGCTTCAGCAGAAAGAAATTAGTCATACACCTATAATGAGCTCAGAAACTACAGCACAGAGTTTATGCTGCTGAAAAAGCTGGAGATGATTTTTAAAGGACATTGTTTATAATTAAACCTTCTGGTGTCACCCAGATGAGGACGTGTTTTCCCTTTGAGTCAGGTTTCTTTTAAGATTTCTTTCTTATATCATCTCAGTGAGGTTTTTCTTATAATGTATTTTTACATTTTGCCATTATTTATTCTGATTTTAATATATTTCTGTAAAGCTGCTTTAAGAAGCTTTGAAAAAAATTGCAATTGAATTAAATACCGATAAAGAAACTTGAAAGGGTTAATTAAAAATTCTACTTCTCCTGTTCTAAAATAGTGTTTTTTTAAGCTTGATTGTATAAGTGGTGGCTTAGTGGTTAAGGTGTTGGCATAATACCAAAAAGACCGGGGTTCGATTCCCAGCAGCACCAAGCCACCACTGTTGGGCCCTTAAGCAAGACCCTTAACCCCCAATTGCTCAGTTGTATAACAGAGATAAATGTAAGTTGCTCTGGATAAAAGCGCCTGCCAAATGATGTAAATAAATGCGGCCTGTAGGGTTTTCTCCCTATTCTTTATTTATTGCCCTACCCATTTTAGTCTTTTGTTTCTTGTTTCGCTTTGCTATCACTCTTTCCCAGCAGCTTAGATTAACCTGGTTGTAACATTAACACCGAAGGCAAAACAATAAGCCTGAAATGCCGCATGTTGGCAGGATCACCTTTTATAGAAAAATTATGGCATGCAGCTAAACACACAGTAGCTGCTTGAGCTACATAAGAATATTAATTGTATTTATGGAAAAATGTATGTTAAAGATGTATTAATGCAATGCAGAAGAGAAATCAAGTCAGCATTTACTTGCAAAATGTAAGTTTTGGGTTTTAAATACAAAATAACTTTTAAAGCTCAGTTTAATAGATTTTAGGCTACAGGTTCACAACTTTTCCATTTGTTATTTAAGAGGAAAATGGAACACTTTGTCTTGTGTCACTGTTAGTAACAATACTGCGCCTCTTGCGGAAAGAACACATCTTGTAGAGGTAGTTTAATGTTTCGAAAGTTTATCATAATGAGAAGTGTATAAATCAGATGTTTTACAATTCAGTACTGTCAGGTGTTAGTGGTGCTCTGTGGGGTGAGAAAGCATGCTCTCAGGATGTACTAAACCATACAAACCATAAAAAGTTCTGGTGTAAAAAAGTCAATGTACCATTAAGATAAATTGACATATACTGTCACATCCCGAATGCAGTTCAGTTTTATATTGAGTGCATTTATTGGAGGCAGCACGGTAGCAAAGTGAGTAGAAACTAAACACTTTCAGGTTTGCTGCTTAGATCCTAATCCTGGAATTATTGTCTGTGCGAAGCTCCTCTGCTCAGGTGTCACACCCACAATCTGATGTTTAAGGCACACTGAGCTGTAGGCACTTCAGGCGTTCTAAAGTCGCCCTCTGATTGGCTGAATTGTACAGGATTTTAGGGAGACATGTGTGTGTCATGTTGTTCAGCAGTCCAAGTCCAATCTATTAAATTCTGGATTCTTAAAAGTATGTGAGCTTCAAAGTTATTGCAGGTAGATTTCCATGCCCCTAAACATGTGACGTGGCATCAAAACGAAATGTCATTGGTTGCTTTGTCTGTCAGTCATATATCTTCTTGGGTGGGCTTTAGCCATTCAAAGCAGCCAAGATTCCAAGACCATCTGCCATCAGTCTGAAGATCTGGCTATGCGAGACAAGGTCAACACATAATGAAAGCAGACTGAAAGCTGTAGGTTTTTTTTTTAAATTCAGATATAGCTCAATCGTCACATGGCACTAATCTTTATTATTCGATGAAACTGAACACAGAAAGTAAAAACTAATTGGTATAAAGGTTTTGAAATGTTTTTATTTACTTGCTAAATAGATAAGAAAAAGCTGACAGACACAGATGTGTGGAAGTGGTTACTGTCTACAACGTTTAGGGATGTCTGTGGGATTTGGTTAAATGAGTTTTGAAAACTTGAGTATTTTACAGATAGAAGATGAAGAGCATTTAAACACAGACTGTTGCAATTATACCTCAACTGGCAGATCAAACTAAGCTGCTCAAGTTGCTTTGCTTATTTCCAGACTTTATTGTCATTGAAAGAAAGACTTTGGAAAGTTGGCAGTGTTTGTCTAAATCACTGAATGTTGTAAAACGACTTTACATCCACCTTTTTTAAACTAGTATGTAAGTGACATATAGTTTATTAAGTATATCATAAATAATCTGGTTAAGGTTCCGAACTGCCCTATAGGCATTTAAAGGCATTCTCTTTCCACTCTTGACTACTTTTGAGCTGTAATTGAACAGCAAATGTTACATACCCCTGAACAGCAACAAGTGGACCACATTGCTCATTACGATGAGACTACAGTGAACCAAAAGAGACTTTTTCGATTGCAATTGACATTTTTGCTGAAGAGTTTTTATTTTTTACCATATTTTTAAGTCAGCTGCTTTGTCCAACCCACACTTAACTATATAATTCACTCAGCAATTGAACACAGCATTTAGGCAATCACTTGCAATCTATTCAAAAATCAAATGCTGCAATACTCTGCAAATCTCAGCCAAAAGGCTTCTGATTCATTAATTTATTTAATCATGTGGCTCATGTCAGAGCTTGCTTTCACTTAGCATTTTGTCAGTAAACATATTAGACACACCCCTCCTGCTCTTCGCCCTTTCGGAGACGGCTGGGATAGGCTCCAGCTGATCCCTGTGACCCCGAATTAGAAAATAAGCAAGTATGAAAGATGAATGAATGAATGAAACGTATGAGACACATAAAACAAGTCTAGGGCGTTGAAAAAAAGAAACGATTTACACACAAGACCCTAATCAATAGGTAAGACCAGTTTAAACCAGTTAACTGCACTGGTAATCTAGTTTAGCTTTATAATGTAAATATGGTCATCAGCTAGTTTATACATGTCAATTAAAATAATTACCCAACACCTACAAATATAAATTTGCAAAAATTTAAGATTATTTTTTTTTTAAATCAGCATTATATACACACTTTGAATAGACTGTAAAATAAAAATACAACATAGCAAGCTAATACCTGATAAGCGTATGTGTTTTTTAATCTTTAATTTAAAAAAAATAAAAATTGTTAAACAATTATTTACATACGTAGGTCTGCTTCATTTTTTCTGTTCTGGCACCAGGATGGTTTAATGGACTTACAATCAATGTCAGAACAGCTGAGTTACTGGTTGCCTTCAAAAGACGACTGAAGACGCACCTCTTTCTCAAATACTTGAACAATTAAAATCTTTTTTTTGCTCTGCTTTTCTGTAGTATTGTTGGTTGTTACACTGTATCTTGTAATCTACTGTACCAATATTTATCAGGACGATGATCAAATGATCAAAGACCCAAAGCACTTTTGTAAGTTGCTCTGGAAACTGGTCTGCTCAGTGATGTAAATGTAAATCTAAAAAGCATCATTAGGAAAATAAACAACAAAGTATTATTGCCTCAATATTCGACACATAGGAGACGCATTGCAGAACTCAGGAGTATCAGTAGCTGTTTCTAAATAAAAATTACGACTCGGTTAATATCAGTGACAAAAGCTACATGATCTTTACCAGATAATTCCACTCATTTTAATGAGCATAATTGTCTCTATCAAACTGTAAACAAATTAGTGATTTTAAAGTACCGCAACACAGGCCACATACTGCAGATTCATAAATAAAGCTGATAAAATGAGACATTTGTGAAAAGCATCTAAAGCATCCAGCACGCCACTGTGTTAATGAACCTGACCTTTCTTAATAATGCAATGCTCTATAAAACTCTGTATGAAAGCATTCAGCAGACACCATTATCCAGAGCGACTTACATTTATCACATCTATACAACTGTGCATTTTAGGGTTAGGGGCCTTGCTCAGTACAGTCCTGGGGTTTATATTCCTTCCAACCTTCCAATCAGTCCAAAACCTTAACCAATAAGCAATAACTGGAAGAAAGCTTTGGATTCCCAGGTGATAGCATCATATTTTAACATAAGTGCCAGTGTCAATTTAAAAAAAGATTTGTATGTCTTGTGATTAAATATTTCAAAATAAAATGATTTGGAAGTAGATAATATAACATAGTCTATTCTTCCTAATATGTTTTGGTGTTTAAATGATACCAAATGAATAAGCAAAAACTAGAACTTTGTATGTACCCTGATGGTTTTACACCGTATTTAGACATTTTACATGACATCTGGGCACAATGGACAAAATAATGATGCAGAATCGTGCAGGTTGATAATAGTTTTGACGTAGACGATCAGAAAGCTGTACAAGGTAAACAAATTCAGATTAGTGCACTGGTGATATAGCTCAGTATTTGGTAAGTCATAAAATCATAATATGATTTTTAACTTTTTCTCTTACAAGCTAAAAGGTTTTTTGAAACAATTTTCTAACAAGCGACCAACATAACAAGCACTGTTGTTTGCTGATGAGTTTAATCTCTAGTGTACAAATACAAACTAGATGAAAGCTTACTCCTAATCACCAACGGTAATGTTAATGAAGCTAGATATTTTACAAAGTGTTAGCACACTAATTAACTTGAGAAAACAACATTCCCAGTACAGAGTGTAGTATTAGAGAAAAACACCAACCTGTTTTTGTGGAAGCCCAATTTAAAACACTCATGTGGTGGCATATGGTTGTCTTTAAGTAACATGAATATAAATAATATACTATATATGCTTTTTTATGATTCCTTAATTTGTTTTTCAAAATAAATGTTACAAATATTCATGTGCGTTTTCTGTTTTTACATTAATTAAAGTGATCGCTTAAAGTTACTTTATTTAAGCAAAAGTACTTGTTAGTTAGACTTTTTTCTTGCTCTGATGCTACAATAAAATAGCTATGAAGTTATTTGTTATAAATTCTAGCTAACCTACTTTAATTAGTTATTAGGTAACATTTGTATTTGATTTAACCACAAATGAAGATGTTTTTTTTAAATATTATTTTTAAAACACATTTTAAATGAACAATAGTCTATAAGCTCAAGGTTACTCTACCTTTAGTTCAGCTCCTGCCTTTGAGATCGGAGCAGCGGATCTGGAAATGTCCCTGTAGACAGCAGGGTGTCTTACCTAAACCATCCTCAAAACCTTAAAACATCCCACTTTCTTATGCATTAACTATTATAATAGGATTTATAATAATTGTTGATTCAATTGTAAATGCTGTGTGGTGTTGAATCACATAAGGATTACAAGATTTTGATGCCAGACAGTGACGAGTGTCTAGCTTTCACCAGGGGGAGCAAGTAAGCCAAAAACCGCTGTAGCTGGTTCTGTACTAAGAGCACAAACCTTTTTTGATATTAAAAAAACCCAATTGTTTCCCCATGGGCTTAGTAAAAGATTTCTGTCTGACAAAACTATTTTGGCCTTTTATTGCTGCTAATGCTCTTTTAAAAGCTTTAGTCAACATCATGTGGACAACAACAAAATCTTTAATAAGGTTAAGGACTTCTGGGACCCCATTGGAGAGGCTAATGTGGATGGCAAAATGCCTCCCAGACATCTGTATCTATATTTACATGTATATTGATAAATATACAGTATATACATACATATATAATTATATACACACATACATACAAAGAGGAAAATAAGGACAGACAGATATAGATTACATACTTACTTATCTGCATCAGATATTTATCTGCATCAGTTTACTATTTGTCCTACTCTATCTATCTATCTATCTATCTATCTATCTATCTATCTATCTATCTATCTATCTATCTATCTATCTATCTATCTATCTATCTATCTATCTATCTATCTATCTATCTATCTATCTATCTATCTATCTATCTATCTATCTATCTATCTATCTATCTATCTATCTATCTATCTATCTATCTATCTATCTATCTATCTATCTATCTATCTATCTATCTATCTATCTATCTATCTATCTATCTATCTATCTATCTATCGACACCATGGAGGCATGCTCTGTTGTTTGTAAATCCTCAGCAGATTCCTTAGATACATTTCCATTTTCGTGTATTGAAAAGCCTTTCTAGAACAGTAGAGGTTATAAACAGTAAAATTGACGCCACATTAACGCCATGCCGTTGAAACAGTTTTAAGCAATAACAAATAAGTATTATCAACAGGCGGCTAATTACTTTGGTCATATAGTGAAGTTTGACACTTAATACAGGATCACTGTAATTTGATGTCTGAGCTGTTAATGATCTTGTAGAATAATCACCTGCACAGTTCTATTGAAATTATACAGCTTAATTCCAAGAAACTAAAACATAAGACTGCTTTCAATGCTGTACCATTGAGCTATAAAACTAGTCGAATTATGAGTCAGTGTATATTTTTGCACTTATGCCCTTTTTTATGTGTAAATAAAATATAGTTAATTAATGTATTACAAAATATGTATAACATTCCATGAATTCCCTAAAAGATATGTTACCCATTTTACTGTGATGCACCACCAAGACACCACTGTTGGACCCCTGAGCAAGGCACCTATCCCCCAATTGCTCAGCTGTATAAAGAGATAAATGTAAGTCGTTCTGGATAAGAGCATCCGCCCGAATGCCGTAAATTTATATGTGATGAATGTCAAAATTAGCTACTCCGATCCATGGTAAAAACAGGAGATTATATTGTGCAGCTTTTCTTTGATGTCCTCAATTGATGCAGCACCACAGAACTATAATGTGATACAGGCGACCCTGTGGCAATTGGTGTAACTTCAATGACAGGGCCATTGGCTGTGGCTTAAATAGAGTTCATTAGCCTCCCTTTAATTAAGCGTGTTTATTATTAATGCTTATTTTCAGCAAAGACTTTCATTTTAGTTAAATAATTCCCTCTTAAGTAATTAACAGCAGAGCACTAAACTTTATATTAAATATCCGGTGCCTGTTTCAACTTTTAGTGTCTTTCCTCAAGCACAGAGAAGGTGCTGAATTCTTTAATCATTTTCACTTAATTTCCTAGCTTTTTGACTACACTAAGCTCTTAAGAAACGAAATAGAATAACGAAAAAAGCTTTCCTGAATTACAATCTGCTTCTACATTGACTATTATAGCCTACTAAAGGACATTATTATTTAAAAGACAGCAGTTAGAAAATACTGTATACTAAATATTCAAATTTCACATTAATGTAAGAGACATGGTAGCTCAGTGGTTAATGTGTTGGACTGCTAACTGGAAAACAGGGGTTTGATTCCCTGCACCATAAAGTTTACACAGTTAAGCCCCTGAGCAAGGTCCTTTATCCTCAGTTGCTCCGATGTATAACGGAGATAAATGTAAGTCTCTCTGAATAAGGGTGTCGGGCAAATGCAAATATCTAGATTTACCGTTCATATAGGCAAAATTATGGATTAAAGGGCAATTTCAATTTAATCTCATTTGTCCAGACATTTGGTCTTTGTTTGTGCTTAAAGATTCAATCATTAACGCCTCGTGGTCAGGGACAAAACGGCAATTTTAAGGCAAGTTGATCTAAAGCTTCTTCGATAAACAATTTCTTTAATTAAATAAAACTAATTCACTTGTTTCAATTAACTATTATATTTTTAGAGTAACATCTTTTCTTTTGTTTTTGTGGTATTTAAGTACACAAGTAAAAGTATGGTATTTGGGGTAAAAAGCACACCTATTATTTGGGCTAAATGCGGACCCTGGCTGTTTAGCCCCGTGTAAAAACTTTATCTTATCAGATAATCAAAGTCATCCTAGGTCAGTATTTGGCAGACGCCCTTAACCAGAGCTACTAACATTTATCTTTTATATACAACTGAGCAATTAGGGGTTGAGGGCTTTGCTCAGGGTCCAACAGTGGTGGCTTGGTGGAGTTGGGAAACGAACCCACAATTTTCGGGTTGTTGATCCAACACTTTAACTCTGAGCCACAACTTTCCCCATTTCTTTGTTAACGACATGCTTCTGATAGATTAGTTAATACCATTTTTGAAGAAATTTACTACCTTTTTATTTAAATCTTTCTCTCTCCCACCTTACTCACTGCCTTTATTTAAAAGAAACCCAGGCGGGTGTGTTTATTGAATGTTGTGGGATGTAACGGAGAGAGAGAGAGAAAGAGAGAGAGAGAGGCTAATGGACAGGATCACTGCATCTTTTAGCAGGGCTGTAGATAAATATTTATACTTTGGTTAAATAGTTATTTCCTATAACATATCTAAGACTGATAGTCATTATATCTTATACCTTTTATATATTATATCTGTCATAGGATTTTCTGATCTACTATAGTATAGTTTTAAGAGAAAAATTAAATCTTGCCTTGGGGTCACAGTTTAGTGGCTGCTATACCGCTCCCAAACCCTGATAAATAGACAGGGTTGAGACAGGAAAAGCATCTGGCATAAAACACTGCCAAATTAAATCATGTAAATTGTCAGTCTGAATTTTATGCCGGATCGGTCGAGGCCTCGGATTAGACAACAATTTCCACAGGCAACTGTTGGACAAAGAAGGGGTGAAAGTAAAAAAAAGAGGAAAGGCAGCTGTGTAGGAACTGTTGGTAGAATGTCAGAGAAAGCCAGAAAAGGAAGGTTGATATACTGTGTGTACAGAAGACTAGGTGGAAAGGCTCAGTGTATTGGATTGGGCTTTGGATGGGAAAAGAAATGAGGAAGGTGTGATCCTGAAAGAGGAGTTTGTAAGAAATGTTGAGATGAACAAAGTGTGAGACAGTGTAATGAGTTTAAAGCTAAAAATTAAAGGGGTGATGTTAAATGTTGTTGGTGGATATATCTCACAAGTAGGTTGTGAGTTAGAAGAGAAAACCATTTTATGGTGTGAGTTAGATGAGGTGATAGAGAGTATTCTCAGAGGTGAGAGAGTGGTGATTTGAGCAGATGGTAATGGAAATGTCAATGAGGGGAACAGAGGCGATGAGAAGGTGATGGGCAGGTTTGGAGTTAAGGAAAAAACGTAGAAAGACAGATGGTAGTTTACTTTGCTAAAAGAATGGAAATGGCTGTGGTGAATACTTATATCCAGAAGAAAGAGAAGAGTGACCTATAAGTGGCAGGAGCACACAGTTATACTACATTCTATGTAGACGAAGCAATCTGCAAGAAAGTAGTGACTGTAAAGTGTTGGTGGGTTCGAGTGTAGCCAGACAGCATCAGATGGCGGTGTGTACGATGACTATGATGGTTTTGAAGAAGAACAAATCAATGATTGAAAAGAAAAAACAAGTGGTGAAAGCTGAAATGAAGAATGTTGTGAAGAACTGAGATAGAAGATGGGATAGGCAGTTGGGCGGGTAGGTAGTGTTTGTTGAGTGTTTGCAGATGACATTGCGATCTGTAGTGACATCAAGGAGTGGGTGAAGGAAAAGCTGGAGAGATGGAGCTTTGCCTTGGAGAGAAGAGGAACGAAAGTTGTAGTGAGACAGAATACATGTGTTAATGCAAGGGGGGAAAGTGGAACAGTGAGAACTGGGTGAGCTGAGGTATTTACACATTTGCACAACCGTGACTTAACACGTCTAATCCAGCATAGGGACACTTTAGTACTTCTAACAATATCTGTATATACATAATCTATACTTCTGTTATCTATGTGTATTCACTTTTTTTTAGTGTATACATATCTAATCATTTTTACTCGTAAAATTTGAATTTGAAGAATGTATAGGAGTCTCCTCAAGAGTCTTTGCATCCCTGCATCATGTTTGCAGACCCCCCCACATATAAAATTCTAGCATAAACCAGCACCAGATATGATGAACATAGTTGATGCTTTTAGTTCTATTCCTCCATAAAAATAATAAGAACTATTTATCTCATCCAGGACAGGCAAGACAGTTTAAATACCAGGCCAAATCCAGTTCTAAAGATCACATTTAAACAAATTAAATTACATAAAATACTACACTAAACACTACATTAATGATTTGTGTAGAATTGAAAAATAAAAGTATTCAATCATAAATAAAACTAATTTATGTACATATTTATATTATTTTCTCTTCTGACAAAAGTCATATAAAAAATAACTTTAAAAAATGAATCCAACACCAAAAATTAAATACTAGAGCAATAAACTGTGCTTTAAACTTGTTTACACCTCCTAACCCTATGCAACATATAAGCCTATGCAACTCTTTTTTTCCTCCCAATATCTTGTTTGTTTCAGTTTGTTATGGGAAGCAGACTCAGAACACTTGTTAGAATAAAAAAGATCACTTTTATTCAAAAAAATAAACACAAAGCAGCAGAGACCGCAAACGTATTAAACATCTTTGAAAAGAAAGAGAACTTAAGAAAAGACAGGATTACCCACAAGTCACTCTAGAAATAACTTTTATTAGCCAGTAGCGTGGGGGAACCAGTAAGCGCACACACTTGAAAACGCTGGGAAAAATCTTGAAATCACGAGATAGAGTTCTACTTACTTAGCTGAGGCCAGACAGCATGCTGAGATAAGAGACTGACTTTAATAGGGAGAGTGGAGTGATTTGGGAATTGAGGTGCACGTGCACCTGATTAGTATTCCGGGGAAGGTGAGCGATGAGGTGAGAGGCGGAGCCCGACGATTATGTGAAACAGTTTGACAAGCAAAGTGTTCATGATTTTGCTTTTCCTTGATTGTGTCTTATACAAGATATATACATAACTATACATAATATTGCGGAAAACAACAAAAGGCTTGTTTTCCCTAAAACCAAACTGAAGTCTCAAAAGTCTCAAACAGTCTAAAAACATGAGGCTAAAACTAGAAAAACTATATTGCTTAACAAAAAAGAAAACTGTAGAGTTTGGGGAATGAATTTGTGTGTGTGTGCCAATTAGAGCTCACCTTGAAATTATATGCTTCAATTTGCGGACCTACATACATACATACATACATACATACATACATACACTTGTTTGTTTGGCGTCCTGTACACAATAAAGAATTTAATAGAGTTTTTCTAATAAATGATATCATGACTAACAATGGAATTATACGACTAAATGTTTTTTAATTACATATACACTGTATTTATGCATGTATTTCTGGATATGTTATAATCTGAACTGTACATGTGCTATATGTCATTAAAAGCTTTAAATAACCATACTGCACATAAGTTTATAAGTGAAAGCGTGAGAGCTTCTGTGGCTAGGGCTAGGGCTCATTTCTTTGGCGGAATTGCCAAACAGCTTTAAAGGCTTGGATTTTATAATGTAGACATAGACTTAGCCCCTGAAACTCAGGTGCTTATGAGCTGAGCCATCTTTGTGTCCTTAACTTGTTTCTTTCTGGGAGAAAGTAGAGTAGCATTATGCTCATCCCACTGAAATATTTTGCACACTACTACTTCTTTTTGCCATATTTAGGACACATGAATGAGACAAGGGTAAATGTGGTGGTACAAAAGTCATAACCAAACTTAAAATAGAGAAAAATGCAGTTATAAGTATAAAACAATGAAACACTTTGAAACTGAATATATATATATATTCAGAATTCTTGGTTATCTTCCAACATTTTAACAAAAATAATCCAAAGAGTAAAAGCAAACTTATTTTTTTATTCAGTTTTTGATTGCTATAGGTCTCTAGGATTGCTATAAAGTCTATTTTTAAATGAATATTGCTTCACAGCAAAGTTTCACAGCAGCACTCTCTCACATTACAATTTTTGAAATGAGTTCACAGCCAGCTTCCATTTGGCTGCTTAAAAATGCATGAGATTAGGGAACAAATGGGCAGCAGTGACATCAGTCAAGCCCAACTAAGTATGCTAGTGCAGGACCAGCAAAATGACATTGGACAGTTTTCAACACTGATGCAGAAGTTCTTACAACCTTTGCAGTATATCCTTTGCCCTTACTCTAATTGCCATTCGATTGTTTACTCCTGCGCTCTCTTGATAGCTTCTTGCTTTATTCTGTGACTGCTTATTTATACTTAAAACACCTTAGTATATTATAACAAATGCTTGTGCGTTCCATGGAACACAAGGGAAATAGTTGTATATAATAGTGGACTGTCTTCACAATTTATGTCCTCCTTGATTAGGATACCTTCACCAACAATCTTCTCAATCAAAAATTAGTTACTTTACTCTGATGGAATCAGATACTGGGGTAATCATAGCCTAAAAGACTCGATAGTTATAAATGTATTTAACGCTTATATTTACTGAAGTAAGTAAATTACTGTAAACTGTATATCTGTAAATAGTATATCTGTAGTATAACTGTATATATCTGTAAAATGCTGTTATTTATAAAATAACTGTTATAAGTATATAGGAATATGAATTATATTAAAATTGAGCTGCCAACACATCATTTATAATGCACAGCCCAGTAACATAAGGAATAAAAGCTGATTTAGGGATGGTGAATTATTTAACAGCTATTCCAGGCTATGAGCATTGTAAAGGTAGTCACACTGTTGTGTAATTTGCTAATTGTTGGTAAGGGAACGACAGACAGATGAGACTAACACATGACTGTACATTAATTATCCCATGGCAAGATCTAATTAACCATAAGAGATAACAACTTAAGTTTATTACTTAATTAGCCACTGATAATTAATTGCAAGAAAAGGTAAAATCCTGTTATAGCCTCAGCAGAACAAATAGCAATTTAATGGCACAATACATTTTATTTATGTCCTGATCAAAAGCATTGCATGACTGTGCATTAAGATTATTTTGCCGCAATTCAATGTTTATCAAAAATTTTGCACCTTTTAAACACTTATTTACATTTCCATCAGCATCCAATACATAATTTTGTTTGAAAAATTTTATAATTATACAGACACTTAATACAACTCTATATATATATTTACATATATCACAGAAGAATAATTTATGAAAACAATTATATTCTATTGATGTTTTTTGTTATAGAATATTAAAGGCCATAGTACATATATGTATAGATTATATTTTAAGAGATGATGTCATCAGATCACAGACAAGACATACTGTATTTTTACACTATGGTGTAAATACCATAGAATTTTTCTCATTATACACCACAGAGCAGAAATATATTCTTTCATGATATTGAATTGAAGTGGGACAGACTTTATCATGGCGGAAAAACACCTTTAATATATTAGATCAGTTTTAACTGCTGTAATGATGCTGCTTTCATGTAAACTGCCCCAGTGTGCGTTGTGGCATTTCTATATCTGATAAATCCAATTCACAACTTCAGGTTTTATTACCTCACAGTTCTTTGTATAATACAGAGTGGGATTTTAAATAAACCTTTATGTAAAGTAATGATAATAATAATTTGCTATCAATAAAAAAAAAATATATATTTTTTTAAACCTTAATTTCAACAATACCGGATGCCTTTTTTGCTAATATAATCAGATGCATCATCAGCTCTCTCGACAAGAGTACTTTGAAACCATTCTTTATAAGACATGTTAGTACTTTGTCGAAAACTGTGAGGGAAAAGAAGAAGAAATAGTGTTGGTAAAAAATACACTATATAGACATCCATTTGCGTCAAACTCCAAGTTTAGTCCCACACTTATAATAAACCTGTGCAGAGAAGGTTTTTTTGTACTCTATGTTAGAGCGTAGTTGTAGGAATTTGCTCATTCAATTATACGTGTGTAGGTGAGTTACAGTAATGTTAGTTGTGGAGGTATGGGGCAGTTTATCTTAAAGCTATTCAGTGTTAGGCAAGGCTTCTGTGCAGGACACTGGAGTACTTTAACTTGCTTGCTATTTATATAGAAATTTCAGAAACGTGCACTGGATAGGCACTTAAGGAGGCATTTAGCACCGAAATCAGGAGAATGAAAGTATATATAAAAATCTATAGACATGAATCTAGGAGGAATCTATTTTATGAAGTGGTATTAAAAACATGGGTCCAGAAAATAATTGGAAAAAATCCCTACAATTTACTGTGAAAAAGGCAGGATAGGAAATTATAAAAAGAGAAATCCAAGAGAATAAACAGATTAAGATTGCTTTAATTATTTGAAGCACTTATTTTACATAATCATTTTACAAAGATGTGAAAGGTGCTCATACCACTAGGGATAAGTGTTAATGTTAGAACCAGAAAAGCTTTTTATTGTACATGGCAAAAAAAGTTTTGGCAATAGAAAGCCATCACTTTTAAATCTCTCACCGTCTCTCCCATTTCCTCATAATGGTCTCATTTAGCAAGCAGCACTTCAAACCAAGTCGTTCTTCAGTGAAGAAACAACTGATGCGTGAACTCTTTTGTATTTGTAGACACACTGATTTGTCTCTCTGAAAGATGTAAGAGTTGTCATTGCCTGTGATATTTCCAGCCCCATTTTTCCCTTTGGGTGTCCTTTAACATGTCAGTAGGAAATATGGCAGACATTAGATAGCCATTAAGAGCAACTGCACAGCCAGGTCATACAGTGCTAATTGTAAGATGGAGTCAATGTGAATACAATCTATGTTTAGGGACTGCAGCTTTTTGCTTTTACTTTGTACAAACTAGTTAAATGATCCTAATAACAAACCTTAACTGCATGCAGGATGAGTACTTTAACAACATGATACACATATTCATTACATTTCAAGTGTTATCCTGAATCTAGCACCATGTAAAATGTGTGGCAGACTTGTTTTCTACCACTGTTTAACATATAATAATCACACACACAAAATACAAAATTGAAGTGAAGAATAACTATCAACAATCTAAAGTTGCCTTCTATGTCAAAGACAATGCGCCTTCTCCAGTTGCCTTCTCCAGGTTACATATGTATTTTTGGCTCCCCGAAGGTATAAGACGCTGCATCCAAATGCTTCGGGAATGAGTTTTATAAACTTCGGTCTTAGGCATGTGCATAATGTAGTGGTTAAGGTGTTGGACTGCTAATTGGAAGATCAGGGTTCTATTCCACCCAGAGGGGCGTGAAAGACAACTATGAACATGATATATATCTTTAGGATATATGGTGTTAACCCTGAAGACAAACGTGTCTGCAGGAATTCCAGCAGTGAACCAACATGGCAGAGCATAGAATTTTCTCATGATGGGGGCTCTGGATTGGAGTATGGTCTTAACACCCACGGTTTCCATAACTCCAGATGGGGGAGCACCAGGGGGTACTCCCTCCTGTTGGGTATCTGGAGAGGATCACAATCTACAAGGGACACAAGGTCCCAGAAATGTGCTCGGGCTGGCAAGAATGAGGCTACTAGCAGTAGTCTGACCCTGTCCTGGCGTACTCATTCCAGAACATCTGGGAGCAGCACGATTAAGGGAAATTCATACTGACATAGCCATGCCCATGTCTGCACTATGAAGTCCAGGCACAGTGGGGTGGAAGCACCAGAGCAAACCAGAGTGGACAGTGTGCCATTTTTTGTCATGTTAACAGATTTATGTCTGCTTGCGCAGACATAGAAGCTTCACTACCTTTGGATGGAGTCTCCATTTCCCAGGCCTCAGCCCCTCTCTTGACAGGGGATCTGCTTCCTGATTTAGTGTCTGGCTGATGCCGCCATTTGGCCCAATAGCCTCTGAAACTGCCTGTTGTTGTGACCTGAACTAATATTAGCCATTCGTGCATCCTTGCACTTTGTACAGGGTGAGAGAGAGGCTAAATAAAAGAAATGGCATGGAATGCTACAACCCCAAAAGCAAACAAAACATTGTGTGTTCGGGAAGGATGGATATATGGATGTACACATTCTTGAGGTCTATTGTGACAAACCAGTCCTTGGATCTGATTGCTGAATTGTAGTCATTTGATACAGTTTGATCTTTGGTAGCCAACTTTCAATGTATATTGAACCAGTTTCCCAGCTTCTAAAAGCAGACTTTCTGCAAAAGCTGGCCAGCTGGAATTCTTGAGCTCTATATCGCTTGTTGTGGGGTCAAGTGATGGGTTGTACCTTCTCCGGGCAACCTCCGTGTTTATAGCCCCATGGGAGATCTTACACCCTGAAGCACAGCTGGTGGCAGGGGTAGAAAGGTGTATCCCAAGGGGCACTTGATTAGGTTTGGACACCATATACTGCAGTGTGATCTTCCCACCAAGGATGTGTGTCCCCAGAGGCCTGCCTCTGATGGCATCACTACCTCTCCTCAGGGCCTTCCTGGGAAAAGTTACTTTCTCCCTGAGGTCCCTGTGTGGAGATCCAGAAAAAATAAGAGGCCTACATGGAGTCTGCACCCTAGCAGAAAACAAACTTCCTTTTTCTCAGCTGGGAACTTTATATTTAATTTCACTGCGTTACAACCTCTACCTGCTCCTTATATGCTAGGGAGCATGGTGGTGACTCCAACCTCCCCTCAATACTCGAAGCTTCCACCTCCTCTGAGGAGGAAAGCTGAACTTGGGGGACAAATCTGCAGATTGGGCTTTTTGCAACCAGATTAAGTCCCACAGAGCTAGCGGTTGGGGAAGGAAATTAGGCTAGGTCTGCTTGGCAGCCCTAAGACAACAGCCTTCACTAACTAAAAATAAAGTTTCCACTGTCTTTCTGTTTCAAATGAAGGATTAAGGCAGATGCAAATAAGAGATGCGAAAAAAAATTAAGTAAACACAAAATATACATTGATGGAAAGAATAATTTGATCCCCTGCTGATTTTGTACATTTGCTCACTGACAAAGAAATGATCAATCTATAATTTTAATGGTAGCTTTATTCTAACTATGAGACTAGAATAACAACAGAAGAACAAAAATATCCAGAAAAACGCATTTCATTGAGTAAAATAAGTATTTGACCCCTTTGCAAAACCCTTGTTGACAACCACAGGGGTCAGATGATTCCTGTAGTTGGCCACCAGGTTTGTACACATCTTAGGAGAGATTTTGCCCCACTCCTCTTTGCAGCTACTCTCCAAGTTTTCAAAGCTGACACGGATTTTCTATATTCCAAGTCTATATTCGTGACTGATGAGCACATGAAATGGCGGGGGTTGCCTGATGAGGTAATGCCTTATATATCCCTTACATTCACTTTGATGAAAGCAAATATTGCCAAAGCATATTACAGGTCACTACATATAAAATAGCCCTTTTTAACTCCTCGGCACCGTGTCTTTGACATTACATAATTGTCTTGAGCACAGCGCAGTCGAATGGAACAAGCGATTACAGTCCTGAGGGCAGTGTTAAGCTTTCTCAGTCAAGCCCTGAAGAAAGGAATAGACTGTGGATTATGGATGATTGAATAATAAGGGACAGAAAGGAACAGTCGTTGATTCAATTACTTTTTTAAATGTTTTTATCTTTTTTCATTTAGCTTCTGTTGAATGGTTCTTTATTCACCAATACATTAATCCAGATATTTCCTGCTGAAAATGTGACTTATAAAGATAGGACTATAAAATAAAGAATTGCACACACTACTACAATTTTGTACGAAAGGAACGGGTAAATGTTGTATTATGGTAGATAAAAAAAACTTGAAAAACTTTAATAATTGACTAATGCACACAGGGGTTAATTATACTTGAAAAATCAATTCTCACTCTGGGAAAACACCTAACACCACAAACACATTACCTCTTAGCATCCGTGTAGATCAGAAACTTTACCCACAATGCACTCATTGTCCCGGGGTGGACCCAGCTGACCCATCTTAACCACTGAGCCTCCACTTTATCAAAACCAGACTTTTATCTGTCTAGACGTTCACTAATATCTTCTCTATGGATATGCATTGATTGTTAGTTTGGTTAATAAAATGTTATAGTTATGTTCTCATATATCTGCCACTGTCTTTATCATTGTATTATTAAAGAGATTTGCAGTGGCATTAGTTAAGTTGATAATTAACACCAATGTACGTGCATAGTGTGACTAGTTAATATCATGGTAAACTGTACTTGCGTCAAGAAACACAAGGTTAATAGATCAGCTAAGATTTACAGTATTGCTCTTTTTTTTAGCAGATACCTATTTATTTGCCAATTTCATGTCACTGCATTTTTTTATATTTTTTATATTAAATACATTCTGTGACAAAAGGTGCAAAAACAATTTTCTCTAGTTTTACAATGTTTCTCATCATTAAAGCAACTATTAAGTTTGTGGAAGGTAAAAGGTGGTTATAAAAACATAGATAATCCTGCTATCAGACTGTAGGATTTTAAATTGAGAGTTTGCCATATAGCATTTACCTTTATAGCATTTGGCAGACGTTCTTATCCAGAGCGACTTACATTTATCTCTTTTATACAACTGAGCAATTGGGCCTTGATCAGGGGTCCAGCAGTGATAACCTGGTAGTGTTGGAAACTGAACACTGATCTTCCAATTAGCAGTCAAACACCTTAACCACTATGCTACCACATCCCCATAGCACATTTGTGCTGATGCTATTGGTTAAATAATTTTTTAAACCATGTGATTTGCATAATAAGGTTTTAGCACCCATGCATTGACACTAATAAATTTTTGCACTCATGCATTGACACATTTTGAATTTTATCATGAGTGCACAGAATGCTGTTCTTTGCATTTTTGCCTTATTAATACAGATTGAAAATGGTGGACGTTACCTCTGTTATGGTACAGTATAGATTCATTTGTACATTTAGATTTTGGTAAAATCAATGCAAGGGTCACCTTTTAATGGAAAGTCATATTATGAATACATAAAAAAAAAAAAGAGCAAAACACACCAATCAAAGACACCAGGGATCCCAGGGTTGTTGCTAAATGCAGGTTGTAAAAACGGAACTGTATGCGGGGTAGCTCAACCCACCGTCTTACATCACCTAGTACCAAAACCAGGCCGCCATACTTCTGGTTGGGTGAGCACTGAGCTGTTCCGGGACAGGGAGGACAGAGGCCTTAAAAGTTTCCCACTCTTGGGCACTAGGAACCTAAGTTGCTATTCTGGCCTAGGCTTTCTTGTGGCACAAAGAATACCTTCAGGGTGGATAGCATTAGCTCTTTGGAGAAACGGCTCTGCAGGAATTCAGTAGGACCAAGCAGTTAACCTGGTTCTACTGTCTGTGCCTGCACCATGACATGAATAGGTTCCATTTTAGGGGCACATAGTTTTCTCATGATGGAAACTTTGGTTTAAAGTATGCTGCTAAGAGGTTTGCCTGCCCAGGGACCACTGCCACAGTTTCCATAGCTCCAAATTGCCATCTGTCATAAGCGTCATGCGAGGACAAAGAGCCCCTGGTTCCAGACTTGCCAGAAAACAAGGGTTTCTCCATATATTCAAGGTTCGAAGACATTGCCATAAAATCGTGTAAAACTTTTGTGTTGTGTATTGCACATCTGGGAAAAACCCTTGGTTTTGAGCCACCAGTGTAGTAGTCTCATATGCAGTAGGCCAAAAGGTATCACGTTTCATGCTGCCACCATTAGGCCCAATAACCTCAAAAACTGCTTGACAGTGAATGACTGCCCAAACAAATTTCTTGGCACTGATCCTTAAACCCAAACTCTGGATAGAGAAAGTGTGAGAAAATGTGGGACACCTCGATGCTGGACCGTCTGTTGTTGCGACTGTGCAGATTTTAGCCAGTCGTCTATGTACTTTATTATGCCGATGCCCTGGAGTCACATAGGAACCAGTGCAGCATTTATACACACTGAATTTATGAGGTGAAAGACAGGCTAAAATAAAGAAGTCTGTATTGAAAGGCTTTGCCTCCAAAAGCAAGCTCCAAAAACTTCCTGTGTTGAGAAAGGATTGATATATGCAAGTACATGTCTTTCAGATCTATTGTGACAAACTTGTCCCTGGATCTGATTTGTGACTTGACCTGTTTGACGGTCAACATTTTAAACTGTAGCTTCGGGGACACACTTCCTTTTTTTTTCGTCCATCCATTCAATATTTAATTTGGCCACATCCCTGGTTACAACCTCCACCTTATACACCGGGGAGCATGATGGAGACTCACCCCCCTGTACACTCATAGCATCTACATTCTCAGAGGAGAAGAGCTGTAATTGAACCTTTCTCTGTGGGGAAGTATTCATAGCCTTGAGGACTCTGTACCTGGCTATTATCATTAAATATGGCCAGGCGTTAGCAATGCACAGCACATTGGCAGGCATTCACAACGCTCACAGTCAGTCCCCTTAACACATGCCCCACTACCAGGCTAACAAACTGCAAGTGTGTATCTGTGCTTGAAATTAATATGCGGCACAGATAAGCACACTGCTTAAAATTCTACCTACTATCTTTACTCTCAGTCCCAATTTTGTTGCTTTCTTTTTGACAATTTTTTTTCTTTCTCACACAAACACACATACACAAATACAAACAAGCCCTAAAGAAAAAGAGCTTACCAAGACATGGTTCAGTGTGTGTTTATGTAGCATTACTAGCACCTTTTCATTTTCTCCAGATTCTGGGATGTTGATTTCCAAATGAAATGCAATTTTGGACTACTGAGTGATGTTCAAGTTCTTTCTGCCCTTAGCCCAGGTAGGACGTTTCTGAAGTTATCTCTGGTTCAGTAGTTGCTTGGCACCAGGAATGCAACTCCAGCAACTCCAGCAGTCTTTAGACAATCTACTACTTATCCCTGTGCACCTTTTTCTATCACATTTTGTCCTTCCAGTCAACTTTCCATGAGTATGCTGTGATACAGCACTCTGTAAACAGCCAGCCCAGTGATCTGTAGCCAAACTGATTTGCCTAAAGTAGAAATAAAATGTTTTAATGTTTTAAGAAATGCTTTTCAGTGTTTTTGAGCTGTAGGCCACAAACCACAATCATCAAAATTAACATATAAATGCTTAAAACATTTTTGTTTACATGTAATGAGTCTAGAATATATACGCTTTTAATTTTCTGAAATAACTTGCAAAAAATATCGAACATTTCTTTGATATAATTTTGTCTTTGACATAATAATGTCTGAGTAGTGTGGTTTAATTAAAATGTAAAGTAACTTCTACCTGTTACTTTGGATCTTTCCAGTCTGTAATATAACAGTAATATTTACATTTGCAGTATTTGGCAGATGCTCTTATCCAGAGCGACTTACAATACAATATATAGCAATTGGGGGTTAAGGGCCTTGCTCAGGGGTCCAACAGTGGTGGCTTGCCAGAGCTGGGAATTGAATCCACAACCTTCGGGTTGGTAATCTAACACCTTAACCATGAGCCACCACTTCCCTTTTAATATAACAGAAGAGTACACTATACTTCAGTTTAACAACTTTGACATTTTTTTAAATTAATTAATTTTAATTTTTTTAATTTCAATATGGAGTATTTTAAATATTAACCCCAGAGATATGATACATGATTGTGCAGAGAGCACTATGAATCCTAATCAGAACAGAGAACTACAAACAAAAGTTGAATGTTTTACTTACGTAGCACAGCACTGAAAAGATCAAATATTGTGTGCCAATAAAATAAATGTTGAAAAGCATTTGGTGTTTTTTTCTGTTTGTGTACTAGAGTTTTTATTTTTTTTTTTTTTACAAATTTTTGAAATATGAAATGGAAATAATAAAACATAACAGTGGGATTGGAAAAAGAATATATAATATCGAGTACAGGTCAATAATTTTGCAGTTAACAGTAATTTTGGATGATTGGATGGTGTGGGGGGGGGGGCGTTGCAGTGCAAACAAAAATGCAGAACTATAAATAGCCAATAGTGATGATGTGTCATTACTGTTAGCTAAAGTATTAAATCTGTGAATTAGTGAATTAAAGTTTAATCAATGTAATCAATTAAATAATTCTGCCATTCATCTGGTAGATGATGCCACATTCAGCAATGATGTCTAATATACTAATGTTAAAATAAAGAATTCCATGAAAAAGGTGGGCAAAAATGGTGTTTCTCCACAAAGCTGATGAAAAGGCAGACCTTAATCATCTTTTTTAAGCTTCTATCACAGTACATTGTAGGGTTAAAGGTCAGAAACTGTTAATTTTACAAACTCACAATACACCTTTGAGCCGATACAAATGTTTAGTCTAAATAAGAGGGTCATAGTTTTCCTGTTTTAACCTCTTAATATATTTGGGCACTGCAGTTCTCTTGATGTTTTACTAGGAAACTTCTAATGCTTATTAAACCAGCCTCCACCAAGCCTTGCATTTCCATTTTCCAATGTTAGTGGCCAACGGAGCAGAAGATGACACATCAATCATGCGCTGGCTAAGAGTAATCCTTGCCTCCACACATACCTACCAGCCAATAGGGTGACAGTTTGTTGACAGCTAGTCTATAGTGAGATTCTGTCTCTGTAAACCCATCACAGTGAACCACCCACCCACAGGGTGACTAATCTCCCCTTCTACAGACACATGTAGACGGAAAGCTGATATTCTTACCAGCTAGGAACCACTCTGGCTTCATCTGAGAACAGTGAAACATCTTGAGAGAGCTCAGAGTGAATGTGACAGTTGAAAGCATGTTATCTCTCCTGTGCTATGCTTTAAAGCTTAAAACAAAAAGTTAAAAGTTGTCGAATGTACTGTAACACTGTAATGTGTAACTTTTATTTCTCTGTTTAATCAACAAATGTGCTTTATTCAATGTTACGTACCAGTTCAACAACTAATTTCTTCTCATTTTTTTATGACACACTGAATCAAGATTAATTGAAAGACCAGGTAACTGCTTGTGCTTACATTTACTCTCACATTTCCAATGGTTCTCCTCTAATCCCAGAATTATGGAAAGTAGATTTGCTGGGACAATTGGCCTTATTTCCTAGATGAATCCAGACCGGTAATAGGATTTCACTAAGGATCATTAATTCATTCATTAATTTAACTTCTATACCCGCTTACTCCATAATTCAGGGTTCACCGGGATCTGCTGGAGCCTATCCTAGCCGTCTCTGAAAGGGCAAGAGGCAGGAGGGGTATTACCCTGGACAGGCCATCAGTGCATCACAGGTCCACACACATACTCACACTGACTCCTATGGGCAATTTATCCTTCTTGCTGTGAGGCAAGTGCTGAATAGTGTAAACACTTTTGACGAAAACAATGTATTGCATGTTTTCTGTATCTGCATTAAGCATTTTAAAAATACTAATAATGTGCATACTTGGTGTATGGATGTAACGAGCTTTACTGAAGCAAGTAGTATTTTAGAACCCAAAAGTGCAGTTTATTTACAAAAGTGAACACTGTACATGAACACTAAACAAAACAACAAACATGAACTATACAACACTAGCTGGAATTGATAAACAGACTTAGCTTAACATAAACAGAGTAACAACAGCGGTACAGGGACAAACCGACATTCACGACAAAGAGAATGGAAAACACCAGGGCTATAAACACACAAGACAAACTAATAGGAACACAACACATGGACAAGGGGATTACATGACACGGAGCACATGAGGAACAAGAATCATGTGACAAGAACAAAACATGAAGTAAAGAAATACATGAACAATGAACATGAACGCAATATAAACATGACACAAGAAACATAAACATAACCAAAACATGAAACAAGATTAAACATAAAACATAAAATGAACATGAAACCTAACAATGGAAAACTGTCAGATTTCGATACTGAATTGCTCTGACTGAATTGTGCTTTTTCCTCCATTTATTCTATTCAATCGTAAAAAGCATAACATCCAAAGATTGTATTAACCCAATAAAGGGTTTGTATAATCAGCTCTGGATACCAGAAACATACAAAAATCTTTAAATGCACTTACAGAGAAAATTTTTCATTCAACATTGTCATAATTGTCATGTAGTTCAAAAAATTAAACAAAAATGTGTAATGTATTAAATACATGCTGTTACACATATCTCCAACATGCAGAGTGACTCAATTAAAATGACTGATTTACATTAAAGGCTCTTGCATCCTCTCCATACGACATGCTGTGCTTTGTAAGGCTGATCAGCTGGAAGTGTCCCATTATTAAGTTGTCAGGACTCCAGTTGGGAAAATTGCTGTAAAATAAATAAAGAATGAAAGCAATCTTTGGTTTATCAGATAATTACTGTGTTCTTTCTGCACACTGCAAAAATGCCATGGCTCTGTTTTAGAAAGGCTTATACCATGAGGCATTCTTCTCCATCTCACTTAGAGGATGCTTTGCTCTGTCAGTACATAGCTTTGGCAAGACTGGCCATTACACTGCAGTATGGTCTAATCCAAATTTGCATGCAAAGATCATCCATCTCAAGCTAAATAGAATTCAGTTTATATTATAAACAAATTAATCCTAAATCCTTTTAGTCCATAACATTGTGTATTTACTAGCATGAGTCAATATTTTAAAACAGCTTGCATATAAAACTAACTCTGGAACTTATTTCTTAAATTAATTCAAAATTATGTAGGCATTAAAGCATTATCTATTAATATCCGGCTTCTATATGTTATTCTATAACTGAGTGTCTAAATCAATTACAAACGGTTAGTTTTTAAAATTAAAGTTTGATTTGAATTATTTTACAGCCCACAACAATATAATATTTTTTTAAAGGGTCTTACATAGCTAACAATCATAATTTCTTCTCCAAATTAGTCAGTCATTTTTTTTCCATCATGTATCATTGTATAATCAAATATTTTGCCATCATTTGGGCTTAATTAATTTTTTTCAAATAAAAGCTCTACATAGAAAATTTCTATCCAATTCTACAACATTGAATTGTTTAAAAATATTTTTTTCTTTCAAAAATGGATGTCCATAAATCTAGCGTCAATTCTGTTACTGTACCATACTTTGTCTTTAAATTTGTGGAATTTTCTCTTCCAACTATGTAAAATACAGAAAGTAATGTCACTTTCCCTCACTGATAAGATGTGAAGCACTAAAAAATCTTTCTTAAAATCTTGTGCTCCTAGCATTTATGCTAGCAGATGGACTCTTTAGCTATAAAGTTGTGAAATTCTAAATTTTGTTACTGTCTAAAGTAAAACATTTTTTTTCCCAAGTCTCTGAAATGCTATAATTTCACTACTAAACAGCATCTCTTTAAATCAGTGACATAAAAATAAAATATATGAAATATCGATATAATGAGATATACAGTGAAATGAAATATAAAATCAGTAGTCTTAGTTTTAAACAAGTTATATTTTAACGAGTATACATAAATGATATACACTATATTGCCAAAAGTATTCGCTCACCCATCCAAATAATCGGAATTAGGTGTTCCAATCACTTCCATGGCCACAGGTGTATAAAATCAAGCACCTAGGCAGGCAGACTGTTTTTACAAACATTTGTGAAAGAATGGGTTGCTCTCAGGAGCTCAGTGTATTCCAGCGTGGAACTGTGATAGGATGCCACCTGTGCAACAAGTCCAGTCGTGAAATTTCCTTGCTCCTAAATATTCCACAGTCAACTGTCAGCTGTATTATAAGAACGTGGAAGCGATTGGGAACGACAGCAACTCAGCCACGTAAACTAGTGCGAAGAGGTCGCCAACTTTCTGCAGTCAATCGCTACAGACCTCCAAACTTCATGTGGCCTTCAGATTAGCTCAAGAACAGTGCACAGAGAGCTTTATGGAATGGGTTTCCATGGCCGAGCAGCTGCATCTAAGCCATACATCACAAAATGCAATGCAAAGCGTCATTAGAGCGGAGACTGAGAGCCAGGCCTTCTCGTCCAACATCAGTGTGTGACCTCACACATGCGCTTCTGGAAGAATGGTCAAAAATTTCCATAAACACACTCCTAAACCAGAAGAGTTGAAGCTGTTATAGCTGCAAAGGGTGGACCAACGTCATATTGAACCCTATGGATTAGGAATGGGATGTCACTTAAGTTCATATGCGAGTCAAGGCAGGTGAGTGAATACTTTTGGCAATATAGTGTATATTTTGCTGCATAAAACAACTGATCTAGTCATATTTCCTATCCTTAACCCCAGAGTTGTGTATGCTCAATTTGCTTTCCATGCATGTGAAAAATACTTATTTAAATTCTGAGTCGATTCTGAATTGTAAATTTCAGTGCGCTACAAGCTTGACATTTTGACGAGTTAACAAACTCAGGCAGACAAGGAAGCATGTTTGTGTAAGAGGGCTGAAAAAAGCCCTTTAGAGATAGAGTTCCAAAACCAATCATGCTGTACTGTTTTATTGAATAACAAGTATCAATTATCAATAAGCTATTTTGTCATTTTAACCATATATAGCAGATGCAATACACGGTGAAATCAAAGAAAACAATGTTTCTTCAGTACCATGGGGCCAAAAAAATCAACACAGAACTACACTAAAAAGAACTAACAAGAGCTTCTAAAAAGAAGAACAACACAGCGCTAAAGACTAGAGAATCGTTGGTTCCAAAAAAACAGAAAGTGCATGTTTGCAAACAGTAGAAGACAAAGAGCGCAAATAACAGACAGTACAAATAGACAATTTAGCAAAACAGCAAAATTAAATATATATTTGGGAATATGATTGGGAGGAAAAGGTGCACTTACACAAAATACAAACCTAAGGTGTTTCTACCTTTTTTATTATAATAAAACAAAATGTTACAAATAGACAAAATGTTAAAATGTTATATTATAATAGAAATATAATAGCAATATAATTAATATAATAATATTTCTACTGGCAGGCACAATTTTTTTTGTTGTGCTTTAGTTTTTTCCATGTTTGTGTGGTTTCGATATATTCCATGAAAAAAAAGCCAGAAAGTGAGATAACTGCATTGTCTATTTTGTCTTTGTGCTTTCAGTCATGTTTTCCTTTTCGAATACAGTGCCTGGACTGCTTTTGGCTCTGATTATAGCACAAATTTGCTGTGGCATCATTTTGATACGCTTCTGCAATGTCACAGCAATTATTTCAATCCATAGTTGCATTCATTATTTTGCCAAGATCTTGTATTGATGATGGGAGCTTCGCAAAGTCTTCTCCAGCACATCCCAAAGATTTTCATGCTCCCTGAATCACTTGTTCACAATTTCAGCCCGAAGAATCCTGAAGAATCATCTTGGAAGATTCCCATGCCATCAGGGAAGAAAAAAAAAAATACATTAATGGAGTCACCTTGTTATTCAATATATTTAGGTAGTCAGCTGAACTCATTCCTTAGGCAGAAAAGGTTAATAAAACTTGACCAACTGCAGCAACCTTTTCTTACCCTGACGCACCAATCACTCTGGAACGGCGTAAATCTGGACTCTGCAGACCACATGACTTTCTTTCATTGCTCCAGAGCCTAATCTCAATGCTCCCTAGCAAATTGAGGGCTTTTTTTCAGATTAGCCTACACTAATCTACACACTAAGTCCCAATGCAAGTTACCTTTGCATTGTGCGTGTGGAAATGCTCTTACCTTTACAGTTAAATACAGTCGTGAGTTCCTGTGTTGTTGTTTTTTTTTTACAATTTATTTCACCAAACTTTCAAGTGACTGCCGATCGCGATTATTTAAGCTTTTGTTTTAGACCAAATTTCTTCCTCGAAGATGATGGTTCGCCACTATCCTTACGGTTGGGCAGTTCTTAACCCAAATTTTAGTAGTTTCAGCAATCTCCTTAGATGTTTCCTTTGCTCGATACATGCCAATAATTGCATAACTTAGGGTTAAATTACTTTTTGTTATCTGAAACATAATCCTCCATGCAGTAATTATCTTAAAGTAGGCTTTAATTAATATGTCACTTTTATTAAATCAAATCAAATTTTATTTTTCACATACAAATACAACATGCAGTATAATGCTTTAAACTACAGTTCATTCTTGGTTAAAGTGTTCCAAAAAAAAAATTACTCAAAAAGGTTAAAATAAGTATAGAACTATGTGGTAATATTGGACTAATATTATAGATATTCATTATCAGCAATATTTTTGACTGAATATTAGTATTAATTTGTATATCAGATGTAAATATTCTATGTTCACATCTAAAATCAATTTCTATCAATAACGCTTGACAGTAACCTAATAACCTAGTAGTGGTAGCTCAGTGGTTAGACTGCTGATCAGAGGATCATGAGCATAGTCCTTGTCTTTCAACTGCTCAGGTGGATAAATAAGTCATTCTTGCTAAGAGCACTGCCAAATACCAGAAATGTAATGTTAAAACTTGTCGCTGTGTAAATGTCATTGTGATATGCAACTTAAATAAGATGATCACATATTGAACAAAAATACAAACTCTGTCTGAAAATCTTGCCTGTATTTCCACTCCATTATACAGGAAAGAAGTCTATTTTTAGCATTTGGACAGACCTTAGACAGCTGATTATTGCAAACTTTGAATGTTCCAAAATTACGAAACAGCATGTCATTAGATGGGTTGTGACAAAGTGCCAGTGTCTCTTAAAATAAGTGTCACACAAACATGCAAAAACTCTTAACATGCAAAGTACTATTAACTATTGCCTCTGCAATGCCTCTGTAAATATGGCTAGGACAGGATATTCATAAATTCACTTGCCTATTGTTTTAATTGCTTATTGAGGATACAAACAGTAAATTATGCGAATATGCACTGCTTCAAATAGCAAGTAACACATGAATATTCAGGTATTTGTTATTTGCACAATACGACAAAATGTGGATAATTGTTTTATTTATATGCGAAATAAATAGTAACATTTCAAATTAGCAAAAGTGGATAAAGAAATGAATGAATGCCTTTAATAACGAAATTCATTAAAATGCTTAAACATGCTTGCTGAACAAAAGCTAGCTTTTGGGAACATCTTTCCATGTGGTGATGAGCAGCATGTTTTTCAAGAACTGGCTAATCTTATAGGCATCATTCTGCCTCATAAGAGGGGTGACCTTGACTGCTTATTTGTTTCCTTTAACTCCAAAAATGATTTAGTCTGCGTGAAACAGGCAAGACATATGTTCACCTCAGCTTTAGCAAAAGTGAAATGAGAAAGCTAGCAAGTCAAGTGTGAATGTTGTTAACATTTAATAATGTGTGAGAGAATAAAACTGCCTCTCTAATTAATACTTTTGTAGACAGCGTAATGAGCCATTTACATATGCAGCAGAATGGAAAGATAAGATGATGAGTACCACTGGCAACATGCATTTATTTATCACTGGTTGCAGGTGTATGAGAGGTCTAAACTACTGGTTTTCCAGTCAGGGCTCTATTTTTGTGTTCACAGTTCATAAACATGGACAAGTTGTAGTATAGTGTATGTTTGAATTGCCCATTTACAGTCTGGATATTAGTAGTAAAAGTAACAGCTTTTTGAATCCAATTTTATCGAATTTAGAGTAAATGTCATTTTCACATGATGAAAAATGTCTTCGTTCGTGCTACTGTTGCTTATTTGCCTTATTCAAGTCTCGCAAATCGTTTGTGTTACAATGGATGTTGGTGACCGGGAAGAACATTGGGGAACGCTGAACTCATTTTCATAATATTAAAAGTAGTTTGAAGTAAATTTTGCCTTGTGAAAGGGCACATTATTACGCTGGATGTTGCCATTTTACAAAGCTAAATTGGGATGTACATGATCAGCAGAAAGTACATTTACATTTATGGCTTTTAGCAAACATGCTAATCCAGAACATTGTAAAATTATTTATTTATTTTTTGTCCAACTGAGCATGTCCTTGCTCAGAGCTCCGAATTAGCAGCATGGTATTACTGGGAATTGAACCAAACAATCTTATGATCAGCAGTCCAACACCTTAACCACTACCTCTAATTTTAGTGGAATTTACATGGAATGAGACATTTAAACAATAACTGATACGTAACAGACCCAAATTGTGCAAGGGAACCATTCTTCACACCAGCTCCACCAGCCTGGACTGTTGAGTTCGAGGATTTGTACTGCACTAAATTCTGCCCCTGCCATTTGTTTTAACCCAAACTCAGATAACAATTGTATAAAATAATGAAATTATATTCATTAATACAAATATTTGGTTCTAACTGAACATTCTATATCAGGTGTCAGCATTTTTCACAGTTAAATCACATGTTTAGTCTTGCTGCATGAGATTTCACTTGTCAGGTGAGGATAGTTATGACTGACAGGACGATATCAGTGGAATCGGTGAGCAACAGATCGCTGTGAATTATTGTGTAAAATCACAAGGGGAGAACGAGCTGAGTTGAGCATAGGGGTAAAACGAGCCATCCCTTGTTTCTAGAAAAGGGAAGAAAAAAATATGCAAGAGGGAACCATTCCTCACAGTCTGTGAAGAAGGTTGGCATATGGTAAGAAATCTATGTTGTTGTTTTGCTTTTTTAGTGAATTCTATTAATGTCCAGATTTAAGGTGATTTAGAGAAAATGTGAATAACCACTGGGAAGCAAAATTGTCTAAGAAGCCCTCTGAAGACAGCAGCTCAGATGAAAGTGTGATAAAATTGCACAGGAAGTGTTGTGTTGAATGGCATTTCTGATGACAGCTTACCTCTGATGAGTAAGATATTTCATTAAATATTGCTTAAAAGAGGCCACACAACATATAGACCTGAGCAGCGGCCAGCATTCTGCTTTCAATGAGAGAGATGAGGCTGTTATACCGAAAAAGGATGTATTGACGAAACTGCCACAATCTTCTCTTCTCTGTGGGAGGTATAGCAAGGAGTGAGAAACAACTGGTATTTTCTTGTGACTGGAACACTAAAGAGCAAAAAATTTAATTTTTTTATTTATTTTAAAAATTAAAATACCTTCGTTCTACAGGCTGAACAGGCTACAAATAGGATATGTTATAAGTCTGTGTCTTGTTTGATCTTAAATTGCTATATTTGGCTAGTTCTCCGTTTAGTTTAATAGTTTTTTTTTGTTTTTGTTTTTTTGCTTAACTTACCCTACACAAAGGCTTATCTTACCCCACACAAAACATCTTTTTTTGCTGAGTATTTACCTCCTACATTTATATTATTCACCAGACCTATCCAGAGTGACTTATCTCATTTACACAGATTATTGGGCCTTGCTTAGGGGCCCAGCAGTGGCAATTTGGTTGTGCTGGGAATGAACCCTGATCTTTCAATTAGCAGTCTAACTCTGTAACCACTGCGCTAACAATATCCACTTTTGCTTTCCTATTCTTCACCTGTGTTAGTTATTAAAGAGCTGTTGGTTATAGAATAAGTAGAAGATTTTACTTTTGTTTGGCATAAAGATTGTGAGACAAAAACTGTGACATGTTAAAATAATGAATCATTTAAAAAGGGCTCATTTTACCCTGTTCTCCCCTATTGCCTCTTCCTAGACATGGTTCGTGTAAGAATGAAAGTGAAAACCGAGCGTACTTTTACAATGCGTATTTTGTGGCTTACCCAAATTGAATGAGAACGCTAAATGCATTGAAATCTATTTTTCCTCCCTATGAGAGACAAATTTCATGTCAATATTTCATTCAAATTTTTATAAGGACAGAATTAATTAATTAAATGAATATAAAGATACAAGTAACAGTAGTAACAGTGTGGAATAGGTGTGGTAGCGGGCCCAACATCATATTCTTTTATAGGGCTCAGAAATCAGCGCCCCCGCACAGATTTCACACTAATACCTTTAAAAAATACATGCAGTAATAGTAGTACTAGTACATACAGAAAAAATAGTATAACATACAGAACGCATTGGTCCTGCACTGTATTTTACTATATATTGCATTATATAATGCTGTAATGCCTACAGGATTTGCAGTTATAGTTTTACATTCTGACAGTTGCATTTGAAATATTGTTTAACTTTTACTTGATAAACGTATTGTTTTTCATTTTGTTTTGTCTGGTTAACTAATTATACTAAACAACCACTGGTCTGTGTTTTGAACATCTGTTACAGTGAACAAAATTGAAAAATAACTAATTTTTCCATCTGAGTTGACGTCACGCAACATCGTCGCTTATTCAGTGACGTTTGACTCGCTTTAACAGGTGAAAAGCCGATCTGTCTGCTTACACAGCACATTTGAATCTTACACAGCACACATGAACCTTTAAGCACATATTCGATTTGTATCCGATTTATTACCACATACAAATGAGGCCTGAATCCGATCTGGTGTATATCAGAATCATGTGCTTTGTGAGTCATATGTGCCACATTGGAGAAATAAATCGGAATCCGATTTGGTGACTATATCCGATTTTTTTTTTGATGACCTGTTTACATTATCTTTTAAAAGTGACCCGTATCCGATATCTGCATTTACACTATACACCGCAACCCAAAGACATACTGACCAGAGAAGGAAGTAAAAACAGTGCGATAATCAATGAACGCAATGGACGAAAATGACATGATTATTCAATATGTTGCTTTCGCATCATATTTAAACTTCGGCAAGTCAGGGCTTTCTTAAGGCAGAGAACCACTGAGAAAGAAAGAGAGCTGTGTGTGTGTGTGTGTGTGTGTGTGTGTGTGTGTGTTTACAATCAGCCAAAACACATGAACATAAAAAAAAATGTTAACCGTAGATTGTTTAAACTGCCTTTGCCTCTGATTTGGGTCTCGAACATTTGTTACAGTGAACAAAATGAATAAATATCAAAATACACAGTTGCGCTAAGTTATTATATATTGCATTGCAAAGTCATTGCATAGAAAATACAAAGGTTTTATAAAATTCAGTCAAAAGATTTTAATGTAATAGTTTTCTTTAGTCTTGCTCTAAGAAAGTAATACTTTTTATTGATGTTAAATAACTCTGCATTTTACTTTAGACAAGTGTTCTTTGTACATCTTTTGACTGTGAACATATAGGCATGAGGCCAAGGTCATGCAAGAGAAAATATAACGAACAGCAAAACTTCAGAAGCAGTCTAACTTCAGATCATCATGGAAATGAATTGAACATAGCAATGATTGAGTCATTTTGATGTATTATGCATTTGGATAGGTTTTTTTGTGCAGTCCACCACCTACTTATAAAAAATTTTGGGAATGTTAACATAGTTAACATACTTAATTTACTGCAAAAATATATATGTTTTTTTGTGGTTGTGTGTGTGTGATTTCTTACTCTTTTCGGGGACATTCTACAATGTTTAGTTTTTAAATGTTATTCTTGTTTTTAATTTTGAATCTATACAATGGAATGGGGAAAATGGGGACGTGGTAGCGCAGTGGTTGGGGTGTTGGAATGATAATTGGACGATCCAATCAGACCAATTCACCACTGCTGGGCCACTGAGTAAGGCCCTTAACCCCCAACTGCTCAGTTGTATAAAAGAGATAATTGTTATTCACTCTGAATAAGAGCGTCTTCCAAATGCTGTTAGTGTAACTGTAAAATACGCTTGTTTCTACGGCGGCCATATTGGATGCATTGTAAGCAATAGTTCATTCTAGCATTTTAGTCAATCAAATGACAAATTGCTAGAAAGCCCTAAATATCCTCTCTACATTACAGCAGAAATAATATAGTAAAAAAAAATAAATAAAAAACATTTATGGAAATAAAAATGTTCACTACAGAAATTGTTTTTTGTGTCTGTTGTTTTTATGGCCACACCAGATTTTTCCTCTACTTGTTACAAATGTGGGGTTTGGTTTCTATCTATCTACATGCTGTTTCCTGTCTACATGTGTTCTTTGGTTAATGAGTAAATATATTTCGTTTCGTGGCCAATTTTAGGCTGATATAGTTAATATCCATGGGACGTTGTTGTAAATGTCTCCGAACTCTGCAGTAGAAGCCAAAGTCTATTAACCAAAATAGGTTGCCAGTTTGTCACTTCTCCTCTTGCAATGCTTAACCCAGTTAATTAATGAACATGAAAATAGCAGTATGGGAATTAGTAAAAATGATCTTGCTACCACCCAAAATAACAACACATTAATGTTTATGAATAATAAATAAATAATACAAGCATCAGTGAATTAATTCAGTATTAAAATGTGTTCCAGGGTGAACATCTGTGTCATAAGGAAGAGTGGTTTTTCCTCTGCCAGTTATTACACAGAGGGTCTTGAGTGAGCCATCTGTACATGAAAAAAAGTCAGAAGGAAGACACAAAACATTTTAACACTTCTTAAGAACACATTGCTACCCAGACGAAGAAGTTTTCTCATGCCACACTGACCAGATTTCATGTTGTGTGGTGGACAGGAGCAAGGTCACAGCTGAGCAGTCACAGGCTCGCTATCTGTGTCAGTTGTAAACAGCGATATCCAGGATATATTCTCGTGTGTAGAAACAAATCTGCTGTCCGGGTGGAATTTCTGGCAATCTTGAACATTTTAAATGTTTGTGCAAACTACTATTTGCATTCACAATGCATTCTAATCTAAATATCTGATCCACGTTTCAGCATATAATTCTATATGCACGATTTGTCCTATAATTAGTTTTAACTGCAATTTAATATGTATGTTAATACTCTGTAAAGTAAACAATGTTTTGCTCTTTCTTGTCCAATTCCGCTTCTACAATGGTAGATAAAATTTATACATAGCACTGTTAAGTGGGAAAACTAGACAGAACAAAATCAGTAAACATGAAGTGGGCTATGGTCTAAATACTGCGCAAAGCAGTAAAAACAAAAGCTGGAGACCGTCATAGCCGTTACACCAGAATCAAAAAAAGTGGAGTTGTTGTTCTGGGTTATTTAAAGTGAGTAGCCTGATTGCAATCAACTGTGTGTCATTAATAATCATCTGCACAGCAATAGGTGATTGACAGGAGATTAGGTGATACATTTGTTGGCTATGGATCATGGAACTTGTAGTAGAAGGAGTTACAGACATATGCGTGGCAACACATTGCTAAAATCCAACAATTTGCTTAGGGGGATTAAAGGATATCTTAATACAGTAATTAAAATAATAGTAAATTTCTGTATGTGCATTAGAATTACTGATGCACTGTAATCCCATCCGTTCAAGTCTACTAGTGTAATTGGAAGAGTGGCATTTCATTGTAATTGGAAGTATTGGTATTTAGCATAACAGCACTAATTTATTTGCACAAAAAAAAATCACTTTTAGTATGACAGTTTGTTCCACCAAACCCTTTTTACATTAATAAATAATGAGATCATCAGCAGTCATGGAACTCAATTGATTTTCATGCATATATTTGTTTCGGAAACTTGTCATATAAAGGATTATGATAAATGTTGGTCCCACAAGTAGCAAGTCAGTTATATTTACATCATTTTGGCAGACACCCTTATCCAGAGCGACTTACATTTCTTTTTTTTATATACAAATGAGCAATTAGGGGTAAGGGCCTTGCTCAGGGGCCCAACAGTGGCAACTGGGTGGAGCTGGGAATTAAACCCCGAACTTTCAATTAGCAGTCCAACACCTTTACACTGCACTAACACTGATGGGATGCAAGTGTGTCTGTTTATTTCATGGCAACACACCAACGCTCACCATCTGTTGCTTTTTTAGGATATATATATCTATATATATATATATATACTTTATATATATATATATAGATATATATATACTTTATATACTATATATATCTATATATATATATATATATACTTTTGCAGAGCAAAAATAAACTATATTCCTCAATGTGTGAAATGTCAAATTGTATAAAATGATGTTGTTGTAGTGCTTCTACTGTTTTTTTCCAGCGAAGACCATAGAATAAACTTTAGAACCTTTAATTAAAAGTCTTTATTACCACAAATTCTAAGGATTCTTACCTAATAATGTTTCTACTGCATTTGTTGCAGTGAGATTACTCAGGTCATAATATACAATATACTGAATAAAACTAAAATGTGTTTTTAATTAGTGCTTTTGATTGACAACTACTTATTACACAAAAAACATTACTAGACACACCACCGAATAGCGTTATTGTCTGTGATATCTATAGCCACTATAAAAACCTCCTAGCTGAAAGATTATAAGCAGTAAAAAAATGTTTTGGAATCTTGTAGTGAATACCTTTCAATATACAACTTTTAGAAAAAATATCAATTTATGATGTATTTCCAGATTTTTTAAAGACACGCTGTATTGCATTGAATTACTTATATGTAGTTTTTTTGTTTGTTTTAGAAGCATAACCATTTCCTGATATATACAACATGTATTGTATTGGTGTCAGTATCTGTATCCAGAACAATACTAAGATCAAGTACTTGTACTCGTAAAAACACTTCAATAACAAAGACTGATCCCTCTTGTGACGTCATTGACAAATCTTTCAGTGCACAAAAACAGGATGTCCAGCTCAGTGGTGTGGAAATATCTCTAAATTAATCATGACAACCCGTGCATGGAAGACTGGAAACTGCAAAAATATCAAGAGGTACAAAAATGAATACTTATATTATGAATAATCTGATAGAACATCTGAATTTAAAGCAGTAACATGAGCACGCATTGTATCCCACACATTGTATTTATACACACATGAAAAAAATTCTAGCAAAAGTAAAATATCTAATTGGATTTGTTTAAAGTTGTTTGGCTCTGGTAAACAGTTGTTTTGTGTCAGCCTACACATTCATGTGAAAATAAAGAAACTTATTTTTAATGACGACATTAATATTATTCTGCCATTTTTCATCTACACACCAGAATAAGTATTTATGACCAGCACATGGAAATACAGCAAAATCATAAAAATAATTTCTGAAAGATCACATTGCCCAAAGATTTCATTCTGGGCAGGTCACGCTTTCTTAGTTATTTTTTTGGAAGCTGTATGTATGCCTGCTTTCTTTTACAAATTGGCTGATATACTTAAACTGAATTTTGGCGGTAAATAAAAGCTGACAGCGGTAAGTAAAGCTGACAGTAGGACTTGTGACTGGTATGTCCAAATTGATAGGCAGGACGTAATAACTTACAGAGTAAATATACAGTGTATATGTATTAATATGTCTTTGCCAAGCAAATTATCTGATTGTAAATCTGCCGATACTCTGACAATTACTATTACAGTGTGACTTTCTCGAGTATTAAAACAGTCAATGTTTCTAAAAGATTTTTTATCTTCCTTGTTATCATGTCCCTTCAATTCAGCCCATGATATGGTGTTTCATTGAGTCTTTATTTCAGAGGAATATTAACACATGATATCTCTAGTTCAGTCACTCTTAGTCAATGATGCTGAGACAGGCAAGGACCAGAGATCAATAGGTGTGGAGCTGTTCAAATTGCTAGCAGTGTAAACTGACTACAAGATTTATTTGGTTAATTACTTGGATCCTGTTCAACAGTATAAACACAATAAAACTGTCCAAGCTCCATCCTCCATCTTCTTTTATAATTCTATTTTAACGTATTCAGGAATACAAATGCACACGGAGGCACAATCAATCCACAGAGACTTAAAATGATTGTTGTATACTTTATGTTGTGAATATACTATATTTTCATTTAATAAAGTGCACCTATGCCAGATTGAATTTATATCTGAATGTTTTGGAATTGAGCTTGTAAATCAAGACCTGCTACCATCTTGGTGTATTTAGACAATGTAGGCATAGATTTTTTTTTTTTTTAAGTTTAAATTTACAATTACTAGGCCAAAATATTGAAAAATGTGACACTTGTGTTCAGTATGTACATAACATAAGTGTAATACAAATAAATGAATAGAAAAATATAAAAAAAGATTTATTTGTTTAAAGAAATAACTGCATTAGACATATCTTATTTAGGTTATTTATAACTTTTTTTTTTTTTAAGTCAGTCAGTCTATAATAATAAAAGCTCTTTTTAATCAAGTAAAAGAAGATGAAGGATATGCAGGACCTGGCATTTTCCATCCTGCAAGTTGCCTTACCTCCTCTTCATGCATCTGTGTTTCACCTAAAACCTAAATTGTAAAGTTGGGATGTTTTGTTTTTTGTAATTTAAATAAAATAAAAATAAAGAACTTTCAATTCAGATGAGACAATATGTATTTCACAAAAGAATATGGATAAAAAAGGTTTAAACTGAAAAATTGTACAATTTAATGCAGAAAATGAGCTTAATTAAACTTCCTGCAACAATTCTCAAATAGTTTGGATGGGGCATGTGTATCATGGTTTGGCATCTTCTCTTATTTTCTAAACAGTTAAGCATGTCTGAGCATCGAGGTTATGAGTTTCTGGGGTTTTGGTGCTGGACTTTGGCCCATTCTTGCCTGATACAGGTTTTCAGCTGCTGGTCATCTTTGACATATTTTTCATTTAATGATGCGCCAAATGTTCTTTAAAGGTGAAAGGTCTAGACTGCAGACAGGCCAAGTCAGCACCCGGACTCTTCTATTACAAAGCCATGCTGCAGTATGTGGTTTTGCATTGTTCTGCTGAAATAAACAAGGCCTTTCCTAAAGAGACGTCGTCCAGAGGGAAGCTTATGTTACTCTAAAACCTTTCTATACCTTTCAGCATTCATAGTGCCTTCTAAAACATGCAAGCTGCCCCTGTATGCAGTTATGGACCCCCAATACCATCAGAGATGCTGACTTTTGAACTGAACGCTGATAACACGCTTTAGCCCGGAGGACACGGCAATGTTAAATTTGGACTCGTCTGACCATAGAACACTTTTCCACTCTTTGACTCTATTTTAAATGAGCCTTGACCCCCAGGACATGACGGCACTTCTGTACTATGATCACATATAGCTTTTTGTATGTTAAAGCTTTAGTTGGCATCTGCATATTATGTTTACTGCTAGTGGTTTCTGTAAGTATTTCTGGGCCAATTTAGTAATGTCAATCAAAGAATCACGCTGATGAGTGACTCAGTGTCGTCTGAGGGCCCGAAGACCACGGGGCATCCAACAAAGGGGTTCGGCCTTGTTCCTTACACACAGATTTCAGAGTCTTTTGATGATATTATGCACTGTAAATGATGAGATTTGCAAAGTCCTTGCAATTTAGCATTGAGGTTTTTAAACTATTCCACAATCTTTTTACGCATTCTTTCACAGAATAGTGAGCCTCTTTACTTCTGACAGCCTCTACCTCTCTAAGACATCCTTTTATAGCTAATGATGTTACAGACCTTCTGTCAATTAAATTAATTAGTTGCTAAATGGTCTGCCAGCTGAATCTTTTCTAAATGTATTGCTTTTTCAGTCCTTTGTTGCCTTTGGCCATTTTTTAAAGACCTGTAGCAGGCAAAAAAGTGAAATGAGCTCATTTAGTGAATGAAAGTGTAAAATGTCCTTATTAAATTGTTTGCTATCTATGTTCTATTGTGAATTTCTTTCAGTTGTCATTTTATTGAAATTTAAAAATTTTTTAAAACACCCCAACTTTTCCGAGATCCGGGTTTTACTATGTCTGGGCATAGACTTTGTTTTAGACTCTATATCCACTTTTCAGTCAAGTGGCAACAAAACAACAAAGGTGACTATTATTAATATTGCTATGATTTTTATCGTTATTATGTTAGTGTGAACTGTAGACAATAAGGTGGCAACATTATTAATGTATTACAAGTGCCTGATTTGGAATACTTTACACAACTACCTGGTCAAGAACACATAGATAGCATATTTGCCCTACCTAGTAACCTTGAGTTCTACTGAAGTGTTCTTCATGCAATTTGTCATGCTATAGTCTAATTACACCCAAGTGTCTACAAATAAATTGCAGGGGATCTTTTTGCAATCCTTTTAATAGTCTTATCGTTGCATAGTAGCATTACTATAAATGTGCATTGCTTGGTTGTGTGGAAAATGATTAGCTTTTTCACCAAAGTGACTTTCCAACACAAGAAGATACAATACTATATTATTTTTAAAAAATGGCTGAGCAGTGCAGCCCTGAAGGCACTGTTTAAAAAAGAAACAGCTTGCTAAGCAATTTGCTGGTCTAGTGTCAAGAATAGGTAAATTATAAAAGTGGGAACAAGTTAGATGGTTGACGGAATGTGAGATTGGGGGAAAAAAATGTAAAAGTACAGCAGGAGCAAATTCATATATGCACACACACACACACACACACACACACACAAAATGTATTTATTGATACATTTACAGACAAAACTCAGACTCGCTGTGGAAAACTTACTTAAATAAACAGCTTCAATAGAAACACCATCACAATACTGGATAGAATATTTTGCTCTCAGAACAACCTTAACAGTACACAATGTGTTGGAAACATTTCTGCATTGTTTTTATTTATATTGACATAAATGCATTATACAATTTCTCCAGATGTGTCAGCTGCACATTCTTCTTAGAACTCGGCTGTTTTATCAGAACCCCAAATCTCTGTATTTGATTCAGATAGGGAAGGATTAGACAGGATTCTCAGATAGACTGTGGCATTCAACCAAAGCGTGATTGGTAATAAGGAGCCTGCATGTGCCAAGAACACATTCCCAAAACCATTACAGCACCACCAGCCTAATCTGTTGATATCAGGTGGATTGTATATATAAATTTATACTGCTAAAATTCAGATTTATTTTGACAGTCTGCAAATGACACCGGACCAGGTTTTATAAATGTCCCAGGTTATTTAGTATAGACAAGCCTGTGCCAGGCATAGCCCCTGAGTTCTTTTCTTGGCTCACATGAGTAGAAACTTAATGTGGTCTTCTGTGGAAGAGGACCATCCAAGTTTGACATGCTGTGCATTCTGAGAAGATTTCCTATTCTGTGTGAGCTCTAGAGATGGATGTGAGTGAAAACCCCAGGAGATCAGTAGGCAAGGCAAGGCTTAATATAATATTCATATAGCACATTTTTAGACACAGTGGTAATTTAATGTTTTACATAAGAGGAATTAAAATCATAATCAGTACAAAAGTAAATCATCATCAGTACAAAAGTAAAAACTAATAAAAAATTGATTGAAAATCGATTGAAAACAGGTAACAATATAAAATTATGCAATTAGTTTTTTAATAGACTCATCTGGTGCCAACTTCTGTGACACAAAGGCCGCATTTACACTGCAGGTCTAAATTCCAATATTGTGTCAATACATGAATTTTTTTTTCATGATCGCTTACATTTTCTTTTAAAACTGACCTATAGCCGATATCTGTATTTACACTAAGCACTGACCAGGGAAGGAAGTGAAAACGCTGCAATAATCAGTTGATGCAATGGAGAAAGACGAAATGATAAATAAAGGGATTAAAATAGCCAATTATAATTTTTTTTTTTAATTATCATATAATGCAAAAATATAAGATAAAAAAAAAAATCAGTCCACACATGCTACTGTAAATACATCAAAACCAAAGAAGAGGCCCTGGCAGGAATTTGTTGGCAGGTATAAATTGCTTCTTCAAAGCACCAATTGCATCCCATTATTGTTTCATTTTAATCAATTTTAATAACTACTAAAACGCTATTTGTTTTCATTAATAATTGATCCCACACACGTTTTGACTCGTGAATAATTGAGAGATGAGCAAAGACGTTAAGGTTATCCCTTCTCACTAGAAATATTGCACTGTGGCATTCAATTATTGTCACGAGTCATAGGGTTGAGTTCGGATGCAAATACAGTTTATTAACAAGATAACAAACAAATTAAAGAACTGGAAAAACACAAAAAACCAAAACTAAAGTTAACACAACCAGACCTGACAAGAACAGAAACTTAAATCTCAGTCTGGCATAGACATTGACTATGACACATGACAAAGCAAGACCAAGACGGACTAAAACACAGGGGTATAAATACTTAACCTTAGGGCTAAAATAATCAACTAAATGGACATACTTAACACAATGAGGAACACATGAACAAAAAAAACCAATTAGGACATGACACAGACAGTTACATGACAATACCATGACAACATAAGGAAACATTGAGCACATGGCCTACTACATAAATACAAAAAGTCTTGTGGTTTCCCTCTGGTGGCCCAGCAGGGCATCGCTTCCATTAAGCCAGACCAAAGGTCCTGTCAATTATAAGGTCAGTCTTCTGAACAGTTTAATTCATATTACAACCAAAATTATAATTGCATTGGCAGTTTTATGAGTTGGAAACTTTCACTAAAAAAGGATGCTAGAAAAATTTAGTAATGGAATACATTAAACACATCCTTATAGAATAGTGATAAAATATATATCAGTTTATCTAAATTAACAATTAACTTTAGTATTGTTATATAAGTACATGATATTAGAACATTAAAATTATCTAAAATAATCAAGACAGAATTTGCAACAGAACAATGGTGATGATGTTGTTGGCGTGATTTGTTCCACTAAATTAAATTAAATCTATAATAATTACTTCAGATCGATGAAGCATTATTTTTCTTTAGTCTCTGGTGATGTAGGCTTAAAGTAATGACATTAATTAACTGCCCTATTGGCAATGATGTCTCTGATTAAATTTGAAGTTTTGCAGCGTCAGGTCTCTATTGTTGGTGAGCAAAGAACAATTCAGATTGACAATAAACACAGAGTTCAATAGCAACTCGGCTGAACCTTAAATTAAATTGTAAGCAAGTGAATTATGGATAGCAACCAAATTGTATTAGTATAAAACCAAAATTACAGTTATTGCCATGTCAGTGTGTATTTCATGTAGACTTATTGCTATTTGTTTGTGTAAACACTAAAAATCTTTAACCAGTCCTGGGAATAGAAACTAACCAGCAACGTCTGGATTTGTACAATTTTCTACAATGTTGGTGTTTGTAGTTGTACACCAACAATGAGGACCGGTAAGTTTTCGTAGTTGTATGGACAAAAAGCTAACCAAAATAATGTGCTTGTGCTATCCCCACACCCAACTCACATTTTTATCAACGATCACAAATTCTTTGAATCTGTTACAAATTACATACAGTATTTATTATAACGTACAAAGAACAAGATAATAAATATAAATCATCAACCTAAAGCAACACGGTCTAAAACAGCAACTTGTCCCTCAGCAACATACACAGGAAAACATCTCCTCAAAACATTCTTTGGGTTACAATTGAATAATAAAAGGTGAGTTGCTTATCTTGACCTGTTTAAGATATATTAAGAGAAAATGCTCTCTTATGGAATCTCAGTGAATGTTCATTACGGTTGTGGCAGCTCGAAATATATAAAACACTCATGGATACGTTCGTCCTGCTTGTTTGAGGGTCACTAGAATAAAAATAAAATGTATATTCAGAGGAACCTGAGGGATGCTGCATTGGCACCATTTTGATGCATTGGTTTAAGAACCTATTCCAAATATTTGCTTCCCCTAATTATGTAAACTGGTCTGTTGCCCGTCAGATAGTAAACCTTTTTCTCTAAAATCTGCAAATATTTGTAACAGTGTTTTAAAATCCTACACTATTAATCTGAAAAATCTAAAAATAGGGTGCTCTAAAGAGCATAAATGCATTTAAAGCTAAAATATCTGCCAAATATGCTTTCTAAGCCTTGCAGAATAGGACTATATGTGTTGCTTAAACCAAACACATCTGCAAGCCTTTACTAGTGACCTTATGGGGGTGGCTACTATTATTCAAACGACAAAATCATAAAAAAAAACCTTTATCATTTATTGATTTGATATTTCTCATTTTGTTTCAAATCATCTATCGTATGGCCTGCCCAGTAAATCTCAATTTCCAACCTTAGAAGAGTTTTTAAACAATTTCAGACTGACTATTTCAGAAAAGGACACATGTCTCACAGGCTGTATTGATTGATTGCCTTGTTTAGTTTTCCCAACAGAGCTTACATATGCTGCCTAACTGGAGCGGGATGTGTGGTTTCACATTCAGCAGCTCACAGAGAGAGGCAGAGTGTGACAGAACGGAAAAGAAACCCATCTGCTGTGTTCTATCATATTTGCCCTGCATATGTACTAAAGCCAGAGGAAATAAGCACAAGATTAGTGTGCCAGAAGTCCTCCTGTTTATACATACCAAAATACTGAATAGTGAACTTGACTGCATGGGAATGTTTATGCAGGAATGGATTTAAGTCTTACTAGTCCTATTGTTTTTTCCAAATAAATTAACAATTGGCATATTTTATATTGATTTTATCGTATTACGTCACCTTTTTTTTTTTACATCGGGGTTGTTTTACAGCAGCTTTACAGAAATACATCAGAGATGACAATATTAAACATTCCTTATAACAATCAATTTGATTGATATCCATAAATTTAGAGTCCCCAACTAAGCAAGCCAGATGCGACAGTGGCAAGGAACCAAAACTCCACAGAATGAAGAAAAAAACCTCGGGAGAACCAGGCTCAGTCGGGGGGGGGTCAGTTCTCATCTGACCAGATAAACCAGCAGGTTACCCATGCTGCAGCAAAGTTCCTGTGGTCTTGTCCGGATGACCGTTTAGAAGACAAGAGAAACTGCCTTATTGTCCCCAAGTGATGGTGGCGACGATGAGCTCGGAATAACAAAGAACAGACATATGTTAGTGTTGATGCTATTCGACTTGTGGTAAACAAATAATACAAGTACCGGCTTGCGTTTTAAGAAAAGCTTAATTGGTATTGTTGTTATAGTAGTTGTTTTTATATATAATGTAATAACATTTAAAATAAATCTTTTGATATCGATTTCCAGAAACAAAAAAGATCAAATAATAAAGGCACAGAAGCCAAATAAAGCAGGCTTTACTATTATAATATTAAAACTTCTATTGAACTACTATATTTGATACTTACTATGTAACTAGGTAAGAAAAGCTGAGCTGTAGCTCTCTGGTAAAGTTAGAGGCTATACTGGTTTGTAAAAATTAGCAAAGAGAGGCAAACCATTCGCATTTGCGGCATTTGGCAGACGCCCTTATGCAGAACGACTAACATTTATTATATTGACACAATTAAGCAATTGAAGATTAAGGGCTTTGCTCAGGGGCCCAGCAGTGGTAACTTGATTGTACTGGAAATCGAACCCACAGTCTTTCGGTTGGCAGTCCAATATACTCTAACCACAAGTCTACCAACTCAATTAAAATATGTGTTTTCAGTGTGTGTACGCAACCACCCTATAATAAATATTTACACCGCTTTTTATGTCCCCGTTCTTAAATTAAGCAATTTTTAAATGCTTGTCTTTGTGATGTTACACAGATCAATGCTGCTCCCACGATTGTTGACCAACTGCCCAGACATTGCATTTTAGCATGGACCCGCCTTGATTGGGTCTTTTTTTATTTACATTAGTTTGGTAAAACTAATCTGTTTCCGATCAACCCTATTAGTAATTTTTTATATATAACCAGTAATTTATTTTACAAATAAGTAAACAAAAATGAGCTGGAATTAATAACAATCATTTGTTTGTGACATTTTCCTTAAGTTAATCTTCTTTCCATTACTTAATGATGTCATTTTTCCTCTTTACCTTTTCTTCTTCCTTTTTTCCGCTTCTGGCTTTCTGACGGATAAATCCCTCTTTATGTTAAAATGAGCAAATGCAGGCGTAAGAACTGTGCTAGTTTGAAAACAGCGGCCGACCGTGTCCTGCTAATGACACCATGGATAATGGTTAGGAAGTTATGATAATGTTTCATTATGTCACTAGCATATGATGCCAATTATCATTTTGTCGGCACAGGGGTGAGGCTCTGACAAGCAAACCCAGATGGTGAAGCACTGAGGGCAAAGAATAAGATCCAAGCACTCGGTCTGCCTGATTAAATGAGCATGGTGTCTTACATCCCTCCATCACTCTGTTTCACCGCTGGTAGAGAAGCACCAATACATCTATTATTAGGATTGCTTTCCTGCAATGGCCACATCAGACACAGCAACAAGTTGCTTTGAGAGCCAGCAGCCATAGGGCCTCAAACATCAGACACAGAAATTGAATTTCTTCCTTCTCAAAGCCACAGATGCTGCCTGCTGTGTCTTTTTTCTTTCTCAGAGAATGTCCTTCTTGCTTTTTTTCATTGATATGTTCTACCATTCATTTGTTAGAGCAGCCATGCTTTCTTAATTGGAGAAAAATGTGGTAAAAAGAGAGACTGCAGCTGCGCTGCAAGCAAGAAGTTATTAAGAATAAAAAATCTGAGGCTATATAAACCATATATTTTGTATAATGTTTTATGACCAGCAAATAGCTTTAAATTAATTTAGTCATGTCCGAAAAGTCAGGGAAACATTAAGAGTAAAACCGTATTATTTACAATGGATGCATTTCATTTTCACACTTACACTGCATATTTTCATGACCACAGTTTTGGCAGATTTGATCAATATGTTTAGATTAGTATGGTCAAAAGTTTTTTCTTGATTAATTAGCACACCCATCATTAAATCTTATTCAATTAAATTCAAAGTTGGAGACAAAGGTCATGTGCATTTTTACGTATTTGTTATGCTAAAAAAATTGTCAGGCACAGACACTTTGCACAATAAGTTTAAAGTGTATTAATAAATCCGTTCCGAAAAAAAGTACAATATGTAGAGTTCAATGATTTTTTTGTCCTCTCTCTTTTAAAAAAAAAAAAAGAAAAAATATTGGCTCCATCTAATCCTTAGATTGTGCAGATCTACTTATCAAAGTCCTGAAGGATTACCCTGAGTGATTTAAAGTTCAAAGTCAGTGGCTCAGTTTGAGTCTTTGCTAGCGATACTGAAGCCACATACAAAAAAGAACACTATTTATTTTTCTAGAACTATTTAATTAATCCTGGACAGGGGCTGGAAGTATGTCTAAGGTATGGACACGCATTCCAAACTGCGGCATCGGAAAGGTGCGCACCTGCCAGTGAAACCAACATATGATAGGCTATAGAAAGGCCATTCTGGATTTTGGTGTCTCGGAAAAAAAAAAAACACACCTCTCAAAATGTTTGTTGCCGATGCAAATACTGAAAAAAAAATTAACCCTGATCCGATTGTTTTATGTAATGGACGAAAGTCACAGAGGCAGTGTGTAAAGGGCACAACGTGCGGTCGTATTTATTTTTTAACATAAGAAAATTTCAGCCTTAGTGTGCAATAACCATAAATCTGGAAATGAATGTTAAATAAATACATGGATGTGATGGTCATGTGTCCGATTGCTTTATTACATTTACAGCATTTGGCAGACACCGTTATACAGAGCAACTTACTTTTATCTCTTTTATACAACTGAGCAATTGGGGGTTCAGGGCCTTGCTCAGGGGTGTGTTGGTGGTGCTGGGAATCGAACCCTGGTCTTTCTGGTATTATTCCATTACTTTAGCCACAAGGCCCGCACTTCCTATAAATAATTTTACATTATTATACAGCTCTTTAATTCAAACCCTTTTTAAAAAAATGATGGCTTATATTATGTGCAGTAAAGATAATCAATCAATTGCTACCTGCATCATCTCAAATAAAAAACATTGTGAATCCTATGGCGGATTACCAGCTGTACAGATCATGGCTGTGTTTGTGTTTGCCATATGCTGTTGTGTTGTTTAATCTAAATACTGTAATTGTGATGTTACATGTAAAAGAATAATAGATTTAGTTACTTTACATATATACAGAATGTCTTTTAGTAAGTTGGTGTGTCTTTGTATGTTTAATTACTACAGTCATGTCATTTTAATTAACAGTTACAAAACAAAAGCAGGGTAACGAAGCCAAAATAGAACCCTCTAATGTTGACAACACTGTTGTGGTGAACCTTATAAACAATAGCAAGACCACCTACCAAGTGGAGATTATAGTGGCTTTCCTATTTCAAGAAACTACTAACCGCTTACCATATACAGGACCACAACCTCAGTTGGACTTTTGCACATCTTAGTTGGACATTGTCAGGAAATAACCAGACTGGAGCTGGATTTAGACCTGGTGGGCCGTTTTTGTTATCACTGGAGTAAGAAGTGGACAGCAGTAGTGGAGAAATGCAGAAGGAAAGCAACAGGAGGAGAGGAACCAGAATCAGGGTGGCTTGTTGGACACATAGCGTGAGGAGGAAGAGGATGAGGAGCAGAATGAGGGAAGCCAGAGTTTTGGAGAAGCGTGTAAAAGCTAAGATTACGCTATTGTAAGGAACTTTGCGAGCTAGCCTTATTCCAAAGTAGTGAACCGAGGGAATGGGTAACATAGATGAAACCAGATGGTAACTAGTGATTAGAGAATGCTTTTATAGAGTGCATGGGAGTGATTGAGTGGTTTGGTGCAGGTGTGGCTGGTTAGTATTCAGATTCAGATTTTGTGCGCTGGTGGGTTTAGGAGCTTGGTGTAGCCATGACACTTGTACTTCTAAAATACTAATCCAGTTGAATGTATACTATTCCACTTTAAATGCCCCTTTATTTTTACAGATGATTCTATTTCCTTAATTGTTTCCCTCTATTTTTTGTCACATTGACAGTATAAAACAGCATTTTATTAACTGTTGCACTATGTATGATTGTGAAAGCGACAAAATTACAACTTAATTTAGATCAATCAATAATAACATCTATGTGTCTAGCATTTATGCATATATTGCAATCAGCTGTGCACACAAACATCTGGCACAGTGCATAGGATCATTCCATGGATTGCATCACATATTTAGCGGATGTAAACACTGTATGTAAATGTTTTTTGTATGTGATGATTGTTTCATAATATTAAAAGCTATTAACATGTTAATTTGGTATGCTGGAAGAGTACACTTAAAGCTGTATAATGCTAGTAAAACCCTAGTGCACTATACAGTGTTTGGAATATGTAGATGTAGTAATATGGGTATAAAAGGTATGTGAGTATGTTAAAATACTCTTGTATTTTGGTTTTAAGTCTATGTAAAATTACCTATTAGATTTTTATTTGACTATTAATAATTCAGCAGACTATTATACTGAAATATATCTAATCTGAATCGCATTTTTGTTTTTTGTGTGATTTTTTAACATTTTTGACAATAAACTGCCAAATCAGCGATAATAGAAGGAATTACAAGTTCCTTGTAACAGAACAGGGTTTGCTTTATCAGATTATATAGCCTAAATGTAAACACAAAGCCAATCAAATAGTAATAATAGAAAAGCTTATTTTAATAGTAAAAGCCACTGGCTTAACATAGTCAAGAGTTTAAGAGGACAAATAAAAAACATATACACTGAATTTTAAAGTTAAATCAAATAACCGAAAGATACAGTTTAAAGTAGGAGGTCAGAGAGCACAGAGGAATATGACAGAAGTAAGACAATCAGTTGCATGGTCAAGTTCAAGTGCAAGAAGCTTCATTGTCATTTCAACCATATATAGCAGAAGCAGTACACAGTGAAATGAAACAATGGTACTCCAGGACCCCATGGTGCTACACAAAACAACACAAAATTACACAAGACAATAACAACAAAGAGCCACTGAACAGAACACCACAGAGCTAAAGACTAAGAATAAATTATCTCTGCAACATAAAGTGCATATGTGCAACCTGGTGCAAACAGTGCAAGACAGACAGTGCAAATAAACGATACAAACATTACAACAGACCGTGCAAAAAAAAAAACAGACAATACAGAACAAAATATAATTCTGTACAGTACATTTAGATGCCATACCAGATTATAGTAATGTGCAGGTAAACAAACAGTAAGATTTTTTGTGCAATCAGCATTTAATGGGATAGAATCCAACTGTAACAGCTAAGCAGAGTGAAGACAGTGGTTAGTTTAAACAGCAGGTGAGTATGTATTTCTTGTGCAGGTTTTCTGAATCCAGGAACAACATACTGAAGCAGTGGAGATGATGAGGAAAGTCAGGAGCTAGTGGAACATGTGGTATGAACAATAGAGCACGGAAAAAAATTGTTGGCACACTGGAGATAGAAACGAAGAAATCAGGGATGTATGGTACAGGAGAGAGTCAGTATACCACATTGGAGAACAGGCAAAGACTAGGGGATGAGAGTACACTTAACAAGGTGTGTGTGGGTGATTGTGAAACCAGCTGCAGGTGTGACAGGTTAGTACTTTGGGGAAGTGGTAGCTTAGTGGATAAGGTGCTGGACTGCTAATTGTAAAATCAAAGTTCGAATCCTATCACCACAAAGTTACCACTGCTGGGCCACTGAGCAAGGTGCTAAACCACCAATTGCTCAGTTGTATAAAAGAGATAAATATAAGTTGCTCTGGATAAAAGCGTCTGCCAAATGGCGTAAATGTAAATGTAATCTGGTGATTGAATGAGTGCTCTGAATGATTGCCAAGCCTATGTGATAAGCTATAAAATGTTGAAATCATAAAAAAGGTATCAGTGCAAATAGAATGTAGTCTAAAATAGTCCATCATGCACTGAGTACTCTGCAGAGACCTGAGAACATCAGATATGTTCTTCAACTCATAAAATTTCTGGTAAAGTATTAAATAAGCAAGTGCTTTTTTTTTTTAGGTGAAAGGATGTGTCCTTCTCATACAACCATTATCTGTTTCCTGTCCAACAATAATAATAGTAAGAGGAATTTTTCCCCTACAGAAATTATTTGCTGTACATTCAACAATGCTTACTCTACATAATAGCTCCATATTTTATCTTTGAAAAGTAATTTAAAGGCTGTTCCTTAAACATCAGGCCTTCATCCTTTGGGTAGACATATGATTGATGACACTGGGCCACTTGGTATCATTGAGGTTTTAGTGAAACAATTTATACAATATAATTAAATGCTGCTTTTTGCACCGTGTTTAACACTTTAATTGTGTTAACAATTATTAGTAATGTTATATGATTTGTTGACAGGAAAACAAGAGGACAAAGAAGGGAACATGATAAAGCAGCCGCTATAGCCAGTGCTGTCGTGTAGTGGGTTAGTGTGACCTCACAAACATGGCACTATTGTGCTCCAGTGACCCGGGTTTATTCTGATCCCTCTTCCCCTGTTTTACTTTTGTCTTTTCTTTGAATAAATGCTCTAAAAAGACTAAGAAGATAACTTTAAAAATTGCCAGCTATTAAAGATACTTTGAATAGACGGGCTGCACCTACCTTTACAACTCAGGTGTCAGGGTTATTGTTAATGAATGTCTTCTTTCTTTTTTGCTGAAGACCTCCTTTATGTAAAAACATACCAAAAAATCAGTCAGATATTGTCATGGTAACACCCAACTTCTCCACCGCTCAATTAAACACACACACACACACACACATGTGCCAGAATTATAATTACATACACCTGCTAACCATCACCAGTCACGCTCACAATCTTGCACCCTTCTCATTTAACCTCACGCCACACACTCCGTCACCAGCATGTTCTACTTCTGTCGTCTCCAGCCGTATTCCTTCCGCTCCACCATCCCTGCGTCGTCTATCCCACTCCTCTGTCTCCCTCATTTTCCTGCTATTTTTCATCAGCCAGCTCTAGTGTTTGCTCCATCTGCTCGGGAGACAGGTAAGTTTGAACTTTTTTAAGTCTGGTATTACACAACAGATATGGGTTAAGGGCTGCATGTAAATGGGCCCCAACCCAGCTTTGGCATTTTGTGGGGCTATACACTCATTGGTAGCACCTTTTGTGAGGTTTGACTATGCTGTTAAACTAATTGATTTCTCTCTTTCTATCTCTCTCTTACACTCTTTCCTTCTCTCTCACAAACACACACACATTATAATACCCAAGAATATAAACGATTATACATTTCAGCACCTCCACAATGTTTGAGGTCTCTGAGAAGTAAAATTTATATAAGGATAACAAGAGGGTTAAATCAAACTGTCATTGCTTTTGTTTGCACAACTGAAAAATGTGAAATTAGGATAAGGATGCTCACATTTTTACATACTTGTATACTTACAACATACACTGTTGACCCAAAAGTTGTTTCTGTATGAAATTTGAGTAAATATTATTAAAAAAAAGGTTTTTATTGCATTACTTAAAAAGTTTGTGTATGAGGCAATTAGTAGGCTAACAGCTCATTATCATTGGCCAGTTCACTTAACACTAGCCTGGGCTTGTTTGCTGAAGGATAATGAAATTATTTCCAATTTTTTCCTATTTTCATATAGTAAATTTGGTGTTTTCTGCAATTTACATTTTCCTGGGACATACAGATTTTTTATTTTTTTTTGTCTGGGTCTTATCTTCATTAGCGAGGCGAAAAGACAGTTTGCATTTTTTTCTGTTTTGCCAAGTGCAGATTATGGTAACCGACAATTAACAGTAGGTAGGAGGACGCCATTTTCGCTTTTTTTTTTTTTTTTTTTTTTTTTTTTTTTTTTTTTTTAATATTCTGGAAACTAGGGAGATGTTTTCTATCTTCTTCTTCTCCTTTTGGCTGTTCCCTTTTAGCGGTCACCACAGCGAATCATTTGTCTTCGCCTAACCCTGTTCTCTACATCCTCTTTACCCATACCCGATAACTTCATGTCCTCGTTAATCGCATCCATATACCTCCTCTTTGCCTTCTGTCTGGTAGCTTCATTTCTAACATCCTCCTACCAATATATTCACTATCCCTCTTCTGTACATGTCCAAAACACCTCAATCTGGCTTCCCTGACTTTCTCCCCAAAACATCTAACATAATCCGTCCTTCTGATGAACTTTGTTCATATTCTTGTTTAACCTCGTCACTCCCAAAGAAAACCTCAACATCTTTAGCTCTGCCACCTGTTTCTTCCTCAGTGCCACTGTCTCTAAACCGTACATCATAGCTGGTCTCACCACTGTCTTGTACACCTTCCCTTTAATTCTAGCTGAAAATGTTTTCTATGTTTAAGTAGTAAAAACAAATTATTTTAATAACGTAGAAGCGTTTTCAGGTACGAAAAGTGAATGTGTAAACTTAAAGTTGACCTCAGTGCGTTAGAACGTTTGAAAATACGTGGCTTTTTCACAGCCTTTAGCTGCTAGCAATTATATTATTCTACTTAATATTTTTTACCGGTAGCCCTAAAGCTAAAGCAATTTAGTCAGAAAAAAATGCTCTACACCCAGTTTTAACAAGTCTTGTTGCCCCTACTATTTTTAGGCTAAAAATGAAAAGTAAAAGAAAATTTTTTTTTTTTTTTTTTTTTTTTTTCTTCTCTACATTTAAATGTGATACCTCCCTGCAGAGCACTGAGCCAACAGCCATTAGGTGCCGTGTCCTAAGGGGACATTCCAGTTCTTCTTGTATATGATACATCTATCTTTTTTTCTGAATATTAAGGTCCTACAAAACTAATTTGAGGCAAATCACAGTTGACTTGAATATCCCCCTTTCTCACAGTATATATAGGATGTAGTCTCCTTGGACATTCCAGTGGGTATACTCTACTTTTTAAGAAGGTACAGAGCCGCAAGTCCAGCATGCCTCAAATGGTACAATAACTTATCTGGGTTTACAGTTTATTGGAAGCTCAATAGTAACACTCTATACAAGTGGGAGTTTTAACGAACAGGCATTTTCATATAAATCTTTGCTAGCTATTTAATGCAGTTGAGTTGCATCTCAAGATTAAGAACTTGTGGCATAAAGGTTGAATTAGTATAAAATTTTTGAACCAGTATTGAGCTGTTCAGTAACGTACCTCAAAGCAGTTTTGTATGTCACGCTCGATAAGAGCGTTTGCTAAATGCTGTAAATGTAAATTTAATCTAAGGTAGAGAAAGAGTGCCTCTAAAGGAAGTGACTATTTTTCATTATATGGTGCGGTGGAGATAGTGAAGCCAGGTATCTGTGCTAGTGAGTAGAGGTCATAGCTGCACAGAACTGATTTAGTCTGGATGTGTCCTACTCCAGCACAGTTCACAATCAGCACTCGGTGTATCACATAAGCCATCTCTTTGAGCTTGCTGAGAGGCCCTATCAATGAAGTCCTCTTGACTATCAGGCTTATCAGGACTGGTGCTGCTGAGAATTTGAGATTTATCTGCAGCGCTCATCAGTCTTGTTGAGCACTGTAGAGATCAAGTCAGTGGAGCTTGATGTTAGGAGGAAAAAGTTTAGATTGCCAGAGGAATATGCAGTTTGTGGAGATGGATGGAACTTTAAAGTCTGTCAGTTGATATAGAAGTGTATGTCAAGGTGTTTCAACGCAAAGAGCTACAGAAATAAGACCCTATCTATGTAAAAGAACTAGAATCGCTGCCTTCAACAACTACCACTCTGTAACGATTACTGTTTTACATCCAAAAGCCTTGTTTGTTTTGCAGAAAGGTTCTGGGTTTTTTTTCTATAGATTTATAATAGCCAAAATTTTACTTGTGTACAAGTACAACTACTTAAGTAATTATTTTTAAGAGTAAAGGTGTTAATGTCTTAAGTTACTTGAGTAAGAGTAATAAAGTATTAAATGAGAATTCAGTGAATTACTAGCGAATCAAATACTTTGGATTTGACTAACTAAAGGGGAAATCCCAAATCCAGAAAAATACTATACCAAGTCAATATGCGAGATTTTATAGTAACTTACTGTAAAGTTATGACCAGAATTCTAAATTCCTAACCAGAATTACATTTGGACAATTACCTTCAAATAGCCATTATCATGAAACTTACCACAACATTGTCTCTGGCTGCATCAGGAATTCCTGTATGCTGATATCAACTTGTTTGTCACATAGAAGGCATCGTATTATATAACTTCTTTTTTTTACTCCTTAAAATGAAAAAAAATGGTTGAATGGGAGGCCAGTGAGTTGCTAGCTTTGTTTCCCTCTTTAGTCATTATTTCCCAAACTGAGCAGATTTTACATCAGCATTTCAGAAGGCTGCAGTTTATCGTAAGATTCACTATCTCATTGTATGTAACATGATCGAAACGAATTAAAACTACATTTTCATAATTAACATTTAAAAGAAACAGAGGAATGCCATAATATATAGTGAAATAAAAGTAAATTACTGCTAATAAAAACTACCTTGAGATAGAATAAAGTCTAGTTAAACCTACTTTTTTCCCCAAAAGTTAATGTAAGGCGTTACTACCCTCCTCTGAGTATAATGCTAAATAAATTATACAAGTAGTTACAAAATTAAACGAGACGTACTGCTGTCACTTTACACACATTTGTAGACACCAAATATAAAGACCTGTACCTCATGGTCTAAACTGGGGCTTTATAATATTATCAAGGTCACATCTGATATTACCTGCATTTGAAGCGAGTAGATTCTTATCAGACCAGATTCAGTGTGCTTTTATAAGACATTTAATTAACGTTTTAAATTTGATTAACTTGATTAAATGGATTAGACATTAAATTAGCTGTATCAGGTAAAGGATTTCACTTTGGTTTTGCAAAGACAGCCTTAATACAAGTTTAATTTATTTTTTTTTACTGGACAAATCACAATATAATTCAATTCCTTAAAACAGGACATTTTTGGGGGACATAATAGAAATCAACCTTTTTAAATTGGTATAAAAAAGGATAGTCTGATAAAACATTAATCAGGACTGTTCATATACAGTGAGATTATATTTACATTAAGGTAAACCTATACAGAAATGAGTGGCTAAAGATAATTCCTTCAAATTTATAAACAAGCATTTGTGGCATCCCAAAGACCAGAAGGGGGGGGGGGACAGAAGTACTTGTAAGGAACACATTCTTGAAGCCCTAAGCACTTCCTTTTATACAAGCTATTAACCACCACTGTGAAGTGTAACATGAAAAAATGCTTAACATGGGGACTCGCAAAACAAGTGGAAATTCCATTTGTAGCCTCTGGGGGGAAAAAAGGGTTAAATGCCATACTTTCCTAACAGTTAAATTCCTACTGTTGGGAACCATACAGAGAATTAACTTTATATCACATATGCTTATAGATTGACTTCTCTTTCCAGCATTCTCAATTCCAATCTTTTTATCAGAGTATGATTGGAGTGCTTTAGTAGATATTCTAGCTGGTAGCTTGCTGCAATCAACCGGCCAGTACTGATGAAGCAAAGAAACTCCAGCTGGGAAGTAAATGATTTTTCACATAATCCGCATTATCCCTCAGCCTCCTCCACTTTCCAACCCATCACTGGCTTTTTCTTTTCTTTAACATTTTCTGTGGCTATAATTGGCAAAATCATTGGTTCAGCTACGGTGCATGGTAACATTATATATATATATTATTTTATTTATTTACATTTTCCAGACGCTCTTATCCAGAGCGACTTACAATATTCCTTGTTATACAACTGAGCAATTGGGGGTTAAGTTTAAGGGCCTTGCTCAGGGGTCCAACAGTGGTGGCTTGGTGGAGCAGGGACTCGAACCCACAATCCTTCGGGTTGGTAATCCAACACCATAACCGTGAGAGCCACCACTTCCCCACATTTTATATTTCCTGTCCTTGGGTAGTGTAAAAACCCTTGTGGTTGAAATGGAGTTAAGTGGACAAATTGCTTAAATCTTTGGAAAATTACAATATATGTTCTGATATTTTCCAATTGGTTGCTCTCAGGTGGCTATATAGAAAATCCAGCAATCAGAAAGCATGATTCAAAATACTTTCATCATCGGAAGAGCAAAAAAAAAAAGGGTTAATGACTAGAAAAGGAAAAATAAAGAGAGGACATCACGGTGACCGAATATATTAACGTCCATGATTAAATAGTAAACACTTAGAAATGTTAACTAACAAAAGGGTGGCCCACTAAAAATCCTGTTAGCGATCTAAAAGCTAGCAAGTGGGTTAGATGTGTGAGGACTTGTTTACAGGCAGCGCAGGAATGGAAAGCACAAACCAATGACCTGAAAAGTGGAGCAGGTTGCATTGATGTATAAAGGTAAGGAAGAGCAACAGGTCCAGAATGTTGCATCCTGTGTGTGATGAAGTGCAGTTTTTGAAGGTCAGGGCAAAAATTGTACAATAGAGAGCAGGTAAAGCTCATTTGAGAGGAAAATAATAATTCTACAGGAAAGAGGTCTAGCCAAGAAGTGAAAAGAAGCTGTCCAGCACCTTTCTGTATTTTAGTGTAGCAGATGGGTAGGAAATCAGACAATGGTGTGCCAGCAAGGCTCTCTACTGTTCTTATAAAAATAGTGTGAAATGTTTTTTTCATAATCATTAAGTTCTCATTTTTATTAATGTAATGTTCACAATATTGCCTAAGATTAATTTTCAGTTTTAACTTGAGTATTAGGTCTAGGGGCAGCATTTGAGATACTGCTAGTCTTTTATTGCAAAAGATATGAAGCACTATTACTGAAGTATATTCCTTTCGCCAGTGGACATAAACATATCCTTGTGCTTAAAGATTTTTAAAATTTAGTATATTAGGATTATGTTTACCAGCACATTTGTTATTACATATGTTATACAGTGCTTTATGAATAACTAATACTTGTGCAGCTTATTTTTTTAATCAGTGTAATTTTTGTAAATTGTCCTAATGTTAATATATAACAGAATTAATGATTAAAAATAAGTTGCTAAAAAAAGATAGACGTGAGTAAATAACTGCTAACTTCTAATACATTTTTCAGTATTATATATATATATATATATATACTAGATATATATATATATATATATATATATATATATATATATATATATATATATATATATAGTATTATATATAATAAAATATATAAATATAGGGTGTCTAATTTTGTTACAACTATTTTCAACTGTTAATAATGCTTGATACAATAATAGATCTTTAAGAATGAAGAAAGCACTTGTTTTCACTAAACTAAAATAACTTTTAATCTATGCTTATTGTAAAGTGTTACCTAGGAATTTGGAGCTGTTTGCCAATTGGCTGTGATTGGCAGTATAATTGGAGTAAAACAGGCCCTACATTCCATTTAGAAAGCAATGCGTCTGGATGGGTAATGTTTTTCATGTTTTAATCTTTTCTATTTTATAAACTGCACTTGCATCGATACCCTTATCGTACGACTGGTGGCACCTAATAAATGCAACTGCAATACCATACACCAAAATCAAGCTTCTGAACCAGGTTTGAAAAAATTCTGGATGGCATTTTGTCCGGTTTATTAGCTGTATACATATTCTTTTGCTATAGTTTCAGTAAATAGCTGTTTGCACTTTTATGTGTGCTCAATTTTTTTGTCATGTATACAGTAATTTCTGCAACAGACATGTGATATGAAAAGGAAAACTTCTACCACAAATGTACAAAACAAAAAGCAATTTTTTAAAATGCCTGAAGCAGAATTCTCTGGTATGGCAATCTAGTTAATTGCTCTGGTTGATGCTTCTAATAGAATTCTGCAATCAGCACAATATACAGTGCATTATAGCATATTGTAAAAAATAGCACAGACCAAAGACATTTATTTTACATCTGCGCCCAGGTACTTTTGAAGAAATTTTATTAATGTAAAGATCTAAAAAAAAGCCTTTATTATTGAACTATTAGGTAGTAATAAACTATAAATTGTTAATTGATTAGTTAACTAATTTATACAGTTTATTACTACCTAATAGTTCAATAAGATCTTATTGAAAAAAATAATCACATTTAGTTAATTTATTCAAACATTAAACAAAGTTGTTTACTTCATTCGCTGTTGTCTGTACAGGCAGTTTACCATAGCTGATCCAATTTTCTGCATGTTAAATTAATAAAGAGAGGAAGCCAGAAAAACCAAGAGAAATCGATGTAAAAATAAATAAGCAAAAAACAAGCAAACTTTCAAAGTGTAACAGCCGCCCCGCACACCCCACCCCAAATAAGGCACTAAGGCTACCTGCGAGATATCAGCAGCATTTTAATTTCAATCCAGATTCACTTACTAACTACAGTTACACAAATTAATACTATAGATTTATAACCCTAGAGGAACTCCCTAGAGGTTACATTTGTTCTTACATTAAACTGACCAGAATTGTCACCAGTTATTTGTGTAATGACTTACCAGACTGGGACAACAGATGTGGTTAACCCCAGAAGCGCGTGTTTATTAAAAAGTCAACGTTTAGCTAATGGATCATTACAGGAAACAAACACAGAGACACGGGAGCCAAAGGACATCGTAGGAGCTTTGAAAGTAACGAACCAGAACAGGAGAGGTGAAACCGGGAACGGGGAGAACCAACGTTGGCGACCCTGCTGCAGGAAAAAGCGGTGAAGGCTGAAATGCAGCGATGCTTTCGGTATAATGAAAGAGACCAGACATTGAGTGAAGGTGAAGTGCTCTTTTAAAGGGAAGTGAGTGATTGGGTGATGAGCTGCAGGTGAGCCTAATTAGAATTTGGGTGAGTCTGTAGGTTAAGTGGCTGAAGGATTGGGTGGTGTGTGTGTGTTACCGTGAAAATGGAATTCTAATAAAATGTATATATGTCAGCTTCAAGCCATTATCTATTTAAGCATAATGTGGCTTTGCAGCCTCATCATTATAGGCATGAATACATAGTTCATTAGGTACCAAATGTACACATAAATATTGGAATAGAGATTTGTGCAAAGTAAAACAAAGTATTTAGTATCTAATCCCTAATATCAATTGAGTAAATATTTAAAATGCTTGTAAAATAGGCATTTGCATGATGTCTTTATTACAGAAGAATATACATCTCTTCATTTTTCAGTATGGAAAACAACATGCACTCAACAATCCAACCCTCAAATCACTAAGAAACTGATTTGCTGGAAAATAAACACTAAGTGTTCTTGCCTAAACTATCAATGGCCAATGGTACTCTTAAAATAATACTTATTTTATAATAGATTTATTCAGTTTGAATTTTGAGAGACAACTCAGTGAGTGCATTATTGAAGAGGAAAAAAACTTTTTTTGCTGTTTAATGTCGCTTTATAACAAGATGTTCCTTTAAAAATGTTGCCTATATTACACAAACATTACATTTTCTATTAAAGATATAACAGACTTTCAAGTATCTTTTTTTTTTCACAAATTTATAAATTACTAAGCTGAAGAGTTTGAACAATATTCCATCTTGTAATTCTTTAATAAAACGAAGACCCTTTTTCCACTTGGTATTGAGTTCTTGGTGATACATTCAACATGTGATATGTAATACAGCCACTCTGAGGTAGTACAAAACACTTTAATTTTCAGTGAGGTGTTTGGTTTGATAGATTTGGAATAACTGTTATGAAATTGTACATTACATGTTGTTTTTGTTTTTTGTGCTATTTCCACTCTTCTAGGTTGACCCCCCCCCCCACCTTTTACTTTTTCACTTATTTCTTTTCACTTTAGACAGGTACATATTTGGTTCCATTAAGGTGCTGTATGAACGTGCCACTAAATAAGAGGAAAATATAGACGTGGCCCACAACTATTCACATGCTCTTAGCAAGTGTATAATGAATGACGCGTACTTCCAACATACCACACTGCCAACCGACAAACTTTTAAGGGGCCATTTCTCTGTCTGTATACAGTGGTGTCTTCGTTCCGTGACGGAGCTCAAAACTCAAATTACTCGTGTATTAAATCAGTTTTGCCCATTGAAATGACTTAAAATGGCATTAATCTGTTCTGGGTGCCCCTGCAAAAAATGCAATATTTCTTGTTACATGTTTTTAAGTAAGAGAACTATACTCATAAAAAAGAATATTGTATAAAAACAATAATACATATATTGTAGTATATACTGTATAATACAATTGTGTATATATATTACAATAGAGTGTACTGCAATAAACTGGTTTATTAAGTATAATGTACAGCATTTATCTTGGCAATCAGTAGACTCCTCTTGCTAACACACTTGCTAATGTGCTAACATGTCTGACTAGTGATTGAGCGAGACTTGGGATGCTGGGCGGATGTTACGGCGTTTCACTTTCGCAACTAGCGGTTGGGTTTCTAAAGATGGCTCGTAACCTGAAAATTTGACTCGCAACTAAAGTAAAAAAAAAAAAATCAGCAGCTCGAAAAAAAGACGACTTGCATATCGAAATTCTTGTTAGTTCGAACACTCGTAAAAAGTACCACTGTATATCAAAACCCAACAAATTAGGGTTTGTTGCCCTATTAGAACTTTTAGAACCAACAATGACAAAAATGACTATTTTTACATAAATAGCAATTCTGTCACATTTTCATAAAAAAAAAAAATCTACATTATTTTACTCCGTTTCCTGCTTTCTCTTGATTTTCTGTACTCTCCTGAACAATGTACATCATACAGAACACCTTCAGCTGTCACTTATTGAGATTTTTGAATTTATTTAAATCTGATTGAAATAATCTGCAGCTACTGCATGCTATTGAGCAAGAAGTATGAAACCATAATGTATCCACAACACACTATGAAAGCACAATGATCATATCAGACGCAGTATCAACTCAAAAGCATACCCATTGTTTGACTCGGAATGGATCAGATGGCTGATAAATCAATAAAAGAAATATCTGATGAAACGCCCAGAGAGTCATCTTGTAGAGTAAACTAGCTCAGAATAGTGCAGTTACTACAAATATGCATCCCACAGCATGCCTACCAAAGGGCTAGTGGAGTGTGGTAAATTAGTTTTAATGCTTTGTTGTTGTTTTACAAGAATTGTTTAACATAACTACATCTATGTCTTTAACCTATTCATTCTAAAAAGAATCTATACAACAATGCCAACATCAATTGGAAATCTAATGCATACACTCAGTCAACAGTAATGTGACAGCTATCTCACTGACGAATAAAATTTTTAAATACAATATTAAAAAATGTAAAAAGATGTGATCAGAACTCTACTTCAAAGAAATGAACAGTTTAGTCACTCAAAGTTTTTGATCATTTAGACTAAACTCTTAACTATAAACTTAAACTATAAAACTTTTAACTATCTTACTGTACCTATGGGAAGTCAAATTATTGAATTAATTTTAAGAAAAAAACGACGAAATTATAAACGGATCAAAGTTTACACAATTGTCTAAATTCTAACTGACGTGCATTGACAGCTGTCTAATTAAATATAGTGGCTGTCATGAGCTGGTTCATTGAGCACCCTTATAGCTTTGCAAAAAAATAAATAACTTTTACTAAAAGTACATAATTTTATGTTAAAGATTAAAGCTACATGCTTCAAAGGGTTCTAAAGTAGGTTAGATGTTGTAAAATGAATAAATAAATGATTACATTTTAGACGAATAAAATGTTTTCGGAAACTTGGAGAAGCATGAAGAATAATAAGTGGATCGAGGAAATTAGTATTTTTAAGTAAAAACCATTTTATTATCGTAGTAAGTATAGTTTTTGAGGTTTAGTTATAGACTATGGCCCTGTTTGTAAACAGCCTTCATGATATGTGCTTAATTTCTATAGGTCAACAGTCAGTCTAATAAGATGAACAGCAATATAATAATATAGTATTGTGGTTTTACAGCATATTATTTAATTTACAAATAGAAATAAAGTATAACAAATTGTTTTTATTTTAATGTTTCTTGTTTTGTTTTATTTTTGAAAGCATTCCTAGATTTTGGACCCTGTCAAAAATGAGCACTGCTTTAGATTGCTACCTGCTGATTCCAATTCAGGCACTGCTGTCTGCAAACTCAAAGAGACGGATGTCAAAAATGACAAAAGGAGCAAAATATAAAAGAACCAGGATAATTAAAAGATGGGCAGCATGGTGGGTAACAGTAGTGGTTAGCACTGTTGCCTCACAGCAAAAAGGCCCAGGTTCAATTCTAGAGTTTGCATGTTCTTCCCGTGCTTGCGTGGGTTTACTCCAGGTTCTTCGGTTTCCTCCTACAGTCTAAAAACATGTATGTTAGGTTGATTGGTGTTTCTACATTGCCCGTAGGAGTGAGTGTGATTGTGTGTGTGGTCCTGTGATGGATTGGCAACTTGTTCAGGGTGTAGCACTCCTGCTTTTTGCTTTTTCAGACGGCTGGGATAGACTCCAGCAGATCCCCGTGACCCTGAATAAATGGGTATAGAAGATAATTAAATAAATGATTTAAAGATCCTTACTTGGCAAAAGCAAAATTACAAGAGTTCACTGACTAAGATTGTTATAAAACATTAACATTAAAGCAGCTGTTTTTAAAATTGATAATGTCACATGCTTCTAAGGTTGGTTTGTTTGTTTGTTTACTGTCTTGTAAGAACATTTTAGTGACCAGAATGTCTTTTGTGTGGCATTTATAGTGAAAAGCCTTCTAAAATCATACATGTGCAGTGTTTCCCCAATCTTGGATAAAACCTGGTTACCAGTCCAGGTAAATTGATGACCCCTAAGTATTTCTTTAGCATTTCATTTCTTCCAGTGAAAATAACAGGGTGACACAAATTAGGCAGGCAGTGCAGATGGGGCAGAGGTGAGATAAGAGTGGAGGAGGGAAGGAGAGTACTTCCTGCAAAATGGATCATATAGCATGCCATAATTAGTTCCACTTTCTATTAAACATTCATTAACATGATTTTCCTCATTAATTTAATTATTATTTAATTATTACTGTATGTGTTACAGACAAGCCAGGTTCTTCCTTAGTTCCCCAATCACTCTCACCTGAATACTTATCACACACACCTGCAGCACATTCCCCTGATTACACTCTCACCCTATAAAGAACACTCACCTTCACTCACTCACGGTCTGTTTTATCTGTGCTTTCCAAGTTCCTCCGGCTCCTTGCCTTTGTAAAGATTGCCAGCTCTGTGGTTTCCTGGTATGTTCCAAGCTTCTTTGATTCCTCCCACTTCAGGTGTTTAAAAGTACTATTTCCAAGTAATAAAACTCTGTTCTGGGTTTACCTGTGTTTATCCAAGTTCTCTGTCCCAAAGACTTTCATTCAAACTGCTTCCTTGTTTCATTCCTCTAGAATAAAGTTCTCTGTTTGGTTCTAACCCTTCCTATAAGTCTATTTCCTGTTACAATATGTACTGGTTATTGGGGTTATTATAAGTATAAATTACCGCTGTGCACAATTACATTTAAGTTCATGATTTTGATTTCTCAATTAATACCAACTGCCCTGTTACCCTGTTTGGTATTTGTACAAATTAAATACACATGTAAGATAAAAAGAAATACTTTTAAATTGTAAATTAGAAGTCATAGAGACATGAGATGAGTTAGAGGTGGGAGATGAGGGGGTAGGATAAAACTCCCCTGAGAAGGTGAAGTAAAACAGGGAATAAGCTAAATCTAATTCTAAATACCTTTTTAAAATAAATAGATAAGATATAAAACTTCTCCCCACACCATTTCTAATCCTTATAAAGGATATGTGGGAAACACTAATGCATAACTTCATGTCGAATTTCTCCTAGGACCTGAGTGAGTCTTGGGCCTTTTTAAAAATGTCATCGGAAAAATCCCAACTATACCATTCCAGCTAAAGCCAAAATGCTAAAGGTTGAAAGGCTACAGTTTGTTTAAGCAGTCAAGAATAGATTGATGTCTTGTTTGCTCCTAGCTGGCATACAGAGTAAATCTAAAGTCCTGGGAATACCAGATAATTCCCCATATTCTTTCTCCCTGCCATTTGGCCGTATCATTCTCTGTCTTATCTCTGACAGTGTGAGGCAGATGCCTCCCCTCCCCACCCTCTCTAGCTATGACCTCCAGTTTCAATCCTGAGCAATAAAATAGAAACATGCCCAAGCTTTCAGACACCAAAAACACCAGCTCTATCTTATGTCGTTAAGCTTACCGGTAAAAGATAGTTATAGTTGTAATGAAGAACTGTTCCCATAATTATGAATTATAGATGTTTTTAACTGATTTTCTTTATACTATAACTTCTAATGAATGTGTTAATTATCTTAAAACGTTTAACTGATGAATAATTGAACATCATTAAAGTCACAGTTATGCTGAATAATATGGGGTGCATCATTTGTATTGAAACAATCGGGATAAAATTATGTATTTTGAGCACAAATATTGTGCTTATTTTGTAATTTCCACAGAAACCAGTCTGTAGTTTATTTTGCAAGTAATAAAGGCTTATTTTTAGAGAGATTTAAGTTGTCACCTTACTCTTAGACTCAAGCGCAACTGCAAGTAATCTTAAGACAGTCAAAAGCACAGGTCAAGAAATCAGCAAACAGCACAGCGAAGGTAAGGTAAAGTCAGACAACATGAAAACAGAAGCACTGGTCATAATCAGCATGATGACTATATGCAGGTACTTTTAGACAAGCTTGAACTGAGCAAATACTCTGCATCAAACAAAAACGCATGAGGGCTCAATTAAACAAAAAACCTTTCAGGACCAAACTTAAAAAAGGTGTGGTCAATGTAGACATGTAAACAACTAGTGAAATGACATGGGTGAGGAACAAATACAGAACAAAATGTGAGCATGTTAATATACACTGGAGATGTCTTTATCTAGTATCGTAAAAGTTTCATTTGGATTTCCTTATTATTAATATTTTAATGTTTAGTTAAATAATGTGCACATTATTCATCCTAATTACTATACAATAACAATGTTTGAATCTTTTATTATTTTTTTTATTTTATATTATCATTTTATACATTGAGTCGGTAGTTTTTATTTTGATATGTTCCCATATTAAAGAAAGCATTTCTAAAATAGTCAGTGAGGACTACTGTCCAGAATTCTGGAATGTTCTAAACATGGCTGTATCGATGTGACCTGCTTCAAGAAATATCACCTTAAACAATTGTAAATTTGCAGTGAATATAAACGTTTGCACACCAGATGGCTTAACTAGGAAGAGTAAAAAATAAAATAATGTAAAAAGCCTAACTAAAATTTATATACCAGTTGGTTATTTACACTTGTGAATGTCACAAAGAGGAATTCACAAAATTGCTTGCGGTGCAATTAACAGGCACCATTAATATTACAATTTTCATGCAAAAGTTCCTCTGACTTCTTTAATTAATGTCCTAGGCATAGGTGTGCAACTTGTGATATAAATGCTATTTTGATTTATTTTAAATAAAAATCATAGCCATGTCTCAGCTCCTCATGTGTCTAAAGAACTGCAAGTGTTACCAACTTACAAGTATTTTTCTGGGCTGGAAAGTGTCAGTGTCTGTGACAGCCAGTAGCACTCTAACACTCCATACACTCAAGGATTTTCAGAAATTCCTGAAGTTTGCATCACGTCTTATTAGACAAGACACTTCTGTAGCTACAGCTTCTAATTCTTTTAATTTCGACAAGTTAGGTCACATAGAAAGATATGATCTAAAATTGAAAACACTATTATGCAGTAAGTCTAATCCTCACTAAGTTTGGAACATCATAGCATACAGCACAACTCAACCCTCCAGGAACACATGACTAATTCTGTTGTTCTTTAACATCTGTGCCCTGTCTAACACCCAACACATCACCCAGCTGCAACCTTTGTGCCAAAGCAAGCATACATGGGAATCGGTACCATATCGACTGATTTTATGTGAAAGGAGATTTTAAAGCTTATTTCTTTATGTTCTAACCCCTAGCCTAACCCTAACCCCTACCCTGTTAAAAATGTAGCACTGTGGAAAAAGCAGACAAATTATGCAGTGTTTTCCTCACTTCCTTCAATTCAGCATAACTTAAATTCTTAACAGTACTCAACAATTGAGTTTTTTTTAGCTGCTATTGTAATAACACGCCAGTTAACCTCTATTCCAGAACATGTTTTGCTTCAAAATACTGTATAACACACATACACAGCACCGAGGCCCTTACAGTATGCATTATGGTATTTATGCACATTCTCTGTGAAAACCTAAAATGTGCCAGGAGTAGGAAAGTGGCTCTGCCCAAGCAAACACTGCTAGGAGGCTATTTACAGAGAGAAAGCACACTAGTAGGCAAGGTAAACAACTACACCCAGGCCAGACGCTGTGCTATCTGTAAGGGAACAGTAACTCCTATAACAACATAACAAATGTAATTGCAAGAATTACGTCTAGACAACAAAAGTTCTTGGGCTGACTGACCAGGGTAATTTAGTTGAGTGTATTTGCTATAGGTTCTACAGGATTTTAAACAGTAATGCCATTGTACAGTATGTTCTACCTCTCTGACTGGAAGGGTTATAATATTTAACCTCTTTGTTTGATCTACTCTGCTTTTTGACTTTTTTTTTGGTATGTTTAGGGATTTTCTATTTTTAACAAAACCCTAAAACAAGTCCAGAGGTAGCTGTAAATCAAACCTTTATATTTCACTGGCAGTCATTGATTTAGCTGAGGCTGTATTGTAAGGATAGACAGATTACTTTCACTAAGAACTAGGGTTAAAGGTGGTAGCTCACTTGAGGCTAAAGAGTGGATTTTAAATGACAGTGATGCGGAAGTGATGCCTTGGTTGCAGCAGAACAGCAGAATTACCTTCCTGGAATGAGGGTTTAACAGGATTACTTTGTACGTGAAGAGAACACAGTGTGAAAAGCAGATTTAATATGGACAGCAGGAAACACATCAGAAACATAAAACCACATCTCACATGTACATGCGACCCATCCCTAAGGCTCTCGCAGCTAGATAATGTTTCTAATGTCACATGGTTGACAATTTACTATAAATATTCCAAAAAGGTACCGGATACCCGGAGTGAAACTTGGTTCTAGACTGATTTAAACAGACCGGCTAAATTTACATGGCTCATTAAACAACATAACTTTTTTTTTAAAAGAAAACACAATGTTAAAAAGTCTAATAAATAAACCTGGGTATGGTAGTTTTCGGTTTAATTGCAACCATGTTATTGTGTAAAATTATAATTTTAATGAGTGAGGTTCACATCTGTTCACATAAAAGTATCTTTAATCCTAAAAGGGCATAATGAAAGGGTACACAGTAAGGCTAGTAAAAATTTACAATTAGAGTCATTAGAGTTTCGAGGTTAGTTTGTGTTTTACCGACATTAATGTATGGTTGAGTGCTTAAAAAAATGCATTAATTATGTGCAATAATTCTGACACAAATGCTTTCATGCTGCATCCGCTCAGATTTTACTTTTACTCAATTATTTCCGCACTGTAAAAAATTACCTTTAAACTATAGGTATAATTACTATCATTTCGTGTTGTTATTTTTCCTCTATTTTCAGTTTTGAGTGTCGCATTTGGTAGGATTTTTGCTTTCTCATACGAATGAAATGCATTTTTGAGAGCCTGTTTTCAGTAAAAATGTTACTTTATAAAGTGTGTGTATATAGTGTGTGTGTATATATAGATATATATATCTTTCATGGTTTATGAGCCTCTAAGTTTATTTATTTGAATAAAAAGGAGGATGGGTGAAGGGGAATGGAATACGTCCCACAGCCTGATACAATGTCAGTGATCAGTGAACAAAATCTATAGAATGTTTTGGAATGGTTTTTTAGGCTATTGGGAACGGCCTGCATTCTTTAATTATTCTGACCAAATACGGAGACATATTGCACTTTGTGTGTCGGGGACAATGTGTGTGCGTGCAAATGCTTGTCACTGCCTTAAAGTTAGACTGAAAAATCAGAAGGCTGGAAACAAAATCTCAGTGTCAGCAACTCCAACTGAGCTATTAGCCTTCGCCTGATGAATAATTGATGCGCTGTGATGATGCTGCTTTGCCACAGCTTTCTGAGTATGACAAGCAGTGAAATAGTGAATGCAAAATGAGATAGTGGAACATACTCAGAATTTACTCAAAACACACACATACACACACAGTAGTGAGGTGAAGGTAATCACCGGAATTTAGCAGTAGGACAAAATAAAAGGCTAATATTTACTGATCTTGGTTGACAGAAAAATGAAATGTTGAGAAAGGTTAAAAGAAGCGGTTGAAGCATTGTGATTGTTGTTCTATAAATCACTACTTGCATTTGCTTCCTTGTCTACCTTTTTTCATTTGTTTTGTTTTTTTTCAGAAAGAATGTGAAACGCCGGGTGGCAATACAGAGGCAGAATTTAGCTACCTGCTGAATTAGTCATTGTGGAAGAGTGATAGCTTGGGGTAAGCTTGTAAAAGAACAACACAGCACATAGTAAAAAGTCATACAAGGACAAAAATTATACAACTAACTAACAAAAAACAAAACATTTATTTTAAATGTCATAAGGATACTTAAGCCAACAACCTTTTCTTATTATTGTTGATGGGAAATAATGTAGATTATTGTGGACTGCAGTTTTTTCTAAATCCCTATGGAGTAGGAATGACAGCACTTTTTCCTAAAGAAAGATTGAGAGTCTTTTCCTGAAGATTTTTGCTTATTCTCGGGACATTTTGCCCTCAGTTCTGCCTTCAGGAAATGCAATACAAGTTTGGATTCAGGACATGTAACTGACTACCTGCCAATGCAAAAGGTTCCATTTCTTTGCCCTTTAAAGTCATTAATTGGCTTTAGAATATGCTTATAGTCATTGCCCATCTGCACTGTTGAGCACTGACCAATTAGTTTCGAATTGGCAAACCCTAAGCAGATATATAGCCTTAGGCGTTACAGAATTAATCCTTTTACTGTGCTAGAAGTCGTTAGCAGATATTCAAGATCATGCCATGTAATAAGGTGGGCTGGAGAAGTTCATTCCCTTCTCTGTTTAATAAGACATGTTTTTTTTACATTTTATGATAAAGATGTTATAGGTAAAGTTACTCTGCATACAGTGGGGGAAGTGATGGCTCATGTCTTGATCTCTGACAGTGGTGGCAAGAGTATTAAGCTTGAGAATTAATTCACTTAAGTACAAGTAAAAATACTAAATTATAACATGACTTAAGTAATAGTAGTTGAATATTTTGTTTATAAAGCTGTTTATAAAGTACTTAAGTGTGTTAAATGTGATTTTAAACCAGTCAAGTGCAAGGAGTTGATTTTTATTTTTTTTAATTCAGTTTTCTGTGCTGCACATGCAAAGATCTATATGTCATAATCGACAAATTCTAATCGTTTTGTCTTTTAGGTCCTAAATACTGTATATACAATATTGTAAAAATATTGTCAGTTTTGTCTATGTGAACAAATGTAAAAGGCATTAATTTGTTCTTATTTTATTACCAATTGCTGTACTTTTCTTTCATAATGTTAAAAATATATAATATTTTGTGTAGTTGTTGTTTCTGTAGTATATTTGGTAAAAACCAGTAGGCTAAAGTTTCTCGACTGATCTGTTGGTTGCTAATTTTTGTTTACGGTATTCAGCTGCAACAGATTTGTTTTAACTTATTTAAACCAAAACTCTAATAGGAATCAATACAAATCGTAATTATTAAACAGTATTGCTATACTTTAAACGATACCTGACCATACTCACATGTCCAACACATTAAAAACAAATTTTGCAAATTAATTTTGAAGTAAAGTTGAATTATTTAGTATTAAATAACACTGGTAAAAAGTAGCATAATTAATACTGTAAGAAAAATCGTTTTTGTAACAAGCACTTTCAACTCCTTTATGTTCAGGCTTCATAGCAAGTTTCAATCTCTTTTGAACTTAAAAGTTAACTAACATAATCTTAGCAATTTTTCTTACAATTCACAATTACAGATCTGACAGGTGTAAGATAGGATCAGGAATTACAATTCCAGTAAAAACCAGCATTAAACAGCAAATACTCAAAACGCTGTGGCAATTTGAAAGCACCAGATATAAATTCCCATTTCAATTCTTTCCCATTTTGGCATGTAATCTCAACAATTCCATATTTTTTTCTTTCTGCCTTGGTCTGCTTTGTTACAACTGTCTTTGAATATTTAATCAGACATTTTAAATACTGGGTCTCAGTAAGAGTGAGGGATTTGCCTGATTCACTGCAGCCATGAGTCTCTTAGGAATATCAGTGTTGAAGTGTGATAAGGAGACAGAACATGTTAAACAATGTGTATTTCTGTGTAGAAAGCAAGGCAACACAGACTGATGTGGGAGCAGGCGTAAGTCACTGATCCTGATTTCAGAACAGAAAAAGTGCACATTAAAACATCATTTTTAGTTCCTTATACAAAAATAATTCTATGAAAATGAGACCAATAAATCTTATCAAAATATAGACCTTTTGTATCGGTCGTATATAAACATTTCAACTTTAAAGAGCATGTAATCATGGTGATACACATTACATATTGAACGAAACAAATATTTCGAACCATTGCCCTTACAAAATTGTTTAAAAGACATTATTACGCAAAAATGCAGACTGCATTTTGCTCTAGGCAATAAAGCAGAAATCTACAAGAGCGGAAAAAGGGAAATAACGTTTTGCACAATGCTAGAGCCCTTATTTGTTTTTCTAAAAAAAAAAATCTAGGATTTCTTGGCTGATACCCCCAACCTTAAAAAAAGAGATCCTTGCAGGCTCAGTGGATGTCTTCCTGCTTATTCATGGTAATATCATGGGTGGTAGAAATGTTTGTGGCTTTATTTGACTGCTAAATTTTAAACTGCAAGAGTTGAATTAGTGCATTTTATATTCTCCAAAGCAGGCAGGTAGTATTACCATTTTAGCAAACTTTGTCATTATACACAGGACTAAAAGGTATATTTATGTCCATTATAATGTTTGTTTCTATATGTACATTGTGATGCATGTCCTTATAAGTGAACTGTGAATTTCCTGTTAGAGTTTTTTGTTTGTGACATTATTTCCAATTACTAGGTTGTCTAGTTGCACCTGACTGATGAGCACAGCGTTTCACTTAATTGAGACATACTATAACTTGAAAACAAGCACTGCAGTACAGATTAAGTCAAGAATTGTTCATGGCTGTAAACGACTTGAGTAACCGTGTGTGTTTAAATGTCATTAATTTGGTGGATATTTGGAGTTTTGTGTTAATGGGTTCTTGAGGTTGCCTTAAGTTGCCACCTGGGGGTAATTTTACACAGCAATGTTTCTAGTAATATATTTAATTTTTATTTAATATATCTTTATTTCAGTAATTGAATAAAATTAAATTAGGCTCATATAAAACATGCAGTCAACTTTGCATGAGGTACATTGCTGCTAATTCACACATTGCGTTTATGCACAAACTTTCTTGCTGGAGAATGTGTTTTGTATCGTCTTAAAATTTCCAGTTGCTTTTTTCCACCCCACAACATCAGGGTCCAATAAGTTTCTGAACTTAAGTGCATGTTCTTCCCACATCCTCTGTGTCCTCCACATTTCTTTGGTTTTCTCCTACCTTCAGAAACATGCCAGTAGGTGGACTGGCCAAAATAAACATGTTTGCTAAAAAAGAAATCTTACACAACCATCTGTTTTACACAATCCAGGTGGATTATTAAATTATTTCACTGGTCAAGACTAACAAAGTAAATATTTTGTAAATTTGCTAACAAACTAATGATCATATCTACTAAACCCAAAAAAACCCCTTGAATTATTGCATTGTTCAACGTTATTTCTGTAGATAATCACTAAAAAAAAAATTTGCCACAACAACCTGCGTTGTATAAGTTATCGACAAATGAGATTCATTACTGTAATTAGCAAACAAGATGTCAAGTGGCAGATGAACATGCAGGTAAATAACAGTTTTATTTATAAAGCTTGCAGACAGATCTAAAACATGAGGCAACACCAAGGTTAATGTACAAATAATATGGAAACAACTTAAACTGAGCTAGTCAAATAAATAACCAGCATGTTTGGCTTCCTGGTCAAATGTCCAAAATTATTGGCTTTTTCCTCACTGTATCCAGCTATTTCGCTTTGCAAACACTTCTATTCCTCCTTGAAATGTATAAGTTAATAAGATGTTTAACCTTTAATTTTAATGACATTGACCAGAAAGACTGGGGTTTGATTCCCAGCACCGTCAATCCACCATCATGGGCCCCTTAACATTTTATTGCTCAGCTGTATAAATTTAGGTCACTTTGGATAAGGACATCTGCTTAATGCTGTAAGTTTAACCTTTAAAAACGCTGTGCATTTTATTAGAAACAAAAAATATAATTGTTCTTACTATACTTGCTAAATCTTTAATGAAACACTTTTCCATAGAAAAAAAAAGTTAGGCATTCTTTACTTAGCTGTGGTTGTGATGTAATAGTGTGGAAAATATTTTTTGCTTTATTATATAATGCTTGTTAACATCAATCAATCAAGGCTTGAATTGAACAAACTATTTAAATGTGGCTGCTGATAAAGTAACCATGTCCCTTCATGCTCACAATTTACTCATCTTCTAATAATTAGTCTCAACATGATAATGCATCACGTCACCAATTCAACTTGGTTTTATAATCGTGACAATAATTTGTGTTCATCCTGTCAGCAGATCTGACTCCATCAGAACACCTTCGAAATATAGTAGTCGATTTCACACACACTGATAGTTTTTGTATCTGAAAAATCTGCAAGAATTGCATGATGTATTCATGTAGACATGGGGCAGAAACTCAAAGAAATGTCTGACATTTTGTGAAATATATCCTCTGAAAAAGGAAAACGTCGGCAGTTCCAAAAATAATGTTCTTGCTGAGGAGACAATTCTAAAGGAAAATGCGATTTGATTTCAATGTCTTCAGCTCATAATTAGTCTGGTATTTGAGTTCATAACCCCTTTTTAGGAATTTGCACAGAAACAAATATAAACAATTACATTCCTTCTTAAAACTGAAGATATGTCAAAATTATAATGATCAGACTAAGAATGTAGTGTTACTGGGAGAGATTTGGAATTGTACCATGTCTTACTTTTTATAGCTTAGCCTAAGAATAACAAATTAAGAAAGGGTGTTGATGAGGAATGGATGTTGCATCATCTTTTCACTGATTCATCGTGGGGTTTTTTTCTTAAAGATAATATATTTGCTCCTACAGAGAGAGGGTTAGAATATAAAATCTGAATAAATTGCTGGAGGGAGCAGAGCCTGAATAAAATGAAATTAGAAAAATGAAAATCTGACATCCAATGCCAACTTGCCTTGTGCCCTGACGGTCTCTGAGGACAGTCCAGTCACAGCTGCAGCTTCCTGATAAGCCGTAAACCAAAAAAGATAGACGGACAGACCGAGAGACTGTGAGCACTAAAGGTGCATTGTGAGCCCATTTACTCCCAGGTAAATCAGAAAAGGAGAAATGAACAGATGGAAGAGAGACGTCCTATGAGTGTCTGATTTTGCAAAAGGGATCATCATTTATTTTTAATGCTAAAATGCAGTTAATTAAAACATGTTAACATAAAGACATCCGAGTTGTCGTGTAAATAAAATTTTAGCTGGCACAAAATATTTGTCAAATGTAAATTTTGCAAATCCACAATAACTATTTTTTAAATTTTACTTTTTCAATTACATTAACTTAAATCTCAGAATTTACTAAAAACTCCATTATTCAGATAAAGCTAACATTTTTTTAATATGTAGTTATTATAAATTTAAATGAACACGCTTGATGTTAAATTCTGTTTAATTTTGTTAGATATATTAAGGTTTGTTTTTTTTATCACATTATTTAAATACAATAATCACTTATTTTTATATACAATGCTGCTTTATGTTTAGATCTTATTTTTGATATTATTAAGAGTTATTTTTGCCTGACATAAGATGCATTGATATTGAGGGCAAACTAACTCATTAACTTGTAATGTTTTGTAGATGAGAAATAAAATGAAACGTGAGTCACAGTGAATTTTTATTGACCTGTTTTTCTTACCTCAAGGTCAGGATTGAACTCGCCAGCTAACAACATAGTGGTCTCTTTGTGCATGATTAGATAAACCGAATCAATAGGACTGATACTGATATAAAATTCCCTTTAATTATAAAGCGTTGTTTTTTTTAAAGACAATTATAATAGCCAATTGTTTGTTTTCCACAATATCTATATCAACATACAGTAGCCTTTAACCGCCACATATTCCCATATAAAACTGTTTAAAAAGTTTTCATACAATATAATAAGTTGTCATAATGCAGAGGCAAAAAAAAAGATTTTAGTAAATAAGCAAATAACAAATTATTTATTAAAACTGAAAAATAAAAAAAGTCAATAAAACGAAAAAAAAGGGTTAAAAAAAAAATAAGATAAAAAATTAAAAACCCCCCCTAATAAACAAAGCAAAAAAGACAATTATAATAGCCAATTGTTTGTTTTCCACAATATCTATATCAACATACAGTAGCCTTTACAATAAGCCTTAACATATTCCTCATATTGAGGATTTGGTTCTGCAGCATTTTATATGTCCTGCCAGATGGATTGCAACATTTCTAATTTAGTAAAAACACAAAAAAATTTTTTATCCCGAATAAATACAAATTTAAATGAACTCTAATTAATACCTTTTAACATTTTGCTTCTTTGGGGGAAAACACCCCCCAAAAAAACGGTGCCTACCAGATTATTAACATGTATCTTATATTTTTCACTGATATGCAAAGCAAAAAGTTTATGAAAATCTTTTATGATGCTTACACCATATTTTGCTAATGCAAATTTTTTTGCATCGTTCACTTTGATTAGTTAAAGGGAGAGAGAGAGTGAAACTGGCTGAAATTTATTCATTTATTACTCCATTTTTTTAAGAAAACACTAATTGTTAGATCATACATAATACAAATACCCCAGTTGGTGGATCATAAAATCACCAATTATTACCTCAGTTTATTTAAAATCTGCTTTGGTCATAAAATATTCTACACAGCTAACCAATGTGGTTGACCCTGACTGGCTCACCCTCTGATCACTATAAATCTTTACACCCCAAGTTCTGACTTTCTTCTACTAAATTAACTTTAAAACAGTAGGTGAAAGTGTTTTTTCTTATGAAGACTAAGACAAGTGACAATAATGACAAATTACGGAATTCTATACCCGCTTATTCCCTAATTCAGGGTCACAGGGATCTGCTGGAGCCCATCCCAGCCGCCTCTGCAAGGGCGAAGGGCAGGAGGGGTACACCCTGGACAGGTCGGCAGTCCATCACAGGGCCACACATACACACGAGATTAATTGCAACACACAAAATGTTCTTTCTATATTTATACAGAGTGGAGCTCCATGAATTTTCAGACCTATAAACCTGCATTTTTTTTTTTGTGTTTAATTATGTGCATGAGAAAACAAACCAATAAGCAAATGACATAAAAATGCAATTCAGATAAACTTTATTTGCTTATAACAGTGTAGATGGAATAGTTTTACAGAAATGTGAACAAGTCAGTGGCAATGGAGAAGAAGAAATCTTTGGAAAAATCATGCTTTTGTGGGTGACACCATATTTTAAGCCAGTACTCATCCACAGTAGTATATCGTAATTTCAAGTAATGCTATGCCTATAAAATGGATCTTGAGTAATTAAAACACTTTTTACTTCTTTTTTAACACAATATTTAGCTTTAATTCAGTGTTGCAAAAGGAGGTTCCTCCTTCAGGAAATTGAGCTGCATTGAAACCATGGTTACATACATAACCTGGAGTTGTTATTCACTTTTCGAGAATTAGCCTGTAATCATCAACTGTTTTAGGCAGATTTTAGACTATTTAAGTAAGAGCATTTACAGCCAGGCTTAAAAATGTTTATTTGGAAATGTTTCTGCCCTGTAGGGGTTTAGGAACATGTACATTGTACTGAACTTAAAAGAAAGGAGTCATCCAGACTAGCTATAATAGCCTAGTTAACTTTGAGACAGAAGGTAACATTAGGGCACCCGGGGGACCTTAGGCAGCTATATACGCTAGATGAAAGCATCAAAACAACAGTATCTGAACACAACTACAACAACATTAACACTTTTGATGATACCATATGACATAGCTGATATGTTTGGCTGATGTGGTAACGCAAAGCAAAAATACTGTATTAAAACAAATAAAATGAGGTAGTAAATTTATATAACTGAGAAAAAGCTATCTTAATGTGTACTAAAGTCATGAAACTCTCCTCTTGCTTCAGTTAGTTCTCTACACCCTGGTGCCACATTGTACTGTCCCAACTGCATAACCCTGTATTATCGAACTAAAAATCCAAGGTCAACCTCGGCGTTCAGCAAGAAATCTGCCTCCTTACTGTTCTCTGTGCCTGTTCCTAATATCTTGATGTTTAAGAGGTCCAAAAGGCAAGTCACGCCACCCGAGCACAAGCAAGAGCGTAGCAGTTTTAATTTGCAGAGACATGAATCAAAATGTTAGTAACAAATCAAGTGGTGTCTGACATAAAAAATGGAATAAAGATGGTCCGGTAACCTGTTACCATTTGTTGCCTTGCCCTGGTTCGGAAAAATCACTGGATAACTAGGCCTGGAGTTCCTTAAATGTCTAAAGCTTTATTGTTAGGGTTATCTAAAGGTTTACTAAGGTGGGGAAACTTGTGTGGAACCTGAATGGAATGGCAGGTTTTAGCATTAGCTTTAAATTCAAAATTATTTAACCAAATCATTGTTATTTTGATTTAACCCTAATAACCAAATCATGTGTGGGGGAAGACCTGGTGATTTGGCATCTCCCATCCTCTGATTAAATAGATACAACTGAACCAAAGTAATGTAAATAACTTGGTTATCCAGTCCTGCATATAATTAATAATGACTATATGTCCTGCATTTGACACACTTGGCAATTGGTATATACACACTTGGTATATTTTGATATAATTCTTCCCAGTACCTTCAATAACAAATTTAGTAAACCAGGGCTGTATTCAGTATGCGTATATATATATATATACACACACACACACACACACGCGTATGCATTTTGAAATGCACGCAACCTCTCACTCTCACAGATTGGTGAGAACTAAACCATAGGATCTTAAGAAAAAGAATAAAACCTAATACTCATTTTATGCAAAGTGATTTTTAAATCTGATAAATGATGAAATCAAGTGTCTGTAAGATTATGGCAGGATTTGCAGTTGAGCTGAGTCATTGAAGATGAATGCTGCTACGGTAACGTAACCCGTTTTCATTGTCATGCAGTGCAGACTAATTCATCAGTTAAAAGTGAATCTGATGCAGCACTGCTGTCTTTAATTAGATTTAGGCTGTAAATTCCCAAAACACTTGATGGCTCTGCTGTATTACTGAAGTAATGTGATACTGACCGTGAAATGAAATCATCAAGGTAGATTAGACAAGAAATGCGTTTCTAAAAATCATCTAGGCTTCTCGTTTTAATTTAAGGTTTAGTATAGAAGCCAAGACTCACTTTTTAGAATAACTTTAGGTAATATATGTATGATCTTAAATTCACATCCATTAGTTTATATATTAAACTATATAAAAGCTAAAATAAAGAACAACATTTTTTATACTTTTATTGACTGTCATTTGGATACTTAAACTTTCGTTGCTGAATCTTACCGCTTCTACACATGACCAAATTTGTTGTTGCTTTTGTGAAATAAAAAAAGTAAAGAACAGAAAGTAAACTGTATAACTGTAAACCGCACAAGAGTGCTAATGATCAACGTGGGAATAGAAGGAAGATAATCTCCCGAGGCTGCAATAAATGTAATTGCAATATAATAAATGTAACAGACTAAAGACATAACAGAAGTAAAAAACTTTAGAAAAACCAAACAATAAAGTAGCCTAACAAACTATGGGATGTGGTAGCTCACTTGTTAAGATGTTGGACTACTGCTTTGAAGGCCGTCCCAGCAGCACTAAATAAATAAATGATATAAATGTAAATTGCTCTGGATGAGAGTGTCTGCCAAATACAATAAATGTGAGCTATGCGAATTTGAACCGCTTTTGCATTGTCTCTACCCTATCTTAATGTAATCAGCCTGCTTTATTAGCTTGGTGAAGATACTACAGGGGAAAGCCAATTCTACTTGTCCACACACTCTTCTCAGTCCTGATGAATGTCTTGACCTTGTATCTCGATCTACCAGATGAATAAACATTTCTAATGGCAGTGCAGTGATATCACACAAAGGCCATATTTTACTCTATTGAATATTCAATGATACCGTTGTTTTTTACCAAGATAATAATTTACGTCTTAGGCTTTAATAAGTTATAGTCTTTTTACCGTATATGTAAAAGTTAGTCATCTATTTTTAAGGTGCAGTTTTAGATCACACCTAAACGAGGATGATAAATGGACCGGTGTCATGGCAGACACGTGTATGACAACTTTTAGTAATAAATGTTAAAGCATTAATAATTTGTTAACCAAAATAGTATAAAAATTATAAAAAATAAAAAATAGACACCAAGTATAGACTATTATAATCTAACTACTGTTAATAAAGAAACCGGCCTATTGCTGGCAGTCAAACTTTACAAACACCCAGCCCTCACTGCCCAGGGGCAAGTCCCACCTTAACCATCCCACAAACTGTGACGGATTAAGGCATGTCACTCATCTGTGTCAAACGTCATGCTATTGTCATGGTCACAAAACCCCTCAGACAAAAACTGTCGGTGCTAAAATTTGTGCTGTACACACTATTGCTGCTAAAACTGATAATTACATGAATTATATGAGTAAAGGATGCGTTTCTCCTTCTTTACTCATACTTTTCTACCCTTTCTACATTTTGTCACCCTCTTTTTTGCTTTTCTTTCTTGATTCTATAACCATTAGATGAATTCTGGGTAATATCTACAATTAAAACCTGATTGGACCCACACATACAAAAAAGTGTGCGTTAGGGGGCACAAGTAGGTGGGGTAAAGAAGCTTACCAGCGAATTGGAACACGCTATGACCTTGAACCCTTCAGCGGGATTGGGCAAATAAGAGTATGAGGGTTCAAGTGCAAGTATTGCAACAGGACCAAAAGCTTTAATCTACTGTGTCAGAAACGGCATGAAAAGAAGGAGAGGCCAAAAAACATGCTGTATTCCAGTCGATCTAAACATTCTTTACAACAGGCTAGTGTAGCCGATTGTCATTTTCGCTGGTCGATGCTAATTCATTTTTTTCATTTGTCAAGCATCCAACACTGCTTTTAGATAGATACCGTTATTTATTCTAAAATATATTATGCAGTACTAAAATTATCATTATTGAAAATTATAAGTTAATGTTTACTTTTTGATTTTGATAAATTATATCAGATTGATGGTGGAAAAACTATCAAATTCCTGGTCTTTATAAAATTTATTCTATTTTGTAAGAAACTCATTTTAGATTACATGTGAGCCTCTATGCTCATATGTTGTACAACATTTAAAATGGGTAGAGGGGGATAGGCCTACGACAATATTTTTCAGGGGGGCCCCTGAATCATCTAGGTACAGCTCTGAAAACATCACACACATTTTGCAACATCACATCATCCAAGGTTTAATCTTGAACTTTACTGCACTCACTGTCTAGGGATTTACATGCTCTTCCATTGATTGTGTGGGTTTGCTTTAGGCTCTTTAAAGTCTTCTCACCTCGATTGTAAATAAAATCCAGTCCAGATTTATACTTTTACTGTCCTCAGATCTATCACAGTGATCAGAACCTAGCAGTTACCAAAGATTAAATTAAATAAATGTAAAAAAAATTAGTTTTATTTGTTTATTATTCCTTTTTAAAGCAAATCAAAATATACAGGTACATATTTAAAACTTTATTACCTGCTTTATAAATGTCTTTAATCTTGCACAAATAGTAAATGTCCAAAATGACTAAAATTAATTTCTTGCACAAAATCTTGTAGAACATAAATACTTTTGGATGAATTCGATGATGAAAAGGATAAATGGACTTGGTATTCTACATGAGTACGTGAAAGACAAAATTGCAGGCAGAGACATCAGTTGACGAGTGAGATTCTAAAAGCAACTAAACACATTGTCGAAACCGTCACCTGCAGCTTTGAAGTGATGTCTTTGACGGTAAGAAAAGAATATCGTTTTTAGGTTGTTCTTAACTTTCATTTTATTTAATGGCCAAGTTTTGTAGAGGTTTCCTGCCCCGTTTAATGGAGGGATTCTGTAAGTAATTGCGTGAATAAGGAAGTAAACTTTCGACCATGCTGTTAAATAGTTAATTTTTTTTTTGCTTTTTTGACCTTGTTTTATTGAAAAAGCTTTATAAATAAACTGTAACTGGGAGAAAATAGATTCCCTGGCTTATTAGATCCTGCTGTTTAAGAAGAAGAAATTGTCTCTAATTCAAAAATATTATATACTGGTATGTACAGTATATTCTATGGCTAGCTATTAAAACATGTCTTTATACTTTAAGTTTATGAAATGTTATTTGGCCAAGATTTTATCTATACCCAACAATCACACTCACATTATGACATTTCCGTTCTCTTCTAAATAAGCATATTGCTAGGATCCGTGCTCAGTTTAGATACTGATGTTGGACATGCTCATGGTGTGTCAGTGCTCCAATTCATCTCAAAATATAAGGTCAGGGCTCCGTGCAAAATACTTCAACTTTCACACCAAACTCTGAAAACGATTGAACAAATAACATAGAAGTTGACCTCTGAATAGATGTTAATTTTCAAAATGCGGGTGGATTTCTAAGAACACTATTTTAATCCAGACTCAATACATTGTCAGACTTCATATACGCGGTCACTGAGGTGCAAATATTAAGTAAAATGTTTTTTTGCTGCTGGGACACATTTGGGTGTAAATGTTAATTTCTGGGTTTTTTTCTTCAACATTTAAAATGTTTGTTTACTTGCAGAAGCAGATAAAACAGACTTGTAAGATCTGGACTAAGCTAGTATTTATTATTAACCCCTATATGCTGTTTGAGTCTTTAAACATGACATTTCCTGCATTGCTTCTTGCATTTTCTCATTTGAACAGAAAAAATGCCTATAAATATTCATATTTCCTGCACTTCCTTTATGTTAAAAACTTTATACTCAGGTTGTTTTGACCTAAAAATAAAAGCCAAAACAAATAGTAGTAAAATAGTAATTCACCTAACTGCAGTGTAAATTTCCTCTACCTGTACGTCTTATTTAAACGCATGCCCGAACACATACACCTGCTGGTAGGAGCATACCTTCAGGCATGGCGAGAAAATGTGTTTGTATATATACTGTTTTTCAGACACACAGATGCATTCAAGGTTGGTTAGTTTCAAATCATTTTTATTTTTAATTCTAATAGTGGGACGTGCGGACAGTACTGTGCACACACAAGCACCAAGCAATACTTTCGAAAACAAGACAAAATAAAAACACTTGCTAGTTGTTTATTTCATTAGATGGTTACATAAGTTGAATTTAAACATTGGCATATAACGTTTTTGTAACGTATGGGAAATGTATTAAAAATTTCTATCTGCCTTTTTTTTTGCAAATGTGTGTTAATATTAAAAATATGTTTCTAACCATAAAATTAATATATACAACAAAAAGAAACAAGGTTAAAATTTTGGCTAATATGTTACAGACAAAATGATATAAAATTAAACAAATATTGAAAAACTTTTTTTTTTTTTACCTAAAGAAATTTGTACATTTTAATATTAAAACCAATTATGTCATTTACAACTTTTGGCAAACTCCTTTATCCAAAGCCACTTAAATTCATCTCTTCTATACAATTGAGTAATTGGTGGTAACTTGGTTGTACTGGGAATCGAACACTGATCTTCCCATTAGCAGTTCAACACCTTAACCACTGCACTATCACTTCCCTGTTATTTGCTATTTTGTGAAGGTTTATCAAATTAATAATCGTTCCACATGTCTGGCAGCAGTAAGCAAGCCACAAGATGACAAAAAACCTTTTTTTGAGATTTCAAAAGACGAGCACTTCTAGTAGTTTGTGCATAATTTTCTTGCCTAGACATAAATGACAGGATAATTTAGTAGATCAAAAACCTCTTGACAGAAAACTTTTCACTTACTAGACCAGAGAAAGTGTTAACAAAAATCTCACAAGAAACTCTTTTGACTAGCTTACTTATAGTTAATTATTTATTACAACCAGTAATTGTATGAATGGTTACATTTTTTTTTTTTCAATTGTTTTATTGCTTGACACACAAGCCAAATCTTTAGAACTAAAAAGCAGTGCATTAACTAAAATTAATTCACTTTAGAACAAACTTTACTAAAACAACAGACATTCTTTATATTTCCTTAATACTGCCTAAAGATACAAACCTACACACTTCACTAAGAATTAACATGCATGCGTTTACATGCCTGTAAAGATTTATGTAGGCTTTTTTGACCTGTGGTGTTGGGATACTAGCCATGCAGACTCAAGGAGGCATAATAAGAAGCCTTAGAGTCAAGGCTGAGTAGGCTGTGGGTACATAGGGTGAACTGGGCAGCTAAATACATCTGACAGCCTAACATCTTTTTTTTGGTGAGGTCAGAGTGCAATCTTTTATTGCCCCCAGCAACAGCAGCCTCCTATAATGTAGGCATAGCATAATAGCCACACAAGTTTTAATATTCCTTTATATTCAGCTGCCTTTTGGTCAGAAGGATATGATACCACATGCAAAAAAAATGATAGGAACGTAAATTTAGGGCAAATGTTTGAAATACATTTACGGCATTTGGCAAACGCTCTTATCCAGCGCGAATTACATTTATACATCGGCGCAATTTGGGGTTAAGAGTCTTGCTCAGGGGGCTTAACAGTGGCAATTTGGTTGTGCTGGGAATCGAATCCTAATCTACCAAGAATTAAAATCCTATAGCAGCTCTTAAGTTACTATATAGTTGTACTGAGACATACTATAATTGTAGTATAATAAATTGTAGTATAATAAAGCAATACAATTATAACATTCCAGTATAAAAATCCCATGCCTGTAGGACATGGATTAAACGGACATTTTAATAAAATCCATGACCGTTTGCTGATTATATCAAGCACAATGAAGACTTAAAGAAACCCAGCAATAGTTTAGACTATATACATAAACAACTTTTAGACACTAACTTTGAAGTAAAACTATAAGAATATTTGAATATACAATCATTGCACTAGAATTCCTTATTTGCATGTCCTGCACTGATAATAGGACCCGTGTGTGGTTTCGTGTTTCCCCAGTGTCATCATTATGCACTAGTTTGTGCAGGCTTCAGAGTAAAATAGTATTAATACTATAAATAAAACTATTATTGTGTAAAATTCCACTTGTTCCTCTTTCAGTGAGCATATTACAGAGCGATATACTATATATTATATTATGGAATATGTTATATATCCACTAAGTTTAACTGCTATTTTTTTCTCCTTTAAAAGACTGCATTCACACTTGGGTTCTAAATAACCCACTAACTATACAAGAGCAGGTCATTAAAAAATGTAGTGAGTATTCGAAATAAATAATGCATTGTGCTTCATTATTAACAAAGCAAGGCTAATTTACCATTTTGTATACAGGGTCTTAAAGACTAGTCATGAGTGGTTGTATTAAAACATTGATCATTTCAATGGTACATGTATAATAATAAGCAATTTATTTTTTCTGATTATTGATTTAGTGTTTTGTAAACGAATGAATCTCACAGTAAGGGATGTGTGGTTTGTAAAGCCATTATTTTCAAGAAAAAATTATGGCATTAGGAAGAAGTGAGGCATAAAACGATCATTTCCCCATGTGTTAAATACAGCGGTAATTAAGAAATAAATAACTGAATAAAATAGATTAATTATAAAGAAAATGTTCCTAATTTGCAATGATCCAGTTGTTAGCCAAGTCTGCTGTGAACTCTTAGTGTATAAGATTTGGCAAAGAAATGTAGTTGATGTTTGCTTTTAATAAACAATACAATAGGGTACCTACTTTGTCATCGAACCCTATGGTCTGTTTAGTAAACTAGCACCTTTGTGTACAGTAATTGCTATATAAAAACAGACTCGATTTAGCTAAATAGCTTTTACTAGTTTACCATATTATTGTTCTCTGCTATTTTAGATTACTGTTTTGAACATTAGGTTTATCAGCTACTCGTGCATTAGGTAAAAACATGTTGCTCCACAGTGATTTGCAAACTTTTTTAATGGTTTATAATTAGATATAATGTTGTAGAACATCTGCTGACGAGTAACAACAAACTGCCGATCCTTTACCAGCATCTTTTTTTTCTCAAACAACATAGTTTTTAAAAACAAAAAGCAAAAATACATTATCTGTTTTACAAAGTTTTCCCCTGTGTCACAGGTCGTTGGGTTGGGTTTGTGCTGTGATTGCAGTTGATTTGACACATCGACTCAATGCAGGGAAATGCACCCGTTAAACCGAAACTAAGCACCTGTCTGACTGACACCGGAAACACAGTGAAACTGACTGACACCTGCTATGAACACTAAACGTCTACATGGCCCGGCAGGGAAATGCACCCGGTAAACCTGACTGAGTCCTGACACCCTGCTATGAATCTTTGCAATGTGTTGACTGTTACACTGTTAATCTGTTACAAAAACACTGAAATGGATTTTTTTTTTACAAAAATAACATCTGCCAATCAAATGAGAGTTTGTTTCTCTCTCATGTTTATTCATTTATAATAAAAGCACAAGTGTAGTGTTCATTTTACAAAAAGTTACATATGTTTATATGTAAGAGGTTTTTTTTAAAGTAACTAAAAACAGTTATTAAAATAAATCCTTACTAGTAAATGTGTGAATTATGTGAACATCCCATGTTAAAATCGAAAACATTTGACATGAAATGGTTCTTGCTGTGCCCGAGGGATCACACTGACTGAGGTATTACAACCTAAACTGTTTTGTCATTTCATCCTCACTCATCAGAGCCAGGTTGTGCTCCTAAGCCAGGTCATCGAGTCTTGATTTCCGTTGAGTCAGGATACACACAATGTGCTGACAATGCACAAAATAAACCATCCGTTTGCACTGAACTTCTGAGAGGCCAGTTAATATCAGGTCCAGATGCCCTGATTGTTTCTTGAGAACCAAACAAACATCAGGTGCAAGATTTTGTCCTTAGGTGTGATATGTTTGGGTATGTGATGTCAGTCTTAATTTTAACATTAATTCTTTGTTATAATATGAACTCTAAACTATTTATATTATTTCTTTTAAATAGTGTCACAGTTAAATATATGTTCTAAATATATAATGCATTTTATTTTGAGTATAAAAAGTCTATATTTAATCTATATCTCCAGCACTTATTTCTTCATGCAAGCTATTATAATTTAAGAGTTAGGTGATGTCAATGGAATTCTGAAACAATCCTGTGTAATAATAATTAAAAGCTATTTTGATTTCAGATTAACTTCATATTTAAATTGTTTTTAATGGTTTGTATGTCAACCTAAAACCTCATTATTATTGTAAAGTCATAATTACACTACATTTCGATTGAGACTGACATGCTACAAATAAAACGTCATAATTAACATCATTATATACACTACATCAAATTTCACTCTTAGTTTAAAGTTATTATTAATTGTAATATAAATATAAAATATAAATATGTAAATATTTTAACCCAAAACATTCGAGATTGGTAAGTATCGAACATACTTTTTTAAATTATGTTTACAATTCAATATTCCCAAATCTGTGTAATCTATCTATGATTACAACATATATATTCATAAATAATTACAACTTATATATATATTATAAAATAAAGTTGTAATCATTTATGAATAAGGCTTAACAAAATCTAATTGTAAGAGTTCTTCAAAAATATAATACATAGCCCGTCTATCTGACTGTATGCTGTTCAGCTCTCGTGTGCTGTCCTCTTGGTAGAAGCACTCTATAATTTCTACTGAAGGATTTTTACTGAGCAGGTTGCTGACAGAATAATAACAGTTCTCTCAAATTACACAGAAACCTTCGTTTTAGTGTCAGGAAATGATAAATAACACTAATTAAACTCTATGGTTTTCTTCTATAAATTATTTTCATAAAAGAAAAAGAAATAAATATTTAAAGACCGAGTTATTCCTAGTTGTTCAACACAAGAAAATAAAACATGCCACAATGCACTTATTCGATAATTACTAGATTGTTAAATTTGCATCTAGGAGAATTTAGGATGGCTCAGTGTTTAGCACTGTTACCTTTACAAAAAGAACGTCCCATGTTCTTATTCTCTGCGGGGGGTTTTCGTGTGGTGTTTGCATGCTCTCCTTGTGCTTGCATGCGTTTACTTCCTATCACAGTCCAAAAACATGTATGTTAGGTTGATTTTGTGATTCTACATTGCCCATAGGAGTGTGTGATTGTCCAGGGTGTACCCCTTCCCTATACCCAATGACAGCTGGGATAGACTCCAGCAGCGCCCCCTTAACCCTAATTAGAAATAAGCATTTATAGACAATGGATGGATAGATTTGTACAAGTCACTTTAAGTTTCTAGCAGCATTAATGTTAGAAAATAACATTTAAAATAAAGTGTCACCACCCCAGCTATCACATTCTTATGCATAGGATAATACAACTCCCATATTGTAGAGAATTACACATTAAGAGATACTGATCATCACTACTAGACAAGATCAGAATGAAACCCTCAGGTTTTTAGGCATATTTCTGTAAAATAAATTACCAGATAATAAGTGCAGGCAAAGGATTACCCTGTTAAATTGAATTAAACTATTTTCAATGATATGAATCTATATCTTCTATTTCTTATTGAATTTTTTTTCCAAGTCACTTTATTCTTCAGTGAACCTCTGAAATGCAATTGTCATTTCTGAGCTTTTTCCTTATCTTTAAAAAAATATGCAGACGTTTATTTCAAGCCTTATGTTTAACTTGGAGTCCTGGTTAGTTAGGGTCACATCACTGTTTTTCTTTGGTGTGCCACTTATATGTTTAATGTCCACTGACAGACTTTAATGACACATGTTAAGAATCTGAGTTATCTGCTTTAGCATCAGCCTCTAAATGGGCCGTTTTGCTGGCAAAGCCACTTAAAACTGTTGTCCTGTAGTCCTATGAATAGTCGGCTCTCTGCTCATAGCTAAAAAGACCACAATGGCAGTAAGTAAAGCAATGGGAGGCAATTATCTGTAGGTCTTTGTGTATTTCCACAAGAGGAACCAGATGTGTTTTAGGAACTGGTAAAATTTTGTACTTATATGTGTATATAACCCTAACTTTCAGATTTTTTTCCTTTCCAATTCTGTTCCATGTTTACATGGCAGTGATGCCACAGATTTCTTTGGATAACCGCTCATGATTTTTCCAATATTCTTTTGGATCAAAAAATATTCATGTGTTAGAATAGCCCAGTTAAAGTCCAGACCTAAATCCCATTGAGCATCCGTGACAAGACTTGAAAATTGCTGCTCACAGACGTTCCCCATCCAATCTGGCTGAGCTTGAGCTATTTTGCAATAAAAAATGGACGGAAATTTTTGTCTCTATATGTGCAAAGCTAAGAGAGACATACCCCAAAAGACTTGCAGCTGTAATTGCAGTGAAAGGTGGCTCTCCAAAGATTTTTATTTGCTTAAAATTATGAAAAACTGTATTTTTCTGTTCCCCTTTACAATTATGTGCTACTTTGTGTTAGTCTGTTACAGAAAATCTCAATAAAATACATTTATCTATCTATCAATCTATCCATCAACCCTTTTTCACACAAGTCATAAACCACCTCAAGGGAGCATTAAAACCCTTTTTTTTTCAACTTTGCTATTTCCATCACTCATTTCTAATGGGATACTTCAAAATGCACATTAACACCGGGTGATGTAAACATAGCAATTGCTTTTGCTTTGTGACATCAATGTCAAACCAGCTGAGTCACTGACTGTCTTCAAGAGACGATTGAAGACTCACCTCTTTCTGAAATACCTAGCACTTGACATTTAAAAACTTTAAAAAAATTGGCTTTTTATCTATGCTGCTCTTTTCGACAGTTTTTTGCGTTTTTACACTTTGTTTTGTAATCTAACGTACAAGTATCGAGCTGCTCAATGATAAGATTTTAAGTACTTTTATTAGTCGCTCTGGATAAGAGCGTCTGCTAAATGATGTACAGCATAAGATGGCTGAATCGTAAGCATAATTGTGAACACATGGTCAACAATGATATTTAAATAGCCACGATTCATTGATATTAAACGGCTTAAAGTGTGCCAAGAAATGTTCTGCATAATTCCACATCTTGTGCATTAAAAATGCTTTTCTGCTTACCACAGCTGTACAGACAGGTTATTAAATTTACTGTAGCTATTCTCCATTGACCTTTTTTTTTTTATACACAAGATTTTTCTGTTTGTGCCCCAAATCACTGGATGTTTTTTCCTAATGCATTATTCTGAGAAGAAGACTAGAAATTGTTGTGCATAAAAAGAAATCCTAGGAAATGCCTAAAGCCATGTGCATTTGCATGTATAAAAAGCAAAAACAGTCACTTATACTCATTAGACATATATAACTATTGAGCCTTGTGCTGCCATCTGTTGGCATGTCTCGAAACCTTTTGATACCCCTTCGTAAGCTTATTTTAACATACACAATGGTGATGTCAAACATTCAAAAAGATTTTAACCAGCCATTTACTTAAACTCCTTCCTTTTGCTTTGTTTTTCTCTATTTTCCTTTCCTTATGTCTGCATCTTGTAAAGTGAGTCAGTTTATCACCTATTGCATCCACATAGACCATAAATAGCCTGTTAGGAAAGAAATAAGGCAGAAATTATTTTTATTCGTTTCATGTAACAACATAGAATTGGTAACATTGCTTTACAGTATATACTGCTATAGCTTTTATTAGCCAAACAATATGCTAACTGTCATACATGTTACACATATGCTGTACGATGAGACAATCTATATTACCTCAATTTACATTAGTCTGCCTGAATTCTTCTAAATATTTAACAAATCACCCTAATTACAAAAGAAAAAAAACAGAATCGTCTCTAGATGCAGTAAATAATGGGAATCTTTAGGTGTTAAGTTAACTCTGATGTTAATAACACAATTAACAGAATAATATTGTTAATGCCATTTACTGCAAACTTTAAATGAGAAATTTTTATACTTAGAAGCAGAAAAAAACCACTCCATGTGTGTCGCCATGTGTCAGCAGTTGTTTTCAGTCAATTAAAAATCAGCTACCTGGCAGTTAAGCCATATTTTTTGCAGGTATTTTTTATTGGTGGAAAATTGAGAATCTGAGAATGAACTAGGAACCAAAACACATTTTTAACCTTCTATTTTCATTCATACAGTACATAATTCCTAAATTATTGTGGACACTTCCTTAGCATTGGTCCTTCTCAGCAGATATTCATAGCAATATAGCTTTGTATGTATATAGCTTTGTATGGTCCTGTTAACAAACCTTTATAACAATTTATAATCCATAAATCCCAAAGGTCTAACATGGCATGCCCACTTTGGGAAGTCACCACGTATCACACGTGCGAAAATTTCCTCTGCTTACACATTAATGTGGTTTCCTATATATTTTTTTTTTATCTGGAATACCTTACAGGATTTACTTACGTTGTCCAAAGTGCCAGTCAGTTTGATATGTCCTGCAGATGGCTATGTCACACAAGTGTAGTGTGACAGGCATTTAACTATTTACCCATGGACCCATGAACTCTCCTTTTTTTCTTTAGCACATAATTTTTTAAAATTTTTTCCTGAAGGTTTCAAATTTCCTATGCCTCAGTGCAGTTTGTCCATCATCATCATCCCAAATTTCCGATTTATTACTTGTAAAATAATAAGTGTAAAAGAATTTACCTTTCTCGTACTTAATTACAATCCCTGTTTTTATCACTGTACTCATGTCCTTTATCTGGCGATAGGTAATAATGATCAGATCAATAATGATTTTTAAAAATGCCTTAAAATAAAGACTTTAACAGAAGAATGTATCCCTAATAATAAATAAATCATCATAAAGAATAGGAAGGTTCCAAACCCAGACATTACAGGCCCACATGCTGGACTATGTGTTGAGTTCTAGTACTTCTTAAAAAGCAGGAGAGACATACTGTAAAAGGCTACAAAAGTTCATTAGTATGAAACATAAATTAGATCTTGTTTGTACATTCACTTGATTTGAGATCGAGCTTGTGCTCTTATTTGCTCTAATCTGATCGTGCTCCAATTTGAGGAGAACTATAAGCAGAGTCAACTCAAGGAAGTCTACTGTACCTGACAAATGCCTGGAACAGTGCTTAAGGATTGTGTAAAACAACTAGCAGATGTCTTTACTGACGTCTTTAACATGTCCTTGAGCAGCACTGTTGTTCCTATGTGTCCCAAATCTACTACCATCATCCCTGTGCCAAAGAAGTCTAGAGTCTCCTGCCGTATTGTCTACCATCATTATGGAGTACTTTAAGAGGCTCATCTGGCCCCGTTAAAATTTGCTTATCATCAAACTGCTCCAGGGACAATGCGATTGCTACAAATTTCCATCTGGCCCTCACACATTTTCACAATAAGGACAAATACTGTTCATAGATTTCAGTTCAGCATTCAACACGATCATTCCTAAGCACTTGATCAAGAAACTGCGCCTGCTGTGCTTTAGATTTATGCCCATAACAGTTGGTGCACCAATAATAGAAAAAAAGATGATGGTTCCCCATGCACTAAATGAGAAAATCCTAATCAAAATGGGGTCAGAGATAAAAGCAAAAGGCTAACATTTTTTGGGAATCCTGATTGGGGAAAGTTTTTTTTTTTTTTTTTTTTTTTTTTTTTTTTTTTTTTTTTTGTGTGATTGGGATGAAACAGGAGTTTTTTTTTTTTTGAGTGGGACAGGAGAGGTTTGAAAATCTACTGTCACTCTCTGTTGTGTCTTTTTAGCAGAAAATACTGTGGCT